>JAUBNY010000073.1:2156546-2225425 GCA_032275445.1 Crypturellus soui | reverse complement strand
CTCGCCGCTTCCTGCCTCGTGAGCACAGGCCTTGGCCCCCGGCCAGCCTGCACCGTGCCCTCCCCGTGGCAGCGGGGCTGGGTTGTGCGTGGCCCCTGTGTCCTTGTGGTGCCACCTGTGTCCTCGTGCTGCTCCTGTCCCCTTGCCCAGCGCGGGGGCTTTCGGTGCACCCCACACTGTTGGTTAACCCCGCTGGTAAACGATGCCCGCAGGGTCTCACGCTCCAGCTCTGCCTGGGGGGAGCCAGGGGGAAACGGCAGCTCCTATGGGGATGTCAGCAATTACGGCCCGACTCTGTTGGGTCCCAGTTCCCCTACAGCCTGGCTCTATTGGGTCCCCCTTCCCCACATCCCAGCTCTGTTGGGTCCCGGTTCCCCGGGGCCTGGCTCTATGGGGATCCCGGCTTTATTGGGTCCCTGGCTCTATTGGGTCCTGGTTCCCCCACAGCCCGGCTCTATCGGGCCCCCATTCCCCCCGGCCCAGCTCTATCGGGTCCTGGTTCCACCACGGCCTGGATCTATTGGGCCCCTGATCGGTCGGGTCCTGGTTCCCCGCGATCTGGCTCTTAGCGGGTCCCAGTTCCCCCGCAGCCTGGCTCTATCAGGTCCCGGTTCCCCATGGCCTGGCTCTATCAGGTCCCGGTTCCCCATGGCCCGGCTCTATCAGGTCCCGGTTCCCCATGGCCCGGCTCTCCCGCAGCCCAGCTCTACCAGACCCGGCTCTATTGGGTCCTGGTTCCCTGTGGCCCAGCTCTATTGAGTCCCGGTTCTACCGGGTCCCGGTTCCCTGCGGCCCGGTTCTATTGGGTCCCGGCTCCATCAGCCCCGGCTCTGTCGGCTCCCGGTTCTACCAGGTCCCGGTTCCCCACGCTCCGGCTCTACCAGCCCCGGCTCTATCAGACCCCGCTCTATCGGCCCCGGCTCCCTCGGGTCGCGGCTCCCGCGCGCGGCCGGGGGCGGCGGGGTGGGCGCCGCCGCGCACGGAGCCTCGTAGCCCCGAGCGGGGTGGCCTAGGCGCCGCGGTCTGTAACGTGTCTCAGCGGCAGCAGGAGGGAGGCACGGGCGGCCCGGCAGCAGCTGCGGGTGGCGCGGGAGGGAGCGCGGGGCCGGCGCTCTCGGCCAGGCGTGAAGGACGGGTCGGAGCGGCGACGCTGAAGCCCCAAGCGCCTCCACCCCCGCGCGTTTTCTTCCGTAGTTACCCCGGGCGGCCAAGCATCCCGCGGCTGCGGGAGCTTTGACCCTAAAGCAGGAATGTTCAGCAGCGGAATGCTATTCCCTGGTTACTAAAGATGGATTATAGCGCATAGCTAGTTGCTGCCCTGTGGGAAGGCTGTCACACACGTTAGCAGGGTCTGCCTCCTTATCTTGGCTGCTGAATGTTAGTTTTAAGTCTCTTGACCTAGTAACTCTGTCCCTCACCATGCTGCTACAACTCGGAAGGGATTTATGGGTGATGCCAAATCGCTTTCCATGGGAAGCAATTTGGTGTCCAACATGCGTATTCTGTATTTTGTCAAATTCCCTTTGAATGTGGCCCATTTCCTCTAAAGGGCACAGGCTCTGTGTTGCAAAAAAAAAATGGAATTATTCTGATTAATAATTTAAATATCTCAAAATAAATAATGTATACCCAAGAAGCCGTAATAGCAGGCATCGTTCCGTTGTTCCTCTCTCACGGAAATGGCAGACTGCTTTAGTATGAATGAATCCTGACATGATTCTGGAAACTGGGCCAGCATATCATTGATTATGCACTTTGAAGGAAAGTGGAAAAAGGTAGAGATTTGCAGTTCTGGGATCTATCCTCAGTGTGCTGTGGCTACTAAAGCCTTCATTTAGAGAAAATGAACTTTCCAGGACAGAGGAAAATTAGGGAGTGAGTGCAATTTTAGCAACAGTTATAGATGTGAGTTATTTTATAAAGGTTTTTTTTTTTCCCCCTAAGAATAACAGCTAGATAAGTTTGTCTTACGTCCTGTCTGCCTGTGTTGCTTGAAAGTATTTAAAGCTTGACTGCTTTTTGTATAAAGGTTACTGTGTGCTACTGTACATGCTATCGCTATCTAAATGGATTAGAAATGGCCTCTCAAGTAAACTGGAACTGGACCTCTCCTTACCTGTTAGTATATGAATTATAACTTGATCCTATGGAAATATGTCCATAGTTTAATCTAGCATCTTTATGGTCTGACATGGAAAAGGGCACTTATCTCATCTGGGCCTTGCATGGCCCCCTTGCATGGGGGAAAATGAGAGGTGGGCATGACTCCCCCAGGGAGAGAGGCTCTATGGATTGCAGTGACTGTGTAGTCTTATGGGTTTAGGTCCCCTGTACTATGGACCGGATTGCTGCTGAAGAGAACATTCCTCCTCTCAAATTGACACAGATGCTCATCCAATCATTTCATGCTGCAGCACTTATTTTTCTGCCGTTGGTAGCTCCTTCAACTCTCTTGCTGCAATATCTTATGAGTATCAGTGCAGGTGCCAGTAAAAGGTTAGGAAGGAAGGGATGAGAGGGGAGGAAAGGGAAGGTAGAAAACGGGCTTCTCTTTCAGCAGCAGTTCCCCATTAGATCAGCTTAGCAGTAACTCTTAAATCACAGTAGCACTGAAATTCATGGCCCACAAAGGAGACTAACAATCATTGTAGTTCTCCCTTTACTCCTGCCCTAAATCTAACAATGGATCGACTTTGAGAGCCAGTGTGTTGAGACAGCCTGAGTCAGGCAAAATTTAAAAGCCTTCAAGAAGTAAATGTTTTCTCTTAAGTTTTCAAGCCATTGACACGTTCTTTATACAACTTCATTTACCTCAGTTTCTGATGGCTATGTGTAACAATTTCAGAGAAAGTTTTGGAAAGAAAAACTAGGAATTATTGAAAAGCAGGGCTATTCTTACTATTAATAACACAATTTAAAGCCCGTGATTCTGAAGTACTTCCAAGAATTTGTCCGCTTCATTATTTATTACTCTTTTCTTCCAGTCTTGCATGTAATCGCAAAGAATATATAGACCACTAAGATACACTCAGCAGGCAAAGGACTAGCCAAAAAGTGCCAATTTTATTTGATTGAATTTACCACTTCTTGGTCATTCAAATTCATTAAATCAGTGGCAGATCTGCTGACACCAGGAGATTTATGTACACTTACTGATTCATGTCACAACTCATGTCATCTGAGCTGGAGAGACAGGAGCAGATTTTAACATCTGTGGTGGACCTTACTGTGTTCAGGGCAGACCTTTGACCTTACTTAAGCAAACTATTTAATTTATGCCACTTATTTTTATGAAGGGTACTTTTATCAATCCCTTTGCACCAAAAGAAGGCATTAAATCATAGAATTGCAATGTTCAAAAGACCATACAGGTCATACTTAATGATCTGTTCCTAAAAGCTTACAGTATTGGACATTTCATAGCATAAATAGTTTAACCTATTACACTTTTAGGTATATATTCCCCCTACCGCAATATCTAAGAGAAGTTTATGTTACTACTTGAGACCTTTTCTTAATGCCCTAAGCTGACACAGAAGACAAGAATCAGTCGTCCTTTTTTATAACAAATATTTTAATATTGAAAGACGTATGTCCAAGGTCTCCTCTTTCTGAGGCTGAAGGAATCAAAGTATTTCAAGTTGTGGCTGAAGGTTATATTTTGGTATAGGTTATATTTTTTGAGATGTCTTTTATCTTGCTCTCCTTCAGACTCTTTAAAAAGTTTCTCTTTTTATAAGATAAAGTTCAAAGCTATTTAATGCTCTTCAGTATTTATCTGGGACCATGTAAACTTGAGAGTTTAACTAGCCACTAGATGTCAATGTTGTGGTACTAAAAGGCAAATGCAATCGCATTTGTTTGGCTGATAAAGTAATTTACTCAATAAAAGCACTCTGGATTTGTAATTCTTTTTCTGTGTGGAGTGTTATAAAAATATAATAGACAAATTTCTACTGTGTCCATTATTTCAAGAATATCTGTGCTATTTTATGGTATTATGGAGTTGCACTTACGATTTCAGTATGTAAATGTTGTTAGAAAAGTCCTTTGGACAAATTGGCATCTGATTGTAAATTTTGTTCCTTATTCCAGAATCCATATCCTTGCATAAGTGGTCACAATAATTTGTGTTGTTTTTAATTTCTAGTAGGATGAAATAGTGATAATAACCCATAATAATCCTAACAGAGGAGTATTGAATTTCCTGATTTCCTAAATCCCAATTTTCCTCTCAATTATTTCTTGGTAACACCACTGGAGATCAATGTGAAATACACCAAGAAGGAACAGATTTTTAGAACGCTAATCACGTTCTTCGAAGATGGTAGGTGATTAGGCAGACTTGGTTCTTGTGAAAGTCTGGCCGTAATTTTATGTAACTAAAGGTAGAGCTGCAAGATGATTATGTTTTAGAACATTATGTGATGTAGAATAGGAGGATGCATCCTCCTATACATTTAAGATGAAAAATCACTGTGAACCTTTACAATAACTTATGGGCTAATGCCCTTTAAGGCTTTGTCTGAAGGCAAAGGTGCCATTGACCAGCGACAGAGCACATAGCTTTGGTCTTACAGACCACATTTTGGGAAGTAGTTTTGTGAACAGTAATGTGAAGCTTTAGAAGAGAACTGGTCAAATTTCAAATTCCAGGTTAAGTTCATAGTGCTATTATGCCAAAAAAGAAAGCAGAGTGGGGAGGCTTTTATTAAAAATGGAGCTGAAGTTTTCAGTTGATCCAAAAATCTCTAGAAGCAAAATATGGGGAACTTGCACTGTCCTTCTTAGTTGGTCTGTTTGGTAAATAGATCCCAGTTTAGGCTACATTCTTACAAAATATGATCTAAATTGGCTCCACTTTGGTGCAGCTAAGACCTCTCAAAGTCATGCACAATTCACAGAACGTATCTGTTGTTATTCTTGGCAGAGTAGCAACCTTCTTTTTCTTGGACTGTATTGGTTGGAATCATGGTCAGAATCTTTTTGCATGGTGGTAGCATTTGTTAATACGCTAATGAATCACACACTTGTGAAGATTTATGATTGTTTTGATTTCTAACATTTATTTGAGTTTTCTTGTCTATGAATACAGAGTTATATAAGAATGTTAAACATGGTGTCTTGAAAACCAGAATGTTTGATTGATTCATTCAGCGGCTCTTAAAAAACATTCCTAGCAATAACTTTGATAATAAATTTCTGGAACTTTCCAGAACCAGGAAAAATTATTAAAATAATCTAGACCACAAGTTCTTGATAATATTTATACAGTCACTAAACCAGTATAACCCTATAAGGACTACTTGATTCAGATGTGGATATACTAAAGCAGAATTTCATTAAAAATAATTATTGGAAGTAACCTGCCCTATGACATCTCTACAATATTTTTTAGCAAAAAAAAGTAAAGAATTTTACCTAATAAATGTTCCAAAGATATATGAGGTAGACTCTTTTCTGTTGTCCTTTAATTTCCATGGTCTCTGCCATATTTGTTGTATGGCAAGTCCTTTTGGTCTCCAGGGCTTGCAATCTGGCAGCTGTGCTTGGAAAAAATCCACTAAAAGATTACACCCACATGAAGGCATGCATAAACAAGTGCTGTGGTTTTAAGCTGTCAAGAATTTAATTAAAAAGTAATTATCAATGTGTGCAAAATACTTTTATTTTTTTGTCTGCATTGAAATCAACAGAATACAGAAATGAGCTTCTCCAGAGTGTGACAGTTTTCTTTTGAGGATTTTTAGAAGTGCATTATGCTTAAGATTTACAAAATATGAACATTTTTCTAAGAAAGCAAAGAATACTTAATCCTAGTTTTATGTCTAGATGTGTTATTTTAGAAGTGGCTGATGACATTCACATACCTAAATCCAAGAGAAGAGGAAATCTGCTTTTCCAGTTTGATAGCAGAATTGTTATATAATAAGGAAAAATGAAAACATAATGAGCACAGAGAAAAGGAAAATAAGATGAGGTGGAAATATATAAAAAGCAAGCAGTAAAACTGTAATATTTGTTCTTTTTAAATTATTATATCCTGCTAGACTTGTTTTGTGAAAGTAAAATGATTATGTCAGCAAAGTTACAGTCCACTGCATGTTTAAATCATGGTGAATATATACATTCATTTCCTTTTCCCTTGATACATATGCAATTTTGTTTATAATGTCTACTGTGTATTTATTTTTTCATAATTTTCTTATGATGAAGATTGAAGGAAGTCAAAAACATTTACTGTTGAATGTATGGAATCTAAAGATTTCTCTCTATATATGAAAGGTGAGTGACAGGTCATTATCTTCTCAGATGTAGCTAGTCAATATACATGCCATTTACTTCTTAGGCCTTGGTAAACCTAGAAAACCTGGAAAAGATATGGTGCCTCAGAGTCTGCAGTCTAAGATGAAACTTAATAGAGAATATAGGTGTCATTACTGCATATGCAATTATTCCAAAAAACACCTCTGCTTTCAGAGAGTTGGTATGCCTTATCTTAACCAAAAGTTGAGGTCTTACTCCCAGAATCAAGAAAATCAGTTTTGCAGCCGGTCGGGCATGTTGATTGTAGTTTTTTTTTTCTGTTTGTCTTGAAGTTAGGAAAATACTAAAGTATTTTGAGGCAGTGACCATGTGCAGTATACTGTGGGCTAGTTTCGAATCAGAGAGATATGTTTTTTCAAAGATATAAGAGCAGAATGAGGCAGAATGATGAGAGAATCAACTATTATTCCATTTACAATTTCAGTTTTCTTATTTCCAAGAGTAACAATAAAATATATATATATATATAAAGTCTTAAATAGTAGAGTAGTAGTGTAACAATGTGTAAAGGCTGGTCGTATCTGGATTAAAGTTATCAGCAGTCAATCATACACTGGAAGCTGAAGGACACAGGGCTATAAAGTGGCTGCTCAGTACAGTGAAGTGGAATGAATCAGTAAACATTCATTTTTTTCACTTTTTTTACGAAGACAATTATACAGTACTAGTGTGAGACCTCATTTAATAATACTGAAAGCCATTAGGATGTAACTTATGTTACTAAGATTATTGCCAGATTTTCAAAATAATAGCGATATATTTCAAATCAAATACAATTTAGTGTTATGTAATGACAAAAATCACTCAGACATAAAATATTGGAATATTATATTCCCTTCTGTTTAAAGTATCTCTAGGATACTATTCATTCTATGGCACCTAAGTGGAAAGGGAAGCATAGTTATTCTAAATGGGATCTTAGTTAAAAATATCAAATTGCATTCCATGCAGCCAACAACAGATTTGCACAAGACCATCAGTTCTAAGAGCAAAAATTTTAGACTCAGAAAACTGCTGAGGAAAGTGTCTATAGAAGTGAAAAGAAACACTCAGCTTTTTATCTTAGGGGAGATTTTGCTACTTGCTGAAACCACATTCAGTTTTATTAAAATGTTAAGTTACGTATATAGATGACTGCCTCTCTCGAATAGAAATAAAAGGTAACCACATGAAAGAAAAGGGTCAAGACTTTAAGTGGTATTTAAGTGATGCACCGTTTCCTTTAGCATTGAATGGAATTTTCTCTCAAATATACATTACACTGACCTCAGATATACAGTTCTTAAAAGCTGCAGTGTATTATTTGAAGTTGCATTATGATCAGTTTTAATACATTTTAATAATCTTAGTCAATTTTTGCTATACTTTCCGTGTACAGTTACCTTTTTTGAACCTCAACCTTAACAGACTCAGTATTCAGCACATTTTTATAATCTGAGCCTATTTATAAAAGGAAAATATTCTTTTGACTACCTGACTTAACTAAAATTTGCATCTGAAGAGAAGAATCAGTTTCTAATACGGGACTCCAGAAGCACACACAGTAATGAACTTCTCATTACTTTCTAATTTCATTCTCATTCTCTTTTCCTACAAACAATTTTCTATTAAACTGCAAATTTTCATTGCAGTTTTCTAAAATCAGCTGATTTTGGAGAAAGTTAAAATAGCTAAATAAGTTAAAGGTATTCAGTATACAGAATACTGAAATGAACCTGATATTGGGAGCTACTGTGAAATGAAATTCCTTTCAATGTTTTTTTTTTTTGCCATGTTTTTAGGAGTAATTAATGACCTATATTTTGCCATCCATTCTTTGTTGCAGTTTACCCTTCAATTCACGTATTTTCCCATGAAATTCAAACTCAGATTGTCCTTACTTAGAAGCAAGTCTTATTCAGACTCTTATTATCTCCATGAATCAAATCTTTACTATCCTGAAAGGATGCAACCAGTGATATTCTCCCAATATACAAAATTAATTTCTAAAAGCTGGAAAATACTTTTAAGATGCTTCTAAGTATGGAGATAACTATGTTTTAAAGACACTCCCAATTCCCATGTGTTTAAGATTGACTAAACCATTCCTGTAATCCCAGAATCTTTTTGACAGGCTATTTTGAAAACTTAGGCTTAATAACCTTAAGAATCAAATGATATTTATCTCTAGCACACTTTGCTGGTTTAGGCAGTATATGAAAGTTATATGTAAGCAGATATTCATTCACATTATCCATTACTTCGTAGACAGGGAGGTAACTTCCAAAATTACCACTAGCTTTGTCAGCAGTGTCAGAGGACACATTGCCAGAAGTCCAAACCAACTGATTGTAAGGCAATTTTTAGATGTAGTTTCATTGCTATCCTGTAGGTAATCAAACACATAATGAGATATCCTTTCAGCTATATAGTAAGAACAAGTGCTGAAAGCATTCTCATATTTTCCTGCTTTGAGGCATCAATGAATGCAGAAAAATAGGTCCTCACAACAAATTATTAAACTGTTTCATAGCCAGAAAGAAGCTACTGGGCTACTAATATATGAAGGCATTTTTGGTACAGTGATTTTGGTACAGTGATTTTTATTTTTATTTTTTTTTTAAGTTTGAATTTATAGCCGCATCCATAGTTTTTATTTCAGATTTGCAGTTCAGTGCAGGCTTAGAGGAATACGAATACCCCAGCCTCGGAGGCCGAGAATCCTTCAGAAAGGGCAGTGAAGCCCAGGTGACACGTAATACTCCAGCTGCCCCTGCTGGAGCCACAGCCACGTGGGTCTCTGTCCTCCACGAGCAGGGATTTAGCTGCCTTCCTAACATCGCTCATTCTGAATCTATAGCAACCCTCCTGCGAAATGTGAAGCTATTTTTAGCATCAGGACAGCCTTGAAAAGCAGCAGGTAAAGCATGAGTGGAATGACTAAGTGGCTGTAGTGCTAGCCTGTGAATGGAAGCCATATATATTAGATGTCTCTCTAAATATAGATATATATATATATATGCACACAATATATGGGTATGTTTGTTTATTTATTTATAAAGGGAGGCCTGCCTCCTCTTCAGGGAATGTGTCAGAAACACATAATAGAGCATTATTGCTACTCTTAACCTGAGTGGTTATCAGTCGTTCAAATCATTCTCTTTAGGAAGATAAATTGTTAATGCAATCAGGTACCTTTGATTCAGTCTTTCTTTATAAAGAACATATTGTGTTCGTTTTCCTGACTAAAGAGCAAGTCAAAGAGCAGGAGAGCATTTGCAGCTCCAAGAAGTTTCCTCTAGAGACTTTTCTAAGGACCTCACTTCCAGTGCCCATCAAGGCACTCTGGAATATTTCTGCATCTCTCTGTGAATTCCCACTTCTGATTTTTCATTCTTTTCTCTTTCTTTCATTTATTCATCTCTTCGCTTCAAAACATGCTTAGGAAAAAGCCACATATGCCTTTGTTTAATGAAGAGTTTGTGTCGCTGATTTAACTGGGGAGTTGTATTGCTTCATAAAAGAGCTTATTACTTCTCAGTGATATATTATATTGAGACTGGGAGTTAGGCTCTCCAGTTTAATGAGTCTTTGCCTAAATCACAAGGGCAGCAACAGTGAAAACTTATGGATGCAAATAGCAAAAAAAAGAAAAAAAAAGTCTGTATGGAGTTTGAATTACTGTCTTAGAAAAGTAATACATAGGAAGTGTTACAAGCCTAACATCTGAAAGTCTTAGCTATTCCAAACTCAACATACAAAATCCCACAGCTTCTGAGCAGTCATGATGAAAACATGTATCCCCCTGCTGCTAGAGAGCTGAAAAATACCTTAAACATTGTAGCCAGCTCTTAGACAGAATGTTCTGTTGGTTTTTGTTCCCTACTGCAGAGGGAAAGAGCCCAGTCAGCCAACGGAGCAGATCCTTTCCTAAAGCTCTACTGAGTAAATAGCACATTGGCAATTAAACTGAGAGATGTGACGGTCTTCTTCAGCTCTCTGGAATCTCCTGTACAGGGGATTTTTTTAAAGGAAGAGGGACAGAGGAATGTCTCTGTGCTGCATCATGTTTGATGGAGAATTTGCATTGGGCTTTGTACAGTGAGAGAGTGTCCATCCATGAATCCATCAGGACAGGATGTCTGGCAGATCTACTCTTTGCTAGGGGTAAAAAGGATTAACTTTTAAGGAAATAAGGCATTTCTCCAAATTTGTTAAGAACAATAAATGCAATGAAATAAACTTGTGAAGCCATGAGCAATTACCCCTTAAAGCCTCTTAGCCTTGGTCTGAATCCCAGCATTTTGATTAGCAACCATGGAAGAGTAATATGTGTTTGATGAGCCACATCCTTTTCAGTATGTAATTTATTATATCAGCAGTAGTCCAACAAGGCTTTTACTTGAGTTGTTTGAGTGACTTCATGGAGCTAAGATTTCCTTCACTGTGAATTATTCAGGACTTAGTCAGAAACCTTTTGTTTTTAATGACTAAGATTCTGTCCTCAAAACCCTGTTATCTCTCCCATGTAACAAATACATTTCCTACTTACATTTAAATAAATAATATTTAAGCTACTTTGTCTGCAAAATGATAAAATTAAATGCAAGCGTATAAAGGTTGGATTAATGTTGCAGGGACCCAATGACAGAATACAGAAGGTCAATGTGAAATAGCACAGGTCAAGGAAAGGATTTTGTAACATGCTGACTGTTTTTAATTAGCATCTTGGCAGACTGGAGAGGCTCAAACATTTTCCATGAAGAAATGTATTATAGATGTTTCTTGCTACCAATTAAATGGTATTTAGCTACAATGACATTGCTAGGTTGTTCTGGATCTGTGGAAAGTACTTGATCATGCCTAGGAATTTGGATCTTTTTTCTGTTTGAGATATGAGGTTCTTATTGGACTGCATTTTGTATTGCTCTGTATTTTCACTGAAGCCATAAAAGGTGCCTCCTATAAACAACCAGTTAAATTCATGAATAGTTAGCAGAAGGGCTGGCAGGGTGGTGATCATAATTACTAAGGGTCTGTTAGTATAAATCTTTTTAGGGTTGTCCTCTAGCTAGAGGGCAACTTAAACAAGGCTGTCTAAATACTAATGCATTTTATGAAGATCAGATTCTGTCCCATTTGATCTTGACTAAGATAGTTGTCACCAGTTCTGTACTGTTGTGCATTTAAATGTTCATGAACATTTTCCCCATGTGATGTTATTTTACAGTGAGTTTTATATTTGCAAAAATGAGGCACAGTTCTGCAGATACCTCTCAGCAGTCAACACCAGTTGAGTAGCTCCTGTCCCTCATCGCTTCTTTCCATCCTAACACTTGAAACAGTTGCAGATGAAAAATAATCTATAGAGAAGACACTGTGGAACCCAAGCCTGAGTAAATTAGTAGAGCTTCTTGCTTCATTGGTAAACCAATTTTGTCCAGGCCGGATTGCATGTAGTTTCCAAGAGCTTATCAAGTTCTTGATACCAAGCTTATCAAAAGACCTCATCTTTTCTCAAATATGAAACTGTGACACTGGTGGTTACCATTCCCCAGGACGTGAAGGTGAGCGGCAGTGGCAGCGCAAGGGAAGCAGCAAGAGCCTGCAGCCCCTTGGCTGGTGCTCTGCCTGAGATAGCTGTCAGAGGAGCATTGAAGGTGAAGTTCCCCATGACACTGAATCTTTTCCCAACTGCTGCAAAAGAGGTGGTACAAAGTCCCTCTTCTTGTGCGTGAGGTCTGGTAATCATGTCACTGGAAGGTGACCCAGTTCAGCTTGCTGATCTGTTAGAAAACTAACCTGCTTACAAAAATACTAGTATTGTATCACATTGTATCACAGCCTACTCACTGCAGCACTAAGAAACTACTTGATCAGAATTAAGCAAGATGGAGGAAATAGAACTGCCTATTTTGGTCATGCTTTCATTCAAAATGAAAGTGCCTTTCAAGTATATGACTCCCTATACTTTTTTTTTTTTTTTTTGACAACAAAGCCAAAATCTTTGTCCACTCCTGTCATTTTAGCTCTATCAATTCCTGTTTTATTTTGGAAAGATTTAGATTTGTGTGGAGTTTTATTTATTTATTTATTTTAATTCTTTTACAATTTTATTGATCTGGTTTAGAGATCATCATTAGAGACAAGCAATAGGGAGCTGAGGAACAGAGGCCCTGGAGGAGTGTGCAAGGTAGGAATGCTCCCTCTAACAAAAGCGTAATGCAGGACTGCATTCTCAGTGAGAGCATGATAGTTTTATTTGCCTTTATTTGAAAAGACTAGCAAAACATTTTCTTTGAAAGTCACAAGACCATTTCCCATTGTTGTGAAGTAACACTGCTTCACACATCCTTCAGTTGTCCTCTCTTTTGTTTTGCTTTTGAGCTTGTGAGTTTGCTGTTTGCTATTTTCATGTTTTCCCCCATCTCTAGATATCTACTGCCAGCATTTTGTGGCAAAACAAAGACAACAGAAATGGAGTAGGAATTATTTTTATGGATCTGGGGAAAGGTAGTTAGTCTTCACAACAGCATATGGACCTTCTAAAACCTGAGAACACAGCTGGTCCCACTGTGCTGAAAAATGGAAGCTAGGGAAAAGCTGAGGAATGTCACAGCTCTGGCTGTATAAAGCCAAAGTTTATACAGACACAAGAATGAAAGCATGAAAAAAATGAAACTGGAGGGTAGAAAACATAACAAGATCAAGAGGGTTTGTGGGGTCTTTTTCATACTGAAGACCCATTCGAGGGAGTAATTGAGGTCACAATCATGTCTGGCCTGAAGGATGGTTACTGGATTTTTGTATACGCTTTGTTCTTTTTCTTGCATAAAATAAAGCTATTGCTATGGCAGTGTGTGGCACATTATGGCCTGGCCTGGAAGATAATCAGACCAGCATAAGCAACACATTCCAGCAGAATATTTAGACACATGACAATACTGTCAATATCAGCAGTTTACATATTACATCCTTCAAAATTTATGGTATTGGTTTAAAAAGCATATAATATCAAAAAAATCACATTTTGGATACTTTGTATCTAGCTTCTTAGCTTTTGTCACTCTCATTTATCCAGGAGATTGGACTAAATTGACTGCCTTGTCCCTTCCAACCTGAATGATGCTGTGAGCCTTTTGGGAATCACAGGGAGCAGAAATCTTATTGCTTGTAAGTCTCACCTTAGGTAGTTTATAGTATTCCTTATTAAAAGCCTGCCTTTGAAAATAAGGCTGTCAAACCTTTACTATTTTTAAAAAAAAAAAAAAAAAAAAAAAAAAAGACTAAAACTAAACACGAATGAATTCAGCTAAGCCTGGCTTCTGTTTGAATGAAACATATTGCACATTTGTTTTTCTGAAGTAATGATAGTCCAGATTACAGTGCATCTCTCCTGACATTGGATTGGTCAAACTACTGTATAACTAAACCAGTAAACAGAGCCACCTGTGCACTTACCCATATTCTGCATCAGCTGATGCAGATGCTGCATGAGCTGCTTCTCTTTAGAGGTCCATTAGTGGTGTATTGATATAACTCAACAGTGAACTGTGAACAGGCTAGTTTTGCAAGGGAGAAGAGGCCACCCTCAGAGGTTTTCTTTCCTTTAAAGTTGGCAGCAATTACAACAGCAGTTTTCTCAGCCTTTTGACACAGAGATTGGCCTGATTGTTCTGCATTTAATGCAACTCTTATAGCATAATAAAGAAGGATGCCTGTAATGCAGAACTCCATGGACAGGGTAAAGTAGGTTAGAAGACCTGTCCAAATAAAAAGTTCTAGGCATCTCTCTACTAATTCTCAAGCTATTCTGTTTTATGAGCTGTTGTAAAGGCATTCCTAGTTTTATTATATTTAACCTGGAGAAGGCCTCTTCCTGGCACTGGGTTGTGGTGCCAGATCCACCAGGAAGCATAGTCTTTTCACAACTGTTTAGAATTCAGGACTTAGTTTTGTTTGTTGAAAGTGCAGCTTTAGTCTCAGCTGCCTGAAATTTGTCATTTATTGCAGAATGTGTGGGGAATAATTATTCATTAAGAACTACTTACTTATCTCTAGTCAAAATTATAAAGGAGAAACAGCATAGCACTTTTGAGAGTAAAAACTTAACTGAACTATGAAACATTTGTTGAATGTCTTTAATGTCAAAATCCTTCTGCTCTAAATACAGTGTAATGTATCAGCCACAATATTCTGTCTGTTAGAAGACTCCTAAATTTTGGGGGTGTGATTTTGACCGTTGTGTATCTGTGTGGTAAAATACTGGCATTACACAAAGCCCAGCAAATTTTACTCAACTCCAGCCATCAGCTTCAGCAAATTTTGGATTAGGCCACATATGTGCAGGCAGTTCATATAGAACACAGAAAAGACAACAGAGTTTTCCAAAAGCAGGATGAAATAAATGACAACTGTAGTAGTATATGTTTCTGCAAAAGGAAACAGGAAGCTTATTAGAACTTTGCCATATGTTGGTAATGAAAACATATTGGGTTTATGTGAATGTGCAAATATAGGCAGTGGAGCAGAATTAATTCATAAAAAAATGTATTAAATATATTTTAAAATAATTTTTGGATCTATGTCCTGACCTTTTGTGTTTGCTTTCCTCAAATTATTTTAGCAAACAGGTTTACTCACAGAACTATTCATATTTAAACCACATATTCAAGAATATTTGTAAAAAATGTATTTCCTGTATATAATAATAATAAATTCATATGTTTGCATTAGAGGCGAAGTTTCAAAAGTTGTGCTAAATCTAGTCAGGAAACAGGAGTAGTACTAGGTGGTGGATTAGGTACTACTAGACAACTAGCAAAAGCATCTTTAATTTTGAGTGTCATATAACAGTACCAAACTTTATATTAAGTAGTTTACTATCAGAGGTTTTCACCACACAGTTTAGATACCTTTGCTGAAATAAGCTGTTTTGTTCCTATCATGCAGAGAGTATGTGTGGGGAATAATTGTTCATTAAGAACTACTTACTTATCTCTAGTCAAAATCATAAAGGAGAAACAGCATAGCATATTTTAAAGTATAAGAAATAATAAAATCTGTTCTGCTTAGTGCAGTGCTGAATAATTCTCAGATGTTAAAGAAGAGGTCAAAAATTACAAAGAAAACCTTTAAAAAGAAGAAACTATGACAAGCAGGTTGGTGTCTCCAAGGGCTAGATTGGCCCCATTCCATGTTTTTTTTTGTTTCTGAGGGCTTCTTCTCAGACCTGATTAAGCTAAAAGAAAGCAGCTATAATAAAGGAGAAAAGAAAACAAGGAACTGGTGGACATCTCTGCCAAATTTGTAAGTAAAGCACACAGCAAATGCAAAAGGCAAAATCTACTGGTAGGAGTTAGCAGTTAAACCTTAAGAGGTTGTAGAGAACAGAGATTACTGCAGTTCTCCGTGTTGCCAGGCTACAGTAGCCACCTAGCAGTAGTGATAGTAGAGCAGAACACAAAATGAACACAGTGTAATTCAGACTTAGCAGTCACAGCTGAGAAAACTGACTTACTTCTCAGGATGATTTGCTTGAAATATAGGCATATGTCTGTATCCATATATCTCGTTCTACCAAAAAGGATCTGATGGCTTTAGCTAATTAATATCTCACCAAAGCCAGATTACAACTAATAATGAGAGCCAGAAGCACAGCACAGGCTTATCACTGCTCATACTGAAAAATGTCTGCCAGCAAGTACTTCCATTGTGCTGCAAAGTGAAGCTTTTTCCATTAAATTGTCAAAAAATGAGAAGCCTATCTAATCCAACAAGCCACAACACACCCATCTCTCCGTCAAACCACACTGAAAACAGAGAATTTAATTATGATGTGCACTGTGCCCTATCAAAAGCTGAAACCTAAAATAAACACAAGCCAGCAAGGCCTCAGAAGCAGGCGCTCAGATGTGGGCACAGCAGGCAATTGCCTGGTCTGTTGAGCCAGAAAGCAAGCAGCGATGGCATCGGGAGAGGATGAGCCAAATGTTGCAATGGCTCAAGAGTGCGAATGCCACTGAAAATCCACAGAGCAATTTGGGTTCTAAACAGTACCATAGCAAGACCTAAGATACCAAGCTGGGCACAAAAGGAGCCTGAAAAACATAATTTATGCATCTCTTTTTGCAGAATTGTTGTAAATATTCATAATGCTTGCAATTTGGGAAAGCAGTTGTTTTGGCTGGTAATTTAGAATAGGAAACTAACTTTAAGGCATTTTTCTGTACAGATAAAATAGGATATGGGTTACTGTTCTGCTGCAGAATGTGCTTTTGTTACAGAAAAACTGCTCCCCTGCAAAGTTTCCAGGCGGTACATAGTGTTGCTGGAGTATAAACTAAAAAGAAATGCCTAGGTAATTGATGGTGGATTTCAGTGAATGAGCTTAAAAAAAGAGCCATGGGGTTTTACCGTCAATGGCAAAATATTGCCATGGCAATGGGTAGCCCTGCCAGAAATAAACAAACAACAACCACGGGCCTGTTCTCTTTCAGCAGAAAAGTTAGAGCATTTGCTGTTCTCACCCCAGCAGAAGTTTGGGCCACACAGCATCCTGGAGGGCTCAGTTCCCGAGAAAGATAATGTAGATGATATAGGTGAGTGCCGCAAAGCCAGCTGCCTTCTCCGTGCTGCTATTACATCATTTCCACAGCAAGGAGCAACCTTTATGCCCCTGGGAAGGGAGCACCATTTGCTTGGTAATGATTGCATTGCTTTGGTTACTGTAATGCTGTGCCATTTGCTTATAGAAGGTAGAAGGGCTTTGCATTACAGCAGCTTTGCGGCACTCCTGGCTGGAGCCAGTCCTACTTCGGGAGAGACAGCTGATACAAAAGATTTTCTTGTGAGCAAAAACATGGGCCCACACTTGAATTAATAAAGAGCATTAAAAAATAAAATATATGGAGGGAGAGAGAGAGTGCTGAAAGTGAGAGCTGCCCTTTTTCCCCCAGGCAGGGACGCGTGGACAGAGCTGTTGCACAAGTGCAGGGGTTGTGTCCCAGCCTGGCCACCTAAAGCTTTGGGCACCCTTCCAGCCATCCTGAGGGCCTTGGATGATGCAGTTCCCACTGTTCAGTATGAACTTGGTGGGTCCAGGGCTGCCTCTCCACACTGGGCTGCGGATTTCAGACACAGACCAGGTGAGACTCCACTATCAGTGCGGGTCTCCCTGGTGACCGTATATTGCATTTCTTGCAGTTTTGCAGGCTGCTTTCCCTCTGCCATCTCCCACCTGTAGTATCTAAAATTCCTCCTGGGCACACATCTAGGTGCTAGAACCTTACTGAAGAAGAAAGACACCAATTGTTAAGCTTTTTGTACCATCAGGTTGATGCTAATGCAAATATTATAATTATATAATGCTCTTAGTTGCATTGTGGAGGTATTGAGACCTATTAAAGTTTGCAAATCTCTTCTAATAGGAACCTTCTAATAGAAAAAAAGAAGATCCTTCATGGATTTCCAGCTATTTGGCATTCATTAGCTGTCTTGCCATTCTTTACAGTATAACACTTAGGTGTTTCTTATCTTTTATAAGATCCTACAAGATATTTAATATAGTTTACTGTAAAGTCTTCAGAGTGAAGTCTGTGTCTTAGGGTGTTTTTGGTGCACCTAGGACCCTAATCCCAGTTGCAGCCTCCAGGCAGTATTGCTGGCACTCATTACTGCCATTGGGATTTGTCCCTGTCCTTTCATTTTTCAGATAAGATCTATAACTATAACTGTAATATAGCTAGTGTTTAAATAATATTTTTTCGTGTAAAATGATCGAACCAGTCTCCAAGCAAATAAATATTGAACTTGATTTTTTAAATTAATATTATCCATTCTGAACAGTGCTTGATCCACAAGCTCAGAAAACATACATCAGACTGTTTTTTTTAATGTGTTTGTTTGATTGTTCTTTGTCTTAAAAATGCAGTTTGAGGGCTATTTTGTATGACAAAATATTTGTTTAGGAATGACAGTTTTAGGCATTCTCTCATACATTGTAATATTTTCCATGTGTGGCAGCTTGTTTTTCTGTGGTACAAATATGTGCAATAAGGGCTAAGGATAAAAATTAATCTAACAGCTTTTGCAGCAATGCTTTTGATGGTTTCCCTCGATTCATTTTCCAGGAGATACTGGCTCTAGTTCCTCTGCTGCTTGCAATATGTAAAGCACAATTCTCGGAGGTTCGTGAGGTTGTAGGGATCCAGTAAAAGATGACTGATTTCTCCCCACACACACACGTATACTCCACCCCACACCCACTCACCCACCCACCAGCAAAACATAATGCTGTACTATTTTTGGTAACAGGGAAAGGGCCTCCCTGTGAAAACAGAAAGCAGTGTATTTCTCAGTTACATCACTTTGCAATCTAATGCTGTGTTGTGCTCGGTGTTTTTGTGGTGATGCAAGTCTTTTTTTTTTTTTCTTCTTTTTTTTTTCCTTCAGCCGGTTGGATTTTCCCCATCTTACAGCACCTCGCAGGTCTCTTCTCTGAGCAGTACAGTGCCGGAGTGAGTGGAAACATACAGATCAGCTGCAGGTTTCTGTCTACAAAAACAGAGTGAAAGAGAAAGAAAAGGGTTGGGAAAGCAGAGACAAATATTGACCTGGACTTATAGAAAGACATCCAATGGCTGAATAAAGAACCCCCGTTCATGTTTTGGGATATTCTTTCAACTGGCTGGAACGAGAGCAGATCAAAAGAATGGGAAATGCCAGCAGACTCTTTAGAAGAATTGCTTATTTCTTATGCCTTTTATCTGTGCTTTTGCTGACTGAAGGGAAGAAACCAGTGAAGCCAAAATGTCCTGCCTGGTGTACTTGTACCAAAGATAATGCTTTATGTGAAAATGCCAGATCTATTCCTCGCAGCGTTCCGCCTGATGTTATCTCACTGTAAGGGCTGTAAGCATTTGGTTATTTAATTTATGATTTAAAATGAACTCGAATGTGTGGTGTTTTCAGTGCATACTGAAAGCTGCTTGCTGCAGGGAGTACCTCCAGCATTCAGAATCATCAGCTAATGTGTTAAAATTGTGCTGCATCCTTGAATTGTGATTTTTACATCTCTTTCATCTGTCTGTCTGTCTGTCTGTCTTTGTATGTGCACACATACCATTTTATACCTTTCTCTGCACTACATGAAAGCTGTAAGATTTTTTCTTTTTTCTTTTTTTTTTATTTGCACTACTTATATAAATAAATTTCTCTGTGATACCAAAATCAATATTATAAGCATGAATATATGAGACTACATTAACATGAGGTTGTTTTTTTCTTTTTTCCAGATCCTTTGTGAGATCTGCTTTTACTAAAATCCCAGAAGGGAGTTTTTTGCTCACACCATCTCTGCAGCTTCTGTGAGAAATATTTATATATTTTGTTGTTGTTGTTGTGAAATGTAAATGTGTCCATAGATACTATAGAAATGGTCTCAATAATAATTTTATAAGAAAGAGCAAAAGAATGTTCGTAGGTGACAAAATATAAGAATTTTAAGTAATTTGAATGGTAGTGCATGTTTAATTTTTTCAGACTGTATGTGCTTAGTATTTTGCAAGGATATTTGTTGTCAGTGCTATTTTGAATGATTATGTTCTGAAGCTTTCTGTGACAGAACATATGCTATCTTTATTATACTTTAATTAATATTACAATGGGGATCTGAGCATTGCAACAACTATTCCAGTTTCTTTTCTGCAGTCCTAGGGCCTGATCCCAATCAAATGCTGCCTGTTTGCAACTCTCATCGACTACAACCTCAGAACCTCTCAGGTCAGGTCCTTAATTTCAGTGGGACAGGTCCTGCAGTCCTTTTTAATGTAAAATTGCCATTGACTTCTGTGGAAGTTTAGTCTCAAGTTTTGTCTGGGTAGGTTCTGCATTAGACACTATTTGTTTTCTCATGCTCTTAGAAAATACACAAAAGCAAAGATATTAATTCAACTATAATTTTAAGCAATTATTTCAGAATCAAATATTGCAAGCTGAGAATATTTTTGCATGTTTAGATATTAGATTCATTTTTATATTGGATTTTTACTGATTTGCAGGCTTTCTAGAAATGTGGCATATGATTATATAATTGCTAGCTATACAAAGGTAGAGGGGGTGTAACCTGAACTGTTTATAGTGGATGTGCTACCGGGCTGGAACACATCCAGGATCTACTCAGAAATCTGGCAAGAAAGACTCCTGGATATGATCAAAATCAGAGATCTGTCCCAGACTGACTTCACATGCACCCTCGATTTGGTCAGAAGCGTAATGTTGCTATAGGAGCCCTAAGGCTGTCACATTAAACTGTTGGTGCACTGGTAGCTGAAACTCTGACCCTAGCTGTACTCTGCTACCTCAAGTGGATCTGGTAAGGAGGTGCAGACATTCTGTGCGGTTTTGGATACAGGGCAAATAGGTAAATGTAGTTACTATGGAAACCTAAATGCTTTTCCATTGTGCTTTATTCCTAAGATTTTCCCAGGTAGTCAGAGACCGCAGAAAAGACATTTCTCATATAATTCATGATTCCTGCAACGTGCCTTTCAAATGAAAGAAAAACAAACAAACAAACAAACAAACAAACAAAAACATGGCAGCATTTGTACTGTGCTTTTATCTGAAGAGAGTGAGTAGGACATCATAACCATTGCTCTTCGCTACGAGATGCCTCCTACACTTGGCAAGCCCACTGGCTGGGGAAGGCAGGGTTGGGTAGGGTGGAGTAGAACAGACACATTCTTGTTATTTTGATTTTATCTATGCCCAGCACAGTGGGGTCTTGGTCTGTGACAACAGCTTTTGCATTTTGGTAATAGCAATTATTTCCATGGTGTGCCATTCACTTCACTGAGCTCCATATTCTGAGCTGCTGCAAATAAAATGCTGCAGCAAAAGCTCCAACCTCACACGAGCGGATTTTGCTCTGTGATGAGCTTTCAAGAGTGATATGTTAAAATGGTCCAAACAATCCACAGATTACTTACTTCTTTCTGCTACCTAAAAATACTGCTAAATACTGTTCCAGATATATTTCTAACATGGTAGTTGAGCTGCTTGCTATCTTGTAAAGTGTCAGGCTGCAGATCTTATACAAATGAGCCCTCTTTAAATATGGCGCGTAGAAGCAGGATGGTATCTGTGGGATCAACATTCCAGTTCGTAAGCAGGAAAGAAAAAACTCCAGATTTCAAGGAAAGCAGAGTAAGCAAAATAAGAATATGTATGCAAAACTCAGGATAATTAAAAACTATGCTAAATTTTAACTTGGCGTGGTTATAACTATATTGGTAGGTGTAATTTAGCCAGTAGCAAGATTTAGAGGATATTACATATACATACAAAAATATTGCATATTTTTTATGTAATAGACTCCAGTATTTTTAAGGTCCAAATGTTAAATTGATATTTCCAGTATGCGAGATGCATATATCCGAGTGTGAATTATATCTGCTGCTATTACTATTTACTCTGTTTTTTCCTGTAGTGGTAGCAATGCTCTATAGAAAAATCATGATGCCGTTGTGCTAAACACTATTCACAAGTCCCTTTTCAGTCCATCTAGAAGAGTAGCGCAGGGCTGGGACAGGAGAGCCCTTCTCTGAGCGATGGTACATTCTGTGCTCTTCATGTGGCAGCAAAAATAAGAACGACCTACACAGATACAGTGAAGTGCCAAGCAGCAGTGTTTGTGAAATGCAGAGAAAATCTCCCTGCCTTCCTCTCCAGACCATGTAACTCTGTATCACGCAATGAGCTGAGCTGAGGGGGCCCTGGCAAATCAGCAACCTAAAAATCTTGAAAAGGGGAGGTTATTGGCACTGTGAGTTGTACCTGCCAGCAGCACGTGGCTCCCACTAAGCAATGCAGCCCCTAGCTGCAGAGCAGCCTCTCCAGTCTCTATCCCAACCCAGAAGTAACCAGTTGGTGCCTCACAGATGGAGCAAAGCGGGCCTTTGAGGTCACCGAGTAGGAGAAAAGCCACCCTGGGCATCAAATAAATGTGATGGAACCATCAGAGCAAGGGGGGAGAGTGTGGTTGGAGGAAAATGAGCTCACTAAGTGCAAGACCTGTGCTATAGGCCTGGTGATCTCCAAAACTATTATACCACTTAAATTACCATGCTATTTAAAGAGCGACTACCCTATTCTTGAAAATTGCTAGGAGATTAGAGTGCAGAAAAATAGAAGTCACCCCAAAAAGCTTCAGTAGAAAAGTAAAAAATAATTGCAGGCAGCAGATTTACTAAATGGGTCTTGTGGACCATAGTTTTTATAGAAATACTTATTTTTTCTGAGAAAGAGAAATACTTTTGTTTCTGACAAAGAGGAAGACTTTCTTGCTTATATTTTTTGTAAAGCTATAGGAACACATTTTAAGTGCAAAAAGCACAGTTTGCAATATAAATAAAATAGAAAATAAACCAAGTGATTTATTTTCTTTTATTGTATTAATTTTGAATTTTGTTGTATTAAAAATTTGCGTTTTTAATGCAAACTTTAACAGAAGATGTTAACTCATTAAGTATATTAATTCATACTTTGAAATCTTGAATTCCTGAATGCCTGAGGACATTGTAGCATAAGTCCAGGTATCTGCCAGGCCCAACTGAATAAAATATAAATGTGCATCTCTTGTTCCAGTGGGGAAAGTAAAGTTCGCCTTGCTTGATAATGTCTTGTCATATTAAAGGTGTGGCAAGCCAGAGCTGAATTAAAACGGACAAATGCAATCATGGTTGGATCTAAGTAAAGCTGGAAAAATCCATGGTAGCCCATTCTTAACACTTACAAGATTATGTAAAATTAAGCATGTTGCTGGTATTTTTACGGCTAGACAGATGAAAAATATATGTGCACACTAAGAACCATCTCCAGTAGGTAAAGTATGGTTTTAAAAATAGTGCTGATACGAACACTGACTAAATTAAAAGAATGTTACAAGATTTTCCATTTTTTCTCAGTGATTTCTCAGTACCCTCAGGCCATGTAAGCTCACAAGTATAATTCACAAGTTAAAGGTTTATCCTACCTGCCAGCTATACAAATTCAACCTGATGTCTGGTTAACAAGCTGGATACTTGCCCTGTATTGTCATCATATGTAAGTGGTCTTCAACACAGTTTAGGCTTCTCTGGCACTTGAACATTTCATTGTCATCCAGGTATGTCTTCACAGACTCTTGTGCTATCAGGCTCTTTTATTAAAGGCATGATGACCCCACATTTATATCCCACAGAAGTCAATGGAATTTTATCAGGTAGCCCCAGATTGCAAAACAATGATTTGTTGGGTCCTTAGGAAATCTTCCATTTGCAGCACACTAAAGGTGCAATACATCAACAGTGTGTTGCAGCCTTATCATCCTGTTGTGCTTACACAGACAAAACTATAAAACCAGTCAATATAAGGTTGGCCCACGCTGGCTTGCTGCACCATTTTCTAAAGATGCTGATAACTTAATGGTGTTTTGTTTTGCATCTCTTTACACAGGTTGTTTACATCAAACACATTTGATGTTATTAGTGATGATGCTTTCATGGGCCTTCCTCATCTAGAATATTTGTGAGTGGACAAAATGATATTTCCTGGCATTGTTGAGTAGAGTGGGTGGGCTTCCAAGTTCCAGGCATTGCTTTGACCAGAATGACTTTACGACCCATTACAGGTTCATAGAGAACAACAGCATTAAGTCAATTTCAAGAAATACTTTCAGAGGACTGAAATCTTTAATTCACCTGTAAGTAAAAGTGGTTGAATATATTATTCAGTATATTTAATGTAGTAACTGAACCACTGTGTTGTTTAATTTAGCATTTTGATGTGTCACTATTTACGTTTGTTTAAGCAGTGTTAATATTAATTTAATTTGACTGTTAAATCTCTGTGTTTTCACCAAAGAGTTCCAAACTGTGGTACATATAGAGGATGGTTCCCAAACAGCTTGCAAGCAGCGTGTGGCAATAGCTCCCTGCCTCTCTCTGCTCAGAACAGGAGGAGCAGGATGGAAACACGATGGGTCAGGGAGCTGGCACCAGGGATGTGAGACAGGAGAGCCAGGGAATGGATCTCGGTCCCTGTTTGGGACTTGGTGAGGAAAGATGTGAGAGCTGAGCAGTTGAAGCCTGTCTCTTCGCAGGCACATCATAGTCTAGTGTGGATCTGGAATTGCATTATTTCCATTTTTGGAACCAGCTACTACCTTTCATAGCTGTGTCCACCTCAACCACTGCCCATACTCACAAACTCTGACTCAATCAGGTTTGAAAACACCTACACTTAGCAATTTTAAAAATGGGAGTTGCACCAATGCGCTGTTTGAGGCGACTTACCAACTCAGTTCTTCCACTTTGCTTTCTGGCAAAATCAGCCTCTAGACTTCAGCAGGATGATCAGCAGAGCCCCGCACAGCAGGGCCAGCACCAGGGCCTGCTTTGTGTTTCCCGTGCGACCGCGCAGCTCTTCGGCTCTGCTGAAACACGGCCAGGGCCTCGGCCTCGGCCACGCCACGGGTCCCTTGCAGCAGCAGCAGCTGCAGCTGCAGCTGCAGCAGCGCAGAGGCTACACTAGCCACAGGAGCACCCTGTGCCAAGGTGCCTATTAGGCAATAGTCGCATCCTTAAGGTCTGATCTCACAAGAGAGCTTTTAAACAGGGTCTGTCTCTGTGTTATGTCAAAATTATGTCTTAACAATTTTATTTTAACAAGTGGTAAATTTATTAAAAATACAGTATACACTCTAAAAAAACATTAAAAATACAAAAATACTGTAAGAGGGGAAGACTAGGTTATATGATGCGCTTCCTATACATAGGCTAAACCATTTGGGGTGTACTTGATGCAGATTTATACCCATCTCTGAGCATTTGCATTCATAAGCGTATATCTTGGGGTATTTGTCATAGGCAGGGGAGTGGATCCTGACCTTTTTTCTTTAACCTCCAAGAGGGGTTGAAACAGGATTGTTTGGCTTTTTCTTTAATAAATCTAGATGCAGAAGGCAGCATGTCTTTAAATAACTAATGCATAACTTTAAATAATTAATGCATAAGTATAATAGCTTAACTACAGCTCACCAAATCCTGCATCACATAGTAATTGTACCAGAAAATGCTTTACTGTTCCCTCTTTGGTCAGAATCAACTAGACTCTAAACTCTGAACCAGGACTTAACTGCAATTACTCACATATTTGAGGTCGCTTGTAGAAAACCTCTAGGACTGGCAAAAGGGAAAGAGGGAAAAGATATATAAACTAGTTGTACACATTGTATAAAATTCCATATTATAGTTTAGATATAATTATATTATAGGTGTAATTAGAGTATTATAAGAAAAGGGAAAGAGATTGGTAAGATTGGTAACTGGGACCTTATCTTCAAAATATCTATGTACATGAATAGCTTCATATTCACAAAAGGTTCCAGTACATTATTTATTCTATCCATTTATTTATTTAGTAGCTGTTACTGCCAATGAGCAAATTGCTTTTCTAACACAGAGGAAGACACAGTTCCTTCTCCACTGAGCATACAGTCCAAAAGTAACATCTTGCCTTGACTGCTGTGTTGGTTTCTGGGGATGCTTCAACAGTTTCGTAAGAGAAAACATATGCAAAAGATAGAATCACATTTGAGAAGCCATTATGGTTTGCATGTGGTTGCACACACATTTTTGGGAGATTTATGCATCATGCATGAGGATGATGAGAAATTTTCAGACAAAATAACTGCAAAAGCAAGACTATAAACAACAGACTGTGACTAGATAATCTCTTTGCAGAACTGCTCCCCACCCTTTGGGACAGATTGTACACACAAATTAAGAATAACTATTTGGCCTCCTGAGGCGTTTCTCATTTGAGAAACAGGAGAGTACTTTTGAGCCACTAAAATACACTTGAAAGAGCCCTAGTAAATAAGCATAATGACTCTCATGAAGTTAGAGAATATGAACTTTGTTCTATTTAATCTGTTCACTGCCTTCTCGCAACATGACTTTTGCAATGAAGTGAACTATCCAAACATTTGTAGTTTTGTTACGCAGTTTGCTTTAATAATGAAATAATTTAATAATAATTGTGACATTGTGAAGTAGAGACATTTCATATTTATTGTTATTTTACAAGATTCATCTGCTGTCTAGATTAAAGAAAAAAAAATACAATTTTTCTATGCATTTCTTCTGGAGTTTCAAAATATGCGTCCATAGCTGCATGCTTGGCTCAGCCTTTGCTTTTATTATCAACCAAATACCATGCAGATCACCATGTATGTAGCATTTTACATGGAATACAAAACAAAAAGATTTAATCCAAAAATTGGCAAGTGTATAAACCTTGCATAAGTTTTTCTTTCAACCAGACTCCCATAGTTGGTGAGCTGGTGAGTCACTGATACTTCCAAGTCTATCATCCCTTTCAGTTTGATATAAAGCAACTACTGAACCTGTAGTGCTTGCAAGTCTACTTAGCTTTGTCCACATGTGTTTAGCTGACATTTAGAGAATTGTTCTTGTGTGTCAAAAGAAGTGAAACACATGATACATATACCAAGCAAAGTTGCAATCAGATATACACAGACAGCAGTAAAGCAAGAATAGAATAATGGAATCCCAAATTAATTACTCTGAATAAGACAAAGACTACTAGCTGGCTTCAGTAAGTCTGCACCCATCCTTGAATTAAGTATATACCTGAGTGGCTTTACTTGTGTAGAGAAATTGTAGTTAAGTACATTTTGTGTTTACAATTAAAAATGGAAGTTTTTAAGTCTTTCTACCTAAGTCGGATCTTGCATGAGAAGGATTTCTTCCCATTTTCATTTCCTCTCCTCAATAATAAATAATTTTGTTAATCAAAGGAGGTCTAATCTGCACCCTGTAAAATTATTCTCTACTTGCCATGTCCTCGATGGCATGTAGAAGAATCCAGGATCTTTAATGAACCTACATAGACATTCCTGAATGAAATTTAATAACATTTTTGTTAAAAGCCTGCTTACATGTCATTCGTGCTCTTACTAGCTGAAATATTCATTGAATTTAAGATTGTTTTCCTAACTTTTAAAAATAGGGAATTAAGAACTGTTTTTGCTGCTCACACACACATACATGTGCACACTCTAGCAAAGTTCATGCTGATCAGCAATTTCTTGTATGTTACTGCATACTTGCAAAAACTTAGGCTAAAAAAGCCTAATTTCCATAGAACAAAACATAGTATTTAGATTTTGCTTCCAGCAGAGAGCAAAGCAAGCAGAAGGTTGCAGTAATACAAATGCAACTCATTGGTACATCAAACAGAAAACATGAGTAGATTCAATCATGACTAATTGTTTTAAAATAATGGTATTGGCAAAACACCAGAGGTGATTGCACTTTTTACCCCACTAAATGAAATGCTGTAAATGCTATAAGGCTGCTGAAGAGTCAAGAAAGCAGGAGGAGGCCTGATATTTTAGTAGAGGAAAGAGTCACAAAGTAAATGAGCTGTTCTTGAAAGCAGTCTTCTATAACTAAGTGCTGGACAATACTAGGCCTCTTTACCTTATGAAAAATCAAAACAAAAAAAGAAACTCAAAAACCTCAGTATTATACCTCACATAAGTGTGTAATTTGATGAGCTACCACTGATACTGAAGTATTTTCTTTTACAGGAGTCTTGCAAATAACAATCTCCAAACACTTCCGAAAGACATCTTCAAAGGCTTGGATTCTTTAACAAACGTGTAAGAAATCATCAATTTCTTATTAACAAACACTATTTAGAAAAGATGCTATTCCCTTTTCATGCCTGGAAAATACTGCAAAATATTTTGGCATGCTATTTTTGTTAATCTTCAGTTCTTAAACTATTAATTATATCAAAAAATAAAATTATACCAAAAAATACAAATACAAAAAGTAGTAATGTTAATAATTATGTAAGAGATTTATGTGTTTGTTAAGACATAATAAAAAGAAACATTCATGAGAATCCATGAGAGAGCACGATATGAAGTGTGGGGGTATGACATTTCATGGAAACAACATTTCTGATGAAGATACACATTTCTGGGAAGGTTATCTTTTATCACAAAAGTTTAAATGTCTTAATTAAGTTCCATATCTAAATCTAATTGCAGCCATCCCAAAACATCAATTTGTTTTAATATATAACTTAAATATGAATAGAAATATAAAATATAGCTAAACCCTCTAGCTGCTTCACTGAAATATGGCCTGTTTACAGTGTATCATTTTCTGGTCCATCTGGCCTGGGGTGGTGGGTGCAGAACACCCACTCTGCTCCCTGCATGAGCACGGTGGGCTGAATTCACAGCATAGAACTGCGGGGGGACGGGGCCCGTGCCAGGGGAGAGTGCTTGGCATGACTGATGCCAGCCAGCTGGTTGCGCGCTCGGCTCCTGGCGCTTCCCATTCCTGTACAAGCTTTCTGAAATGTTTCTGAAATGTCCTTTGCACTGTGCCTCCTAAAACCCTGAGCAATGTCTACTAAAGGAGAAAACAAACATTGCCTGACTGGCTGACAATTTACATTAATTGCTATTTTCTTATCTACACTGACTTCACTAAGAAAAGCTAATCCAAACAAAATGACCTCCCTAAATATGCAGCAATCAATTTGCTAGGACTTTGTATGCCTGTGAACAGAAATGTTCTACTGATTATCAAATTAAGTTCTCTTTGATTTTGTTAAAGGAATAAAATCTGTTTAGGTTCTGGTATGTAGATTTGACTGACTATAGGACCTCCAATGGGTCAAGACAAATTAAGTTGAGAAAGCATCAATTTAGAGAAAGCAAGAAGGTACATATTTAACAAAAGTCCAGTTTGTTGATGTCCTGCAAGGAGAAGTACAACAGCTAACTCCTTATTTTCAATGCATGATTTTATTATGTATTTATTTATTCATTTAGGGATCTTAGAGGAAATGCGTTTAATTGTGACTGCAAACTGAAGTGGTTAGTGGAGTGGCTGGGTAGCACCAATGCAACAGTTGAAGACATTTACTGTGAAAGCCCACCAGAATATAAGAAGCGCAAAATCAATACCCTATCTCCAAAAGAATTTGATTGCATTATTACAGGTAATGTGCTGCAGATTATTTACTCCTGTTAAATTAAAAGCAAAACTATCTATTCTGTTTTAATGTAGGGTCCATTTTTGCAATAAGGTGAAGGTCTATCAGATATACCTTTTACTAAAATCAATTTGAATTCTGTGTAAGTTTAGCATGGGAAAGATTTGGAAGCGAGGTCTTACTGCTTGTACTTGGTCTTAATATGTTATACAAGGATTTGAAGAACTGGGACATAAAATAGTACATCTCTTAACTAAGCAAGAATGAAAAATAGGTTGTAATGCTCCTTTATCGATAGGAAAATTTGACTAGTAATTAGCTAATGTAATTTGTAATGGCTTGATATCTGTTAAGTAGGTGCAGTTTCATTATAGCAGGGAAAGTATCTCTGCGATTATCATATGTTGTATGTGTGTACAATTTTGCAGAATTTGAAGTTTATCAGTCCCTGCCATATCAATCTCTGTCAGTGGACACTTTCTCATACATGAATGATGAGCATGTGGTTATTGCCCAGCCTTTTACTGGAAAATGCATTTTTCTTGAATGGGACCATGTAGAAGTGATGTTCAGGAACTATGACAACATTACAGGTATGAACAGTCCTTGCCAAATAACATCAAGATACGGGTCCAGAAAGCAGTGCTAACCATGTCTTTTATTTTTCTCTTTATAGGTACTTCAACTGTTGTGTGTAAACCTATAGTTATTGAGAATCAGCTGTATGTCATTGTCGCGCAGCTGTTTGGAGGCTCCCACATATATAAAAGAGATATTTTTGCTAATAAGTTTATAAAAATTCAAGATATTGAAATCCTTAAAATCCGAAAACCCAATGACATTGAAACTTTCAGGATTGCTGAAGACTGGTATTTTGTTGTTGCAGACAGTTCAAAAGCTGGTTTCACCACTGTTTACAAATGGAATGGGAATGGATTTTATTCCCATCAGTCTCTGCATGCCTGGTACAGAGATACTGATGTGGAGTATCTTGAGATATCCGGCAAACCGCATTTAATTCTGTCAAGTAGTTCCCAAAGACCTGTAATATATCAGTGGAACAAAGGAACAAATGAATTTGTTAAGCGTTTTGATATCCAAGATATGGAAGATGCATATGCAGTGAAACATTTCAAAGTGAAAGAGGATGTGTACATTTGTTTAACAAGATTTATTGGTGACTCTAAAGTAATGAAATGGGGTGGTTCAGCATTTCTGGATTTACAAAGGATGCCATCCCGAGGGTCAATGGTATTCCAACCGCTTCAGATAAGTAATTATCAATATGCCATTCTTGGAAGTGATTATTCTTTCACTCAAGTCTATTATTGGGATGCTGAAAAAGCAAAATTTATGAAGTTTCAAGAATTAAACATACAGGCACCAAGATCTTTCATACATGTCTCCATCGATAAACGAGATTTTCTCTTTGCTTCAAGTTTTAAGGGAACTACATTGATTTATAAACATGTCATAGTTGACTTAAGCGCATGACACTCATAATTCTGAGATTACATCAGACTTTCTACCGTAAGTGGACAAAATGAACTAAATGCATGATGACTCTCTTATCTTACTTCCAAATGAATGCCTTTAAAAAGTTGAGATTGCTAGAACAAAGTATTACTAGTATCTTCATCTTTAATTGTCAAGTCTAGTAGTGTTGGAAGTTGCATTTTTTAACAAAAAGAAATTAACTGTTCTTTGCATCCACAATATGTAAATATGTGTGCAACTGCATCTGTTGCTATAAAGAATATTAAGATGTACTTTTCCATTTATTTATTCACCTGTTTGAAACAACTGCCAAATAAAATGTTTACATTTTGTGTCTTTCACATTCCAAATATTATTTGCAGATGATACTTTTTATTTGTGTATATATTATGCACATATAAAGTAAAGCCAAGCAGGCATATTGCAGTGTTGCGCTGCATGGAAGAAGCACAATACTGAAGAACAGGTTGTTTTTGCATTTAATCACAAGTGCTTAAAAAAAGGAAAAAGAAACACAGCATTTAACCCCAGTTCTGTAAGCAATCACCTGAACAGATCTTTGAATTTACATGGTGCTTCGCTTGTTTAAGCAGGACACCAGTCAGTAAAAGGGTTCAGTTATACAGATCTCCTTATAGGATGGGGCTATGTATCCTGTGTAGTTGGAAGTGCTTGGTTTTGTTTTGTATTTTTTTAATTTATGAAGGAATTAACAGAATAAATGCTGATATAAAGGCCTTTCTCCACCTCAGGCTGAAGGAGCACAAACCAAATGTCTGGTATGACACTTGGACCATCACTGTGCTAAAAGCTAGAAACATAGCTTATTTCAGCTAGCATAATTTCTATATCTGAACCATTACACACAACTTGCATGAATTCTTTGTATTGCTATCAAGTCTGTCCACTGTAAGTGCAATTATTTAATCTTCAGTGAATGAGGCTGCTGAAAGTGAAGTAGTTTTTTGCACTATCCTGCAACGATGTTCAGTGACATACTTTTGAATAGAATAGAAATTTAGAGAATTTTGAATGTGGCAGGGCAAATTCGGCTGGTGTAGCATATGTAACTCCTAGGAAGGCACCTATGGCTGTTCAATTACAGCAGTTCTGAATTTGGCATGAAAATCTATTAAAAATTCTAAGTTGAAATAGTCTTTTTCATACATATATATAGCTAGTGCATCAGTTGTGAGACACCAAAACTTGCTGCTGAAGATCATTTGCTACAGCTCAGAAAGAGAACATAGATGGAGTTTAGACCCCTGTGCACTTCCTCTGCTAGGAGACTATCAAATTTGTATTTGAATGCCGTTTTTAAATTATATGTGAGTGTCATGTATGTTTGTACACATTTCTAACTTTCACAGTAGGGAGGCTTAGATTGGCAAATAAGACTTTTCATTCTATGAATGTCCCAGCTACTCCCCCAAGCTGATCCTGCAAGCTGGGTGGCTGGGGTTCCCTTTATTCTGAGGTTCCCAAATAGCAAAGAAGTTTCAACCTTGGTCATTTTTCCTTTATCTATTAGTGCTGCTGAGAGCACCTCTGAGTACAGCAGAAAGGCAGCATCAAGGGAAAATGACAGTTAAGAGATATTTTAAGAAACTAATTCTAAATTGTATGGCTCTAGTAAAGAATATAGGCTTTTACATTATATTTGATTTTAAAAGAAAAAACACCCTATCTAAACAATGCAACTTCTGTAAGTTAAGATGCACTGGAAATGTTAATTTTTAGTGCCTTTTTCTCCACAGCTGCCTATGCTCTGTTCAGTATTTGATTTAACTAGCAATTTCGTATAAACTCACAGTGTGACTGCAAATGAAGTGGCCTCCAGATATTTTTCTTAACAAATATTTTGTCCAAATATCATCTTTATAAGCAATCATTAGCTTGACAGGTTTTCTTTATAAATGTTTAGCTTTTATATTGATATGACTTCAACTTCTAGATGAATCCACCTAATCTCTTCTGGTATTTCTGAATATCTCTTCTTCAATCCACCTTAAATGGCAAAAGAATGAAATAGATCATGAACTGACTTATCAGTAAGTCATGCAGTGTTCTCTGCTTCATCTTGTCTTTTTATTTTAGTTTCTTACTCAAGGGAATTATGTACATTGATTTTGATCTGATTTCTCTCATTTTACTTGCCTACATACACTTTCTATCAAATTCTATAAATAAAAGATACATATCCTTCTCATTATGAGTAGATTACACACATATGGCAGAGTTTAAGTGGAGTTGGGTAACTTGCTAATCTGCTACTCACTTTATTTAACAGTGTAGCATCTTTCAAACATTGCATCCCAATACATTGCTTCATGATTATACTTCAGGTTATGTTTCATGGCACTTTATTTCAGAGCCAGCCAACTCCAGCTGTGATGCTAAGGTTGCTGAAATTATTATCCTGAGTTAACTTTTTTTCTGCAGTAGGAGAATTCACTGTTACTCTTACATTTAAAGAAAGAAAAAGCTTAGTGTGATTTGCTAGTTCGTAATTCAGAGTAGCTGTAAAGCTGGCTGTGGTACAGTCCGGCGTGGTATCGCTTTCGTTTGTTGGGATAACCTACTGGAGGGAGCAACTATGTTAACAACTTGACTGTTCCTTCAGGCCCTAGTCAGGCACAAATACTTTGGGAATTTCTTTATGCCTGTGTAGTTTTTGGAATGGCCAACTAGACATTATAAAAGGCTGAAGCTAAAGTGTTCTTGGAAAATCACTTTTTGTAGTCAATTTATATGAGTCTGAGTTTCACAGGGATGCCAGTTTATTATTGTGTAAATGTAGCATTTCATTGCACTGCATAAGGACTTAGGGTATTTTTAGAACAGAACTCATGATACTCAAACAATTCCTAATGTAGAAGAGAGTAAAGGCTCATCAGGTAACTCCCTACGTTGTTCTCCTTATTTCAGAGATTGGGCATTTTAACAATGCCTTTGAGTATAAGGCCATATGTGACCCTTGTTCTGTGCTCAGAATTCCCTCTGATACGAAAGAAGTCCCAGGAAAAAAAATAGAAGAGGGCTTTTTATTGTATATATATTTATACTTAAAAAAATAAAAATCCACTTGTTTCAGCACAGTATTTTTTACTTTGGGCTGACTAGTTGCACTCTCTGGTTGTACTGGATTTTCTAAGCCCCCTCGTTGTTTTGTTCAGGACTGATAGAGTATGTTAAGTAGTAGAAGTATTATAGATATTGAAGGTTATTGGTAGATACTACTGATCCTCAATATTGTTTTGTCATGTTAATGTCTAAGACAGAAACAACTGTTAATGGAATTGTATTGTATTCCTACAGCTACTTAATTATATTTTTAATAGACTACAAATAATATAAATTTCTCTACTCTAGAAGTCATATATGCAATACGTTCAGAATACCTGTATTACACCGTGTGTAGCTTTTTTTGTTTGTTTGATGTAACATCTAGAACTTGCAGGTCTCTATATTCATCTAAAATTTTTCCAAAATGCACTCTTTTCACGCACATTCACTAAGGAAAATTCTTATTGCTATAAAGTAAAAAAAAAGCAGAGATAGTAGTAGTAGTTCTGTTTGATGCTGCATTTTATTAATCTGAATTCTTCTCTAAATTCTTCTCTAAATTGTTTTATTTTCATTTTTTAAACTTCATTTGAATGGCTGAAAGCAGCCATTCAAAGTTCACTTTGGGATGGGAAAAAATTCTTAGATTTCCCAGTGTGATACGTTTTGATATGTTCTAGTGGGGAGCTAAACTTCTGTTTAACATTGTTATTCATGTATGTGATCATTATAATACACTGTGTTAGTATGCAATGTAAAATAAACTATATACAAACCATAAATAACAAGCAGTCCTTAGACTGTTGATGAGCATTACTGATAACAGCACTAAAAAAAAGTCAGAGTAATCAGCATGTCCAAAATGTTAAAACTAGGGAAGAATAAAAATCCACACTGAATGTCAGAGTACTGGATTCCTCTATTTCAAGTAACTATTTTCCTAGTCACTGGACACATTACATGTTCTTTCTCCATTAAGTGCCCTCAAAGTCCACGCACTCACCCAGTCCTGTCAAATTACAGCAAGAGACTCCTGCGTCCAACCTGCTCCATGCGCGATCTCGCTGGAGACAGGCGCGTCCCTCGGCAGCAGAGGCAGCAGTCAACCGCACCTCGACGGACAGAAGGTCCAGCCAAACAGAGTGGATATTCACTCGGCTCCTGTCTCCCCACAGCTGTCTAGCGCCCTGCTGCTGCTTTGTGCACACACCTTGCAAACTCTGTAGACTTGAAAGTGACAGCAAAGTTGTGATTTAGTTTTTTACTGATTACAATGGCTAAATATAGATTTGTGCTCAGGAACTAAGCCATGTGGTCAGGAACTAAGTACATGGGAGGGTCTTGGAGAGCTCAGTTTGATAAGACTGAGCTGCTCCACACGGCCTGACTCGAGGCTAATGTTCTCTTCATTGGCCTGTCTGCTAACGGCTCGCCTTACCAGCATGTCGCTGATTAGGATTCACTGTATCAGAGTGCTCAGATGCATGGGAGTTTCCCTGAAATTAATGAACTGGGACCGAGGGACTCCAGTTTGCTGTACTGGTACTTGGAGACCCTGAATTTCTCCTACTAGTGGTTCTAGTGTAATGCTTCTGCCTTCTGATTTGTTATGTCTGGGAGTGAGTTGCTCCCAAATACACATATTTGTACTAGCATAATTTTTTATTTGTTCTCTGAGTAGATCAAAGTGGATGACGGTTTTCTATGTATGTATATTACTATCCCAATTTTCCATTCATCCAAACAGTTTTTAATTCGATCTTAGCTTAGGCCCCATATTGAATTATGTCAATTGAAAAGGGACTTTCTGACCTATTCTCACTTCCTGTTTGAAAACCTGGATAGCGACAGCAGTCTGTTAGCAAGCTGTCAACCTGCCCAGATGGGAAATCTCCAAGAATGCTGAAAGAACTCAAGGAGAAACAGGCTGCTCTACTAACAGAACTACACAGAATATCTTTCACTAAAACAGCATTTATGTGCAAAAAGAGTTGAAAGTAGCAAACATTGCTTTTGTTTTTTTAGAAAACAGTTCTTGGGACAATCAAGGGAGCACTAAGACTGCATTTATATCTGGTCAAATATCTAAATGATAATTGAAAACAGAAGTGTAAAATTTCAGACGATACTATGTAACTAAGTGGAACAGGCTGACAAGTGGTATTTAGGGCTTGTAAATGCAAAATATACAGGAAAGAAGAAATGTTCTAAAACATTTTGAAAAAATGATTTTGAAAAAATGTTTTAAAACATCTTGAAAACAAGAAATGTTTTAAACAAACCCTAAAAAAAAAGGAACTGGACATAACTCACTAAGAAATGGACCTCAAGCAACAGCTTTAGCAAAAATCAAACAGCATTATGCCATGTGCAGAACAGCTTAGGGATTGCAACACTATGTGCCATGACAAATAAGTGCTGTCACCTTATCTAAGACACTATCCTCTCCCTCTCAAAAACACACTGCAGAGTTATTAGGGACTCAGAGAAATGTAATAAAATTCACTGAAGGTGTGGAAAATAATCAGCAAAGGAGAGACTGAAAATACAGGAACACATTTTGCGTAAAGAGGAGGTATGAATGGGATATGAGGACAAATATAAAATAATCTGCAGCATTAGGAAAGGTTACTTGAGATTTTGTACTTCCTCACTCAGTACAAGAACAAGATGGCATTTGACTTTGTTAAACACCAAGCTATAAAGTAAAATACTTTCCCACGCAAAATTAAACCATGACATTAATTGCAATAGGCAGTTGTTGACATTCAGACAATCATGAAAAAAAAAACAGTTAAATGGACAAATTACACAACTTTTCTAATTCTAATTTTTTAGCTCTTAAAATAATATCTAGTTAACTGGGAGGAGATTACTTGCTCTTTTATTGGAAGCATCTGGCTCTAGTCATTTGAAAAAGGGATCACCCAGCAGCTGGGTAACAAGTTTGCTTCAGTGCAACATTTCCTATAGCTAGTCCTTGAGACACATTACTCAGAAATTAGCTCATCTTTACTGCTGAGATTCTCAAAATTAAATATATAGTATGTACATATGAATTGTATTGACCAGATCAGGAACTGAGCATACAAGCTTTCAGGAGTATTTACACAATTGAAACCAGAAAGATTGGAAAAATCTAGGAGATATCAGAAACATATGTTTGAAGGATGCCAACAGTTAGAAAATTTTGGCAAACAGTTTTCAAGTGCTTGAAAATGTAATTGCACAACTTTGTCTGGTTTCAGCTATGTAAATCTTGACAGACATGGTTTCCCTTGGGAGGAACTGAACTCTTTTTATACAGTTACTATACAGTTACTATTAAGAGTTGCACTGTAGAACTGCATAAATAATTTATCAGCTGAATATTGACATTACTTTATGACTGACCATGTAACAACATTGTCCTGGGAGTGAGGATACCAATTTTGGAAAAACAAACAAATAAATGAACAATCCCCTCCCCCTGCCGGCCACTGGCAGCTTTTCACCAAGCAATAGTGAAACCCCATCCTGCTCCCTTTTCTTCTCCATATACAACAATATGATGATATTCTACATTAAGAAGAAATACTTGCTAATATGTTGATCTGGTCGGCAAGCACAAGTGAAGAAAAAGCACAAAGTTGAAAGAGAAGCAATAGTTTGGGGTCAGGGAAATGCCTCTGTTTTCAGAAATTTTAATAGGACCTGGCAAAGTCTAAATGTTCTGAAATGTTGAACATTAATGAGTGGATAAAATCATGTTAATGTTATCTGTTTGAGAGTACTAGATTATAAACTGCAAATACCAATAAAATAAATTTATAAAAACCTTTCAAATAATCCATATGAAGTGCATTAATCCAGTCTTAACCCTCACCTCAAGGGTTTCTTAAATATTAAGGTAACTCTGACTCCATCAATTTAGACTCACTTCAGGACTGAAACTAAGAGAAGTTTCAAGTACAGCAGCCAGTGGGAAAGCTCTGGAATACATCAAACGGTAATAGCAGGAAGATAATTGGATTGTGTTAGTATGAACCAAACAGGAAATGAATATTTGTTTCAGAAGTACTACCTGTTATTTCTGAATGTCTATAAAGTTATTCTAAGAGCAGTGACACTACAAAGGATCTAAGAAGAAAATAGTAAGTTAATTTGAATTGTTCCTGAGAAAATCCTTCTATCACAGTAGTTATTAGTGTTATCTAATGGTATGCATAAACCTAAGTAGAAAAGTTGAAAACCTTTAGAAAAAAAGTAAAAATTAGTCAATTCAAGTACATAAAGTGTAAAGTGTACTTGGCATAAGCATTACGCACAAACTATGTTACTGTGATATCAATGAATACAACTGGAGCTGCCTTCAGCCACTAAGTTGCAGAGTTTTGTTTGACTGTCTGAGAGCAACTCTGGATCCTGCCCTGGGACGGCCCCAAGGACAGGAGCCCACGGCCACGCTGGCAGGGAAGGACAAGCTCCACGCATGGCTCCACATGGCCGCTGCCTGGAGGCCCCGCCAGGCACTGGCCTCAGCCCTGCTGCAGGGACGCCGGCTTTTCAGAACATTCCCCATTCTGATGATTCATATATAAACTCATGATTCCCTGAGGGAGCCATGGGTTTATGTGTGTCATCATCCCTGCGCTCACTTTGTGGTCACTTGCTGGGGAGCCAAACGAGGCTGCAGAGCTCAGCAGGCCCTGCAAAGCCCTGCTCAGCCACGGCCGTGGGCTGCCCTGCTGGCACGGCCAGGACATTTGTAAAAAGAGTATGGAAAATACAGCAAAGTATTTTCCCAGGATACCCTCCGAGCTTCCAGCAAGGAAGGAAAAGAGTGATGCTTCCTGCCCTAAGGAAGTGCTCTTTTGGACAGCAAAACTCCCTGGAACCAGGTAGATTCTGCATTTTTTCCATATGAGTAACAGAGAGAGTGCTGTTCTGAATGTGGCTCCTGTAACAGAAGAGCACTGACTTTATTAAAAAAAAAAAAGAAAACAAGGACATCCCTCCAATATCTATGACTTTGACAAATGGAACGGATTTAAAAAGCAATGTTGCAATATTTTGCTTCTGAAGAGTTATATTTCAGATCATCCCACTTTGAACATACCAGTACGAGTAAATTGAGATGAGCAGATATTGCACTAGCATGTCAGAACGAGGAGAGAGCTGCACTGGCTGAATCAGTTCAGTATTTTTTAATGCAGTCAGATCTGTGACAGAATCCCAACATGCGAATATTGAACCATCACCTGTGACAGGGTATCATTGAATATTGCATGCATTCTTTTTTTCTGCAGAAAAATAAAAGCCAAGAAAGAATAATTTCCTTCAAGTGAAATATATGAATGGATGCTTAATAATTCATAGGAGATGCAACTGAGAAAGTTTTCTCCTTTTTGCCCTGCAGAGCAGCCCCAGGCAGATAGTTACAGAACAGGAAATGTACATTGACAGCACGAAGAAATGCAGCTGATTGAAACAGTTCCCTCTCCTTCCACAAAAGCATAATTTATATGTAGCCCTTGCTGAAGAGAGGCAGCTAAAGTGGCAATGAAAAAAAAAATCATAATTGAAAAAAAATTCTTCTTTTAACAGCTATTAATGCAAGTGTAAACCAAAAAAATAACAGTCAAAATGACCAGAGGCCATTCGGAGTGATTTCCATTTCCCTCCACTTCTCATTGTGAGCTCCAATGCTCCATAACTCAAGTCACCTGTACTTCCACAGCCCACTTCTGTACTGTACTGCCTGCCAGGAAATGAATCTCTGGAAAATCACCATCAACTTTAAAATTATGCAATTCATTTTTTGGTTACCCTCTCTCTTTTCTCCACAATAGTACTGTCCATTGCTGCTCCCTATTTGTAGAGTTCAGCAAACAGCTGCCATTCTCTTTAAAGACCTTTGGTTGCAGGAGTCACACTGAACACGCCAATACAATATTCACTGCTATATGTAAGTGGCACTTTGCAACAAATAATAGGCTGAATTCCAAGGCAATTTCCAAGATCTCCTCCAAAAGAGCATTGGAAAAACACAAATATTTAAATTTTTCGAAATTGTCAAAATGAGCTTTTTGAAAGTTCCAGGTGTTGGGAGAGATTTAAGGAAGTTTTAAATGTAAAAGATGCTGGGACATGAAAATGTCAAAATGTTAAATTTAGATATTTCCAAAACAGAACATTTCACTTCAGAAATGTCAATCTGTTTCTACTATTTTTCACTTTAAAATTTTTCAACTCTATGTTTAGAAAAAAGAAAAAAAGGGTAAGAAGTGAAATCAAATATAGAAATATTTTAGTATCTCCAAATTTAAAGGAAACATTTAATGCCAGGCCTAACACAATGCTTTAAATTAGTCATGAACAAGATACTTTTTCTCTCTCTGTGAGATTTCTAATATTTGAAACAAAGGTTTCAGCTGTCTCTAGTCCAGGGATTTGATTTTTTTTGATGTATCCTTACTGAGCACTAAATCCAAATATCATGCTTTGTCTGCATTTTGTTCTTTCGGTTAAATGTAGTTATTCCCACTCATTTTCCCCTGCTCAATGACTATGTGCTTATTAGACTGTTTTCTCAGATGAGCAATGGTCCTTTCAAACATTGGAGAAGTCCCTATCAGTGCTAACATAAGCCCGTCTCCTCTTACAGAGATCAGCTACCACCAAAGCTTCTTTATTCCTTAATTCCTTGTTCTTCTCTCTCTCTCTCTCTCTCTCTCTTTTTTTTTTTTCTTTTTGCTCATTTTACATTTCTGCATGCCCTGGATGGTTTTACTCTGTGCAAATAAAGAGTAACTAAAAGGGAAGAGAGGTGTATCGCTTTATAGCTAACCTCATGTTTACCTTCTTAGAAATAGTCCTGAGAGGCCAGGTCAGGGAGGGAAAGGGAATGTTCTAAGGTTGCAAGTTCTTGACATCTTAAATGACCCGAATAATAAGTGGAGAAGTGCTGATAAGAATTACAGGGTAATGCTAAATCTACTTTCCTCAAGTATAAAAAATTATGTGCATTTTCCTTGATTTTTTTTTTACACACAGAATGGACTCAGACACTTTCAAGCAATTAAATGAAATGATTTGCCAAATTAATTTCCAGCCTTTTTTCTCTTGCCAGAAAGGAGATTTTTCCAAATTCAAACTTTTACATCTTCCCTGGTTCTTTTGCCAGGTTTACACTCAAAATATACACATTTTCCTAAAGAAGTGTAGTCTTGGCAGTTTATGCTTTATCAACTACTGCTGGGAGTTTTATACATAAAGGAATTCTCTTAATTATTTTTACTGTGTCATAAAGCATGTATGATTGAGTTTCTACCTGTCTACTAGCATGTTGATTGAATCTCTAACAAATCAATCAGCAACATCATTTCATCATTTGATAGCCTTTATCAGTCATATTACTTTTGCTTTAAATAATGGAATCCAGCTATAATTTATGAAAGTCTTTCTATTACATAGCAGAACATTTTCAAAAAGCCTTGTACATTTTAGATGTACCTGTATATACCTACATATTTTAGATACAAATCTACCTAGATAAACCTATGGTTGTATAAATTATCATAGTTTTCAAAGCCTGAGAACATTTTGACAACAGTTTAGATTTTTTTAATTTGTACACTACTGCTGATCATCTGATCATCTCAGAGGAGCTCAGACTGGACTGTGTGTCAGCAACCTAATCCATGCATAATTGAAGAAACTGTGTATGCAGTCCCCATATTTGTATATGTACCTTAGATACTGAGACACACATATATCACTTGACCTATAAATAATGAATTTGCAGTTAAAAAAGCTCTTCACCAAGGGTAACTCAGTGAGTTTTGTATTTTTAGCATTATATAAAAGTTACATGATAACAATAACCTGTCACTGCAGTAAAACAGCAGGCAATGTTTGATGTTATGTTCCCTGTGAGTTCCAGGGCAAACGCATGTGTGACACATACCACTGTGCAATACAAAATGCTTTGGCCTGGGATAAATAGATGTATGGTCAATAAAAGCAGCACCAAAGCTCATTTCCTTGTTTCACAGTGAGCTTCTAAAGTCCACTATATTGCTTTGTTTAGCTGTGTATATTCTTCAGGGTACACAAAAGGATAATAAAAGAAAGAGGAAGAATAAAATAAATAATCTAATTTCTTTAGCAAGCGCTATATTTAATCCATCAGAGGACAGAGATTATATGACCTTAACATGACCAAAATCAGGCAAGCAGCACAGCTTCAATACTGAATTGAAAGCAGACTAGCATGTATTTCTGCATATTTTCCTATTTGTCAGTTATTTCTTCAGTTCCTTGGGGTTAAAAAAATATCTTTTATTTTGAAAACCATAAAAGAAGTGTATAGCTAAATATATTCCTTACTTCTGACTTAATGTGCTTCTTGTCTCGATACATTCAGTTTCCTGAAGAGCAACTGCTAACAGTGCATCTTGAAAAATTCAATTAAAACAGAACCCCAGGATTTCTCCCTTATATTGCTATAATCATGGGCTTAGTATTATATTATAATAATGCCTATCCTATCTCCAATTATTATGATACTATTCAGGAGTAACATCACCTCAGCAGGAAGAAAACTGCAACACTGAAGCCCTGTTCTTTGACACAAGGTTTGCTGTGCACACATCAGGCATGTTTGCATACATGTGGCAGCAGTTTTGTGGGGATGACCAAACTGAGTCACCTTTCTTCTAATAGTGAAGCTGAAAAACAGTGTGATGGGTATCTTTTACCACTTCAGGGAGACATAGTGGATGCTGAGATGTGCCCTGGCAGTATGACAGAGCAACAGCAGTTCATATGAACCACATCTTCCCTGGACTGCAAGGAAACTTGCAAGGGTTACTCTGGTAACAGTCCAGTGAGAGGACAAGATGAACCACCTTGTCTACACTCAGTCAGTAGCTTTAAGAGCACCTTTGGTATGTCCTGAACTTAGCTACACTGACCAAGACCTCTCCCAAAGGATTATGTAAAGAAAGATCCACATTATCCACTTATTCCTGGAAAGAGCCAAAAAAAATCCTGCTGGTTTTGCTTTTAAAGGATATTGGTTTGGGAATATATTTAACCTCCAATCCTCAAATGCTCCCTAGGTTCTGTTCAGATTTACACCCCTCCCCTTTAGCATGTGTTCAATCACCATATTTTCTGTAAACTAACTATACTAACAATACTTACGGTTGGTTGATAGTCACTGATGAACGCAAGCCAGCGGACCTATGGCACTCAAAGAGCAATGACCAGCTGCACAAAGTCCAGCTGGAGAGCAGCCAGCAGGGGTGTAATCCAGGGGTCAATACTGGGTCCAATACTGTTTTAGCATCTTCATTAATAACTTAGATGTGCTTCCTCAGCAAGTTTGAAGATGATACAAAATTGATGGATTGATATGCCAGATGGTTGTGCTGCCAGTCGAGTGACCTCATCAGGCTGCAGAAATGGGCTGACAGGATCCTCATGAATTTCAGCAAGCGGAAAGCAAGAGTCCTGCACCCACAGAGCAATAACTCCCCACACCAGTACATGATGGAGGATAAATGGATGGAAAGCAGCTGAGAAAGAGCTGGTGGTCAGCACATTGAACATGAGCCAGCAAGGTGTCCTTGTGGCAAAGAAGGCCGGTGGTACCTTGACTGTATAAGAAAGGTGGTTGCTAGCAGGATTAGGGAGGTGACCATCCCCTCTGTTCAGCATATGTGAAGTGCTGGGTCCAGTTCTGCGCTCCTCAGTTCAAGAATGGCATGGATATACTGGAACAAGTCAGCAAAGGGCCACTAAAATGATTAAAGAATGATAGTATAAGGAGAATTCTCATACAAGGAGAATCTGAGGATGCTGGGACTATTCAGCACAGGCACGTGCCCAAAGCAGAGGGCTTGGACTACACAGTCTCCACAGCTACCTTTCAACCTCAGCTATTGTGTGATTGCCAAATCACTTTGGGTTGATCATAAGTTTGAATGAATGACCTGGGCAATGGACTTCCTTGATTCTGCAATAATAATCTGTTTTATAGCATTCCTGTGCAGAGGTAATCGTTATTACCATGCACTTAGGAGTTGGATGCATTTCAGGAGCTGATACAGTAATTCTTACCTATTCTGTTGTTAAATCTTTTCAGAAGGAAGGGAAAAAATGTAAGATTACTATTTATTGTGTTACTTTCTTTGCACGGGTCAATATTAGTTTTAATGAATTTATTGTCAGACGATTAAAATTCCAAATTAAGATCTTAAAAGTGGTTTTACAGTACTAGCATCTTTACAGAATAAAAATCATCAATACAAGCTTCTGCTTTTATTTAAATCACCCCCTATTTTTAGTGCTCCAACAGTGCATGACCGTGCTGATGCAGCTTCGTTAAGATCAAGCCAGGACACACACGCTAGTGGTGTTCAGCGTGCAGCCAGCCGTCTTCTCCTACACTTTGCAGAGCCACTGCTGCCCCAGGTGAGGCAAAGAAGGGCTAGTTCAGCTCCAGTGCTTTCTGGGTTCACATCTTACAGTTCTCACTAAACCTCCAAGAGGCAATTGTGTTTCAAAAAGCTTATTAGGATATCTCAGCACTGGATAAAAGAAATAATGTAATAGAGGATAAAGTTCTTATAATCTCATAAGAAACTCCCACGGTTTTCCATGAAACTCATGTAATTGCTTTGTCATTTTTGCCTGTTTCTGTAAGAATCTCTGAAAAGGCTCTCTGAGGAGTTTGAGACGGCATTTGCAGGCATGGAGATGGAAACTGAACACCAAAAGATTGCTCATGAGGCCATGGACCCAGCCCAGATGATTCATTACTGTACCGAGAATATTCTCCAGACTAAGTACCTGTCAGGACTATATCTCAACCTGAGATGTAGCACTAACTTGTTCTTGGGATTCATGATGACATGAAATGTCTGTCTAAATTCTGGCTGAGAGTGAGGATTTTCCTCCTTTGTAAAGAGGAACCTGAGGAAACTCTCTGTGCGGAAGGAAGAGTGGGTGACTGTGGAGGAGAAAGTGGCTCTCTCTCTGAGCTTATCACAGAATCACAGAATGGTTAAGGTTCAAAGCAATCTTTAGAGATCCTCTAGTTCACCCGCCCCTGCACAAGCAGGGACACCTAGAGCACGTGGCACAGGGTGGAGTCCAGGTGGATTTTGAAGATCTCCAGAGAATGAGACTCCACAATCTCTCTGGGTAGCCTGTTCCAGGGCTCTGTCACTCTCACAGTAAATAAATTCTTCCTCATATGGACATTAAACTTCCTATGTTTCAATTTACACCAATTACCCCTTGTCCAGCCACCAGTCACCCCTAGTCACCAGCTACCATAGAGAAGAGCCTGGCCCTGTCCTCCCTGCAATCACTCCTCAGGTTGTTGTACATCTTGATCAAGTCTCCTCTCAGCCTTCTCTTCTCCAGACTAAACAGGCCCAGCTCGCTTAGTCTTTCCTCATAAGATAGATGCTCCTGTCTCTTAATCACTTTCGTGGCTCTACACTGGACCCTCTCTAGAAGCTCAATGTCCTTCTTGTACTGGGGAGCCCAGAACTGCAACCAATACTCCAGGTGCTCCACCTGAGCTGAGTAGAGGGGGAGGATCACCTCCCTTGACCTTAAGATATTATTAAAAACACTTTAGACAAATAAACCCTTGCTAGCTGCTGTTGCAACTGAATTGGTCAGAGTATTTGGTCAAATTGTCCAGCTTTACTGAATCTTGCGGACTTTGCACATAGGAAGGATGCTACAGGAGAAGCTTACTCTTGTGCTGCTGCACAGAGGTTGCAGTTGGGTAGCTGAGGATGCAGCTCAGTGCTGCACATCCATCAGCATCTACTTTAAAGAGCTAAACATGGTACTTTAAGAATTTCACGACCGAGCTGGCTATGTGCTGGGAAAAACAAGCTATATTACATAAACAAGGCTTAATCTATACTTAAAAGGATTTCAGGAAAAAAAAAAAAGTCACTTTCATGCAGCTACTTATTTTTCCCATCGAGTGCAACCTGACTACAAATAACATTTTTCTACCGGTTAGTTTGGGCAGCTGCAACTGCTCTGTCATTTCTGAAATGTTCTCCTTATTCACAAAAAGAGAGTTGTACTTTGCAGACAGAATTTGGAAGCTTTCAAGCTGAGACAAGTCTGGCAGTTTCACTGGCAGTTTGACCAAGAACAAACAGAACACTTTATATATCTTGGCATAAATAAGCACTGCACTTAGATGTTCCCATTCAAAGCCAAGCGCAGGGGGAAGGGCTATGGAGCCTCTTTCAGTCTCTCCCCACAGGACACTATTTGGCATTGTGGCACTTCAAATATTATTTGGGGATTAGCAGTGAAAGTATTGTAAAATAAGTACATAACACATATTTTAATAAGCTGCATAAACAAAAACTCATTATATTTTGTACTGTGATTGTCTGTACTATGAATAAAAAATATTTGCTCTGTTCTTATTTGCTCAACTGTCTCAAGCCAGTGTTGTGCTTCTGCTCTTCCTGACTGTAGAGGTAACCATGCCCCAGTAACAGACAGCCCTTTTGCAGGTACTGGCCCATGTAGGTCAGGTTCACACTTGCTGGCCAAGGAACGTGCCAAATCTTCCTTCCAGAGGCCTGAGGGACTTTCACTCACAAGAGGACTGATGAGAAGCACTACTGGCACTGCTGGAACCTGCCTGGGGAATTATAGTTATAAATTGCTGTTGGTGTTTCACAAAACAGTGACCTATAAAGGCTGCCTGGGGGCTACAGACAAATATAAGTTTATTGGGAAAGCAGCATGATTTCATAGGTGTTGGCACCTCCTTCTGTAAATTAAACCAAACCCTGATTGATAGATAAGTGTATTAGACAGAACTAACTTCTTCATTAAGGACAAAGAAGGGGCCAGACTCTTCTCAGTGGTGGCCAGTGACAGGACAAAGGGTAATGGGTACAAGTTGAAACACAGGAAGTTCCATCTCCATGTGAGGAAGAGCTTCTTTACTGTGAGGGTGACAGGGCCCTGAAACAAGCTGCCCAGAGAGGTTGTGGAGTGTCCTTCTCTAGAGATCTTCCAAACCCGCCTGTGCTCTAGGTGTTCCTGCTGGAGCAAGGCGGGTTGGACTAGATGATCTCCAGGGGTCTCTTCCAACCTCAACCATCCTGTGATTCTGTGACATTTGTTTGGGAAAATTTGGTGGCCTCTGTAGGACATGCAACTGCTGCCACTGCTCAGTGGACAGATCTGGTATAGTTTACTCCATCCTGGACTGTACTGAGAACTGTTAAAAGGCAGATTGTATCTACTGCAGGAGCTAATTGCTTACTTTCTTGGTTTGTAGCGAATTTAAATAATATAAACACAGAGAATTAAGCCTGACTTTAACAGACTTTTAAAATTGCATTTCTTATTTTTCTCTTATAACTGATGCAATATTACACACGTAGCTGTTACATTTAGCGTTATCTGTGAAAGGACTCTGGTCACATTAATCAGCTGCTAGTTCCTAGATAATGAAACACTTAAGAGCTTCAGGGCGGTTTAGCACAGACTATAAAATGTGGTAAGTCAGAGACAAGGAAAGCTTGAAATAGCTGATATAAGGCAGCTTGAGGGAAAGCTTGAAAGTTTTTGTGAAATAGCTTATATTTACTATTTAGTATTTCTTTTCCAAAGTTGGAATTTCATTTCCCCTTGTTAAATACTGTCCAGTTCTTTCTGATTCTCCTGCCTAAAGACAGCATTGTTTAAATATATATAGTGTATATATATATATATATGTGTGTGTAAAAATATATATATAAGGAAGTGGTTAAATGATTTTCCTCCCCTACTAACAATCCCTTGAGGTATTTTCCTGTGTCTCTAGGAGTAAACTGCCTGCTAGGTCTCCCCTGCACTCCCATTTTGACCGCTGCAAAGGCAGCTGAGGCAGGCGGCAATGCTGCCTGGTACAAGACGATGCCGATGCTCAGTGACACCGTAATTAAATTTTAATGTGCCTGTTGCAGAGACAGCCAAGCTATTTAAATCGGCGTAGAGATTAGATTAGGAGGATTTCACACTGTGACACACAGAGCACGTTAAAAAATCTTTAATAAAAGCTCAATTATGTCGGTCAGACACCAGCGAAAAAGTTGACTATGCCAGGCTGGGCGGCCTCAAGGTTTCACTCGCATGGTCCAGATGCTGCTTCACGCTTTTACTTCACATGCTCAGACGAGGCAAGAGCGCCCCTAAAACACCTTTTCGCCACCTTTCTCACAGTTTTATCTCCTATCAGGCACCCGGCCTCCGCCTGTTCCTATCAGCGGAACCCTGCGGGCGGGTGGCGCCATCCGACACCTCCTCACATGCCATCGAGCACCCCCCAACGGCGACAACGGCCGTCCCCAAAAGCCATCGTGACGAGCCCCCCGCCCACGGCCATCTCCAACGGCCACCCAGCGGGGCGTGGCCAGGCAGAACCACCCACGGCCCCGCCGCGGGACCGCGGCCGCTCGGCCGGCGAGCTGCGAGCTCCCCCTCCCGAGGCGCGGCAGCCTCGCCTCCTCCTCGCCAAGACCTGGGGCGACCCCGGCCTCGCCGGGGGAGGTGGCAGCGGCCGCCCTGCGCTGCGCCCCTCGTGGGCAGCGCGCCCTGAGAGGGCAGCGCGCCCTGAGAGGGCCGTTCGGCGGGGCGCCCTGCCCCGTGCCCGTTCTCGAGCAGGTGTCAGCAGCGGCGCAGAGCGCGGCAGCCCCCCAGCCCCGAGCAGCCCCAGCCGCGGGCGAGGGGCGGGAGCCGGGGCGGCGCGGGGCGGTGGCACCGCCTGCGCAGGAGGGCAGGTGCTGCCGGCTGCGCGGAGCCGGTAGCAGCGCGCGCGGCCGGGTGCCTTCATGGTGCTGTGTCAGGGCGGCGAGGCTGCCGCCGCCGTCTCGGCTGCCGGCGAGAAGGAGCCGGAGGTGCCGCTGAGCCAAGAGGACGGTGCGGGGCTCGGGCAGCCGCAGCTGTGCCCGGAGCCCGCCGTGGAGGAGGCGGGAGTTGAAGAGCCCCGCGTTTGTGGCCCCTGCTCGGGCTTGTCCTGGCCATGTTGCCGCAAAGCACCCGGTGAGGAGGGGGAGGCTGGCAGGCGGGACAGGGGGGCAGCGCCCTCCCGGCCGGGGCTCCCCGCCTGGGGTGGTATTGCCGGCGAGGCGCAGGAAGAGGAAGCGGCCGAGAGGGCAGCCGCGCTCCGGGCTCGCCGTGACTGGCACCGAGGGCGTGCGGCTGCCGCAGCGGGCGCCAGGAGGCCGGCAGGGAGGATGCGGCCGCGGGCGGCTCGCACCTGGCAGCGGGCAGGAGACCCGCGGGCTCCACGTTTGGCCGGTCTGAGCAGCCGGGCCCCCCCGTGAGCCCCGGCCGAGACGCTCGCGTTTGCCCGGGGCTTCCCGCTCGCTCCCGGCGCAGCAGGGAAGCTCCGAGGGCTGCGGGTCGCTCCCCCGTGCGGCGCCTCTGCGGCTCCTTCTTCACCCAGGGCCAGGGAGAGCTTCGCCCTCTCGGGGGCTATTAGGTGTTAAAGTTTTCCAAGTAAAGGTTACCCGTTGGGGTAAACTCAAGTGCCCCGGCGGTAGCAGCTGGAGCACCCAGCGCTTTGCGCTGTCCTCATGAGCAACAGGCGGGTGGTGAGGAGCAGGGCTCGCTCTGCTCGTACGGGGCTTCCCCAGCAAGTGTTCTCCTCCTTCAAGTGGAGGCACCCTCGAGTCTTCATCTGCGTGTTTCACTTTGCCATTTCATTATTTTGCATTGCAAAGGCCATTGACTTGCTGAGAAGCAGGCTGCAGTGTGTTTTCTTAAGCTTAATAGAGCTTTAGTAGATGCAGCCTGTGAAATGCCATTTTTTAAAGTAAACTTACTGAAAATGTGTTTGCCATGTAAATATGGAATGTAATTTTTCTTCTTTTTCATCAAACTGGGTAAAGTATCGGTCTTTGGTTATTCACCACAATGATTTTTTTAAAATTATTTTCCTTTGTGGTAGTCTGCCTGGCTAAATGTTAATTGAGTCAATGGCTGCACAGTATGATTCATGCCCATGTCTTGTCCATGTGACCACGGGGTGCTTCTGTGCATGCTCTAGCGTGCGCTTCTTAAGGTGTTAGGAACAGAGGGCCCTTTTCCTGGCTCTCTTGAAGGTTTGGGAGAATTGCCTGAGTGACTTCCGTGCTCAGAGGCAGTATTGTTCTGTCTCTACTGTTCTGCCTTTGTTGCTGTTCTCAAGTTTCATGTACATTAGAAGTGTGTGTTTTTCCCTCAATGTACTTATTTTTCAAGTATAAAAACTCCTCATAAGAGAACATGACTTTAAAATGCAGTCTAAGAAGACTTGCACACAGAAAAGGGGGTGCAATAGGATATATTCAACTAGGACTTAAACAAGAGTTATAAGATTGTTTGAATACCTGATGTATAGAGTTGGCCAGATAATATCAAAAAGTTGCTGAAATGCGTTGTTTTTTCTCAAATTTGCTATTCAGAATAGAGCACTTGCATAGTACTTTTTTGGAAGCCTAATGTTTGGTTGGGTGGGAATGTTATCTTAACCTAACTTCTTAAAGTGTACTTTTAAATAAGTATTCTTGAGAACTGTACTTCTTGTTTTTGATGGAAAAACTTGTACCATTTTATTTTTAAAAGGAAGTAGTACACTTTCTCATTGCACTGGGTACGTGCTTTGGCAATATGAGACGTTGATGGCTTAAATTCTAGTGTTATAAGATATCTTTTCTGATATGCCTGGTATATTAGCTCACAAAAGTGTAAGTTCCTTCTGTTATCCCTTCAAATCAAAAGCTTCTAGATATAACATCCCTTTAGCTTAGTTTGCTTTAATTTGCTTTATTTTATTTTTTCTGTTTCAGCGCTTCTATTCTTCTTTCTGTAGTAATCAGACAAACTATCAAGCCTGAAATAAAAGTTAGTAGTTCTGTTTGTACAGTGTTCTTCCATAAGCCAGCTTGTGTTTGACTTTCCCATTTCACTTTTAGGCCACTCTGATTTCCCTTTCTTTAATATTTCTTTTGCATGACTTTGTTTTTCTTTTGCATGACTATGTGCATTAGGGCATTATGTAATTCATGAACATTTTAAAGTCTGCTCTATTTCACAATTGGTAGATGTCCCAGACCAGTGCTGGTTGGGGACAATTTTAGTAGTCACTTGTTGTATACAAGTGGCTGTTGCTAAGTAGAAATACTTATGTCTAGTAGAAATTGCCATTCATTTTCAGTGGTAGCATGATTGGAATCCTGAAAGTACTTTGCCTTCTGCAAACTTTATGTTCTGGTTGCAGTCGCAAAGGCACCTATCTTCAGAATGGGTAAAGCTGGAGCCAATGTGACATACAAGGTACCAAAACACAGTCTCAGCTCTTAGATAGCAAAAAGCAGTTTCTTAACCTTGAATACTGGTCTCTGGGAGGATCAAAAGGGTTGTGACAAGGTTTGTTAATTAAAAAAAAAAAAAAAATCCCCAAACTGTCTTGAGTTGCTAAGCAACTCTCATCAGTGCCCTGCTGATTCTGCTTTACAGGATCTGTAAGGCTCATTGGCACCAACGCAGCATAACATGAGGCACCTTTTATCAGAAAGGACTGATTTAGACGTCAGAGGGTGTAGTAGGAGTAACTCCCAGTATTGTATACATACATACATGCATGCATACAGAAGGATGATGGGGTAATAGTCTGCTCTGCTCTTCAGATGGGTTCCCTTTTCTATGGTGCTCACCTCTAGTTTCAATATGTTCCTTTTCAGCAACAAAGTAGTTTTTAAAAAGCTTGCTTTCTTTGGAGACAGTGGGGAGGTCAGCAGCAGTTCACCCTTTCTGCTCTTTTTTTCTCTTTCGTTTTTTTTTTTTTCATACTTGAGGGTGGAGAAGGTGGGTGGAACAAGGATGAGGTGTCACTGAAGGGTAACAGAGGCCATGTGCAAGCTTGAATGGAAACCATCAGGCTTAGGGACTGGTTTCAGGAAGAAAAAATCTGGTAGGTGAGTGTAAACTAAGATGAAACTTAGGCCTTCTTAGCCCTTTTAGGGATATCAGCAGTCTACATGGGGCAAATGATGTATTAAAACTAAGCTAAAACTATTTTTTTTGATGAAAAATCTATTTTTGATGCTCATTATAAGAAGATATTTAGATTCTTACAGCAAGATAAAATATGTAGAATTCTGTAGCCCTTCGTCACGTTTGACCTGACAGATAAAACAAACCAGGAATGTGAGAGACTTCCTCTCTTTTTTTTTTTTTTTTTTTTTACAAATTTGTGTGTGTGTGCGTGGCTGTGCAGTGATATAAGGAAACAAATTGTTACATAGGAACTTTAATTGTCTAATAAATAATTAGATGATTTCTAGACAATAAAGTTCAGTGTTTCGTAATCATTTCATGGACTTTTTTTTTGCAGTCAGTTGTATTTACTGATCCTTGGGTAGTGGACAGAATGAATATCCCAAACTAGTCTAATGCTTCCAAAAAGTAAAGCCTACTAACTGTTGTAAAACTGAGAGAAGTGTGAGTATAGTTTTGCGTGAAAAGTATTCACTTTTATTTCCTCTTTAATGGAAAAAGCAATATGACAGTCAATGAAACATATTCTCAAAGTATATCTGGTAAGTAAATATAGTATATAAAGCTATCTGAGATATCTGGTAGCTAGCTTGCTCCTTATTAACTGGAGGGGTTTTCTTCATCTGTTGCAGGAGCAAAGAAGGTGACTTCCTGTCCAGGAGTTGGTCTGTTTTATACCGTACTGTCTGCCTTCCTTTTCTCGGTGGCCTCTCTGTTTCTAAAAAAAATAGAAGATATGCACGCTGTGGAAGTGAGTGCGTTTCGATGCATTTTCCAAATGGCATTTGTTCTTCCTGGTTTAATATACTACAAGTAAGTGTAGCAAATACTTGAATTAAGGGTTATTTTGTAAAAATATAATCCAGAATTAACTCTCGATTGGAAATTAAATCATATTGCATCATTAATTCCGATTTTAATTAAATAAATTGCATTGTTTTGGAGCAGCAATTGTTACTTCAAACTAAACTAGTTAATAGTTTGTCAGTACAGTTCAGCAAACTGAAAATCTTTGTCTCCCTGAATTGTGGTAGTTCCCACAGTTCTCATCTGATTATATCAGATGTATTGATCTTCTGTTAAGTGTTGTTCTTTAAAAAAAAAAAAATAAAAGATAATTTGTAGATATTCTTCACTTATAATGCAAGAATAAATTTAATACCCAGATGACCTTGAATGTGATTGTGAGTTATGGGAATGAATAGATCTGTGTGATCAGACAATTTGATATACTTAGACATTTGAAATAAAGTCTCTCATTGTGAAAGTCTATACAGTTAAATGTAATTGAATGTTAATCACAAAATAAGCATGGAAATAACATATTTCTTTTTTCCCCTTAATTTTCAGAACAGGGTTTTTGGGACCAAAAGGTAAAAGAATCTTTCTTTTCTTCCGAGGATTCTTTGGCTCTAGTGCAATGGTTCTTCTCTACTATGCTTTCCAGTCAATGCCCCTAGCTGATGCCACTGTTCTAACTTTTAGCAGTCCTGTTTTTACATCACTGTTGGCTTGGATCTTTCTCAAAGAGAAATACAGTATTTGGGATCTTCTGTTTACCCTTTTCGCAATTGCTGGAGTGGTTCTTATTGCCAGACCACCATTTCTTTTTGGATCAAAAATTGCAGGGATTGAAGGCAATTACACAGATCGTCTTAAAGGAACTATAGCAGCAATTACAAGTGCATTTTCTACATCTTTGACTTTTGTTATACTGAGAAAGGTGGGGAAATCTGTGCATTACTTTTTGTCCATTTGGTATTATTCAGTAATTGGTTTTACTGGATGTGCTATAACATTGTTTCTTATGAATGAGTGGAGTTTACCATATTGTGGTAAAGATAGAGTTCTTCTAGTATCAATAGGTATTCTAGGCCTGGGGGGTCAGATATTTCTCACAAAAGCATTACAGAAAGAGAAAGCTGGACCCGTTGCCATAATGAAAACAATGGATGTGGTTTTTGCTTTTATTTTACAGATTCTTTTTCTTAATCGTCTACCAACTTGGTGGACTGTGGGTGGTGCCCTCTGCGTAATAGCCAGTAGTTCTGGAACTGCCATTCGTAAGTGGCACCAAAGCTCAAAAAAAGCAAAACAAAATGAAATCTAATTCAGACACTATTTCATCACAGAAACATAAATTATCTTGATAAATACAATATTTATTTATTTTAAATGCTTCATTTATCAAATCATAGTATCTAGTTATACTCAGTAAAAAAAAAATCTTTTTAAAACTAAATCAAAGCTGTCTAGATAACTGATTAGGTGTATGTTTTTGTCTCATATTTAGGCATGAAAGTATGAAAGCTAGGAAGATCTTTAGATAGTAAGCAAGCAATTCTTAAAGTTGATGATAGTTATGGGACAGACAGTTTTATTTCTTTTTACTTTTTAATCCTTCTGATTTTTCACTTCTTAGATCCTGCCTCTTGAAGTGGGAATCAAGATTTCACAGGCTAATTTGTTATTATTCAGTGTTTGATTTCCAGAGGTATTGCAGTACAAAAAATAGACCATAATAAAGAATTATAGCCCTATAAACATCCAATTTCCATGAGGGAGATACAGCTCATACATGTATAAACTTTCTAGTTTTTTTTTTTTTTTTTTTTTGCACAATACAGACTCCAAATATGTAAGCATTTACTTTTTTGTTTGAGCTCTAAATGAATGAAGGATGTCTCATCTTTTCAAGTAATGTTAAAAGAGAATGTAATGCAAAAATCACCAGCTTTGATTAAAAAAAAAAAAAAGGCAAACAAAAAGAAAAAACATATAATTTTGCACTTGATTTACTGACATAATTAAATAACCAACTCTCATGCTTTAATGTAATGTTTCCAATATATGTTTCTTTTCTTTGGTGACTGCAGTCCTGGTGAGGAGAGGCAGTCTCCTCTGGATGAATGGAATGTTGTGCTGTAGCTGCTCTCTTTTTTTAGTCTGTGCAAAAGATTATTTTTATTTAACTTTTTTTTTTTTTTTTTTTTTTTTTTTTTTTACAAAATGATTCTTTATGACACCAAGTTTAAATTCTCCTTACCTTCCAAAGTTAGGTAAATGCTTTCACAGAAAATGTTAGTTTGCCAAGGTCACAGCAGCAAAACTGAAGAATGGGAGGCTGGAGTCAGGCCTGCCTGGCTTGCGACACGGAGGCTGGCACACTGTGTCCAGCAGGGCCAGTCGGCAGCGTCAGGCATACTTCTCCAGCTGCCCTTGTTAGATTTTCAGCTAGCCACTTGCACAATTTCTCATTTTGATAGACTGTATCTCATTAGCAACAAATATTAAGGAAAATCGGATTCTTGCTATTGATCTGTTCCCTTCATGTTTGTGGAGGAATATATTTTCCGTGTCATGTGGGGAGATTTTTCCAAGTGGATCCTTCCATACCTTTAGTTCTCAGTAGTGCTTAAAGAGTAATTTAACTTGTATCTTAATTTGGCCCTTTACTTTGTATCATGAGGTGCTTTTCAGTCGTTTACACTTGCTCCAGTGTTTTCATAATGGAGGAGAATGTTGTATTCTCTGCAGTTCATACACTACTTCTAATGATATTGGAAAAGAAAATACATGTTTTCTTATTTGATTTGATGTGTCCAGTTGCACAAGCTTTTCTTTGCCAGCAAGCATTGCAGCCTGGCAGGCCAGATATACTGGAGCTGATTCCTGAAGGTCTGGAACTCATATAATTCTTTGAGGTGCATCTAGATGGTATGGTAGGAGATATCTTTGTGCAAGATTCTGGTTTTAAATGTATGTGATATCAGGATGTTGGTTTATGGACCTGATGTTCCGCGACTCCCCAGATGGTCATGAATGATCTGAAACTGCTCCCATGTTTAATATGAGTGTGCTTGAATTGACCTTCATAAAGATACAGTTGATAGCAGATCAGATTAATAATTTGGTTTGTCAGCTGGTCTCAGTGCATCCCTTATGCCAGTGCTAGTGCTTATCTGATTACTGGATTATTTATTTATTTATTTATTTATTGCTTGATCCAAACCTATATGACTGTCTAAGGCTTCATTTACTTTTTTTTTCTTTTTTTTTTTCTGTCCCTAAACCTTCTCAAAAATTGTCTTTATGCAGAGAAGAGCAGAATAAATCAGGAGGATTTTTCATGCTTTTGAAACAAACCCCTTGTTCTCATATTCAATTCTATGAAGAGCTGAGTCAATGCATCTTACTGAGATGCGCTATCAGGGAAATTTAATAATTTCTTAAAGTAACTATTTAAACAAGTTCCTATGTTGTAGAACACTGTGTTTGGAACATTGCTGTGAGTTTGAAATGTCTTTCAGAGCATTGTTTAACCAGTGTGACAACAATGGAATTAATTATTGGTTCTGTAGTCATTTGTCCTCTTCATAAAGTGTGGCTTCTACAACTTGCTTTGCCAGGTTGTTTTGCAAATGTCAGATTTAAGCTTTATTTTTTTTTCTTAAAAACCTTAATCAACATTTGAAAAGAAAATACATTAAAAAATGCTTTAAAGGTGAAAAACTAATTTTTATCTTGAAAGCCTTTAAGAGGTTTCACTCCAAATTATTCAAAGCATAATTACTAAAAATACCATTTTAGTAATTGAAAAGACTTTGCTACAATCGGATATTTGCAGTTTTTTTCCCCAGAATTTACATTTTGAGAATCTGAAATGAAACTATCTGAACTTTGATTTTTCTAGGTGACACTTGTATAACTTTTTACCTCTAAATCTTTTTTTTAACTTTTGAAAGCTTTCCTTGTATGTTATAACAGTAAATTCTCAGGGTCTCAAATGTTATTTTTTGAGTCAGAAATATGTTATTAATGCTCATCACCTATAGTGTCCTCTAGTGATAATATTTTTAATTTTCATAAATGTTATCTCATTTTCTAAATTTTTCCATTGTATTAATATGGAATGTTGTTGCATAGCAATTGATGTAAAATTAGTTATGTTTCTCTTGAATTTCAGACCTATTGATTTCAATATGCCTTGAATAGAGAAATAATTATTCGTTGTGTTGCACATAAATCTAGGGTAAAAATGTTGTTGATGTGTCAATTTAACCATGTTTTGGTTTTTTTCTCTTTTACTATGCAAAACACTGTAATCATGGGTTGTGTCTTCAGTAGGACTTTGTAGCCTTAAAATCTTATGTACCTGAATCCTTTATGTAAAGCTGAAAAAGCTGTATCTTGTCACTGTGTAATTCCTTTTGGGTTAGGTTGTTTGTCAAAATTTGCTCTAAAAGCTCTGCAAATGCATCTGTACTAAGAATTCAAGGAGCTCATTGTGTAGACAAAGGCAGTCTATGCAATTAAAATGGATTTCCTACATTTCTCTTAACACCCGAAATAGTGACCTCAGCATAAAAATATTAGTGAAATAACAACTTAAAGCTGTACTTTTTTCTGTAATCTTAAAATGGGATCTTTACCAATTCCAAAAGCTGTTTTTAAGACAGATCTTTGTGCAACTGATAATTGCAAGATGGGTCTTAATACTTATCATTTAGCATAAAGATTTCTTTCTCCTTATTTATTCTTCCTAAATGAGCTTTGTTCAAGAGATGACTGTTGAAGGAGAGCTCATTTTTGAAAGAGCAACTTCTTAAAAGTTCTTTCACTTTGTTAGTGGCAGTAGTCAAGCAGGAAGAATCTGTTTTCCAGTTCTCTACTACACATGCAGGCTCACCCTTGGCATCGATCCCATGACGATAACAAAAGTATGATCTCTGTTCGTGGATGAATTCAGGATTGGTAATGCTGACAGCAGATGTGTAACTCTGACTTCAGCAGCACGTTGCAGTTATCAAGAGAATGGTTTTTTGACTTTAACTGCCTACTCAAAAGAATGTTTTGACTTCATATTTCTGCAGATGCAGGTAACCTTGGGGCAGAACATACACAGAGGTCTGTAAATTGTTGGTGACAATTCTTCTGTCTCTCAGAATGGGTAATTTCATATGTTATGTGAGCTATTGTTTGACAAAATTAGGGTAAAGATACCCTAAGCATTGAATAAAGGTTTTTTACTATGTCCTTTATATTGTTGAATATATGTTAGTAATGTTTTGTAGAAGTTGCTGGCTTTGTTATGTAGTATTATATTTTTGTAGACAATTCTTATATCTTGAAATGTTAAGAATATTTTCATAAAAGGTTTATATTTGCAATTGATAATAAAATGATCCTGAAGAATTAATATTTGTTTTCTTTTGTTATTATTATTGATGACTAGAATGTAACAGCTTTATGAAAAAACTGTTGAGTAAGCATGGTCCTGTTAAATATGAGCCTATCCCTCAAATTCAGGTACTCTGAATATGTTATGTCACTTTTTATATCCTGCAACAAGCTTGTCTGGAGACAGCAAGATGCTCAGTCAGCTTTCTTGATGTGGCAGTGCCTTACCTGGAAAATGTGTGACATTTACAGGTCAGTAAAGTTAATTTTTCCTGTTTCCACAGGCAATTTAGTTTTACCTTTTCATATGTCATCTCAAAGAGACCAGTCTTGGTTTTAGTACTCTTGCTTTTTATGCAATAAGGTGATCCTTGGTTTGTCCCAATACTTGCCATACCGAGTTGCTTCAACAATCAAATGAACTTCTTTTCAGAGAAAAAGATCAGAAGAAAGACTGACTTTGTAAAACCTCACTCATTTTGATACATATCACAAAATGCTGTAGTAAACATTATTAGCACCATATAAACTTTATTATCATTATAAGCATGTTACATGCCCCAGACTGCAATTTTGTCTGGCTTGCTAAGACCAGAAGGAGGCAGAACTGGGCAAGGGAGTTATTCTGCTTAAGAGATTTGTGTCTGTAATTAATCATTATTTGTGTGTGACTTTATTTGATGCTACAGAGAAAACAAGATGAGGGAAAACTAGTTACATAATGGGGAATTCTTAGAAGTGTTAGTCTATCTATGCACTACTCTCATCTTTACCTTACATGCCCTCAAATTAACTCATCGTAGGCTGACTTGATGCCATCTGTTCCTTGACTCTAAAATAAGCGAAGGAAAAGCAGAGTACTTTCAAGAAAGCCTCCTGTGACAGGCATAGGTGGGAGAGGACTTATGGTGAATACTGGGAAGAATCTCTGCAACTTTCCCTTGGGAAAATTGTTCTGTAGATTCTTTGGAATTTTGTTTTTTTTTTATTAAAAAATGTTCTTTAATGGTCAGCATAGAAGTTTAGTAAGTGTTAGAGAAAGAGCAAAATAAATATTTTGATTGACAACATAAAATCTTTCTTGCTTACAAACTGATAGTGACATATTGCCTAGATGGCTCAGGATATTATAAATGGTAAGACTCTTGAAACAAGATTATAGAACTAAGTCTCCCCACTCCAAATAAAGCTAATATACCTTTCAAAGCAGAAATAATATTGTGATTCTTAATGGGAAAACAAATTTCACCAAAGTTGCAAAATATTTACAGACTACCTCACACTGATCATTACTGACTGAATAAAAGATTCTCAGTATCCCCCAAATGGGAGTCAGTACAAGAGATATAATATGCAGATTAAACATTCAGATATATTTCTGTGGATTCCTGTGAGTAATCAGTTAACTTTATATTGAATTTTATTTTCTGACAATAAGCAATGAATGTCCTCACTATATAATCCTGTCAAGGAACAGTAAATTCTGAAAAGGATAATGAGAAAGTACCTTGTCTTCTGTGCTTACCGATGGAGTAAAGGGGAGAATAGACACTGGGATTAAGCCTGCTGGTTTAAAGTAATTCTGGGGTCTGGATAGCAGATCGTCTTTACATCTTTGTAGTGTGGCCCTCTGTCAGCAGGGGGGGCTGTCTTATTTCTCATTAAGATGTAATGTCTGTTAAACTTAAAATCCAAATGTGAAGTTTTAGGCATACAAGTTCCAATACAAATGTGATGCTACAGTATTAGACACGTAAGTAAGTTTATACATAAGTAGAGTCCATATGCTATTAAAACATTTAAATGATTATGCAGGGCTTGTGCTTCTCAGTTACTTAGTAAAATTCTGTTCATAAATTTCCATTCTTTCATGTTTTACTATACATTTTAATCTACAGGGAGCTCTGTGCTTCAAAGTAAAACACTTGTATTTCACGTGTGTATAGAAGGATCTAGACACTTCTCTGAAATTCTGTAAGTTGTGGGTTGTCCTGAAACATGCAGTTGGGTAAGTAAAGGAGGAGAGACCTGCCATCTGTATGTGAACTTCAATGAATTCAGAAGGGAAGGTGTTATACAATTGTCATTCCATCATTAGTAATTATTTTGCTGAATATTAGACTGGATATCTAGCATATGTTCTCAGCATTTCAAGAAAGGGCGGTGCCTTATTTTTAAATTATCTGGGGTAATTTGTGATGGGTCAGGATAAATTTAGGATAATTGCCACTTGTAATTTTGTGCAGAAATAGGGTGCATGTGCTGGCTGAGCAGCCGATGAGCATCTAACTATTGCCTCCTATTTTTCTCCCACTCGAGGAGTTTACAGGTATAGTGCTGGTTCTGCTGTGATTTTTGGGGCAGTTCTAACTAGTTCTTATCTATGTTTCTTAGGTGCCGCTGCTCAGGCAGTGTCTGTGTGTCTCCAGCTCTTAATCCCTGGAGTTCTATTGCCAAATGTTTCTAATGCCAGGGTTTCAGTAGCAGTCACCATAGCTCGGGTCACCATAGCTTAAGGGTACAGACAGGGCCAGGTGTGCTGGAAGACAGTCCGTTCAGTTTGACCAGCTAAAAATAGAGAGCTTGGGTAAGGTTTCTAGAGCAAAAACTTCAGGCTAGAAGACGAGTAGAATTTGGGAACAATCATTTCAGCTTCACTTTAATTAATGTGTGGGATGTTTTATAGAGGAGGAGGTAAAGCCTTTAACTACTAAGAGCTAGAGAAAGATACTTATGTCAGCTTGTTCCAGCTTCACCAGAAAGCAAGGTGGAAGATGTTTGCTGGTGTTAGTGACATCTACTTAGTGCCACCCGTTTTATAAGAAAAAATGGAAAGTTTGGGAAAGCAAAGGTATATTTAAGTAGAGTAAAAATCTCTTTAGTATTACTTAGGCTATGTTGCATTTCCATTTCATATGAAGTATACTGTCAATCACATATATAAACATATATTTTATATATCCCCATTTGTTATTTTTTAAGACAAACATGCTTTTATATTACTATAAAAACTGTTCAGTGACTATCAAGTTATGATCAGGAATTGAAAGGAAAAGCTGTATGCTTTTGAAAATTAATCCTGATTTTATTTTTTCATTTTACTAGAAATATTTTATGGCAGTCAATTCCTCAGATGTGTTAAATTTTTCATTAAGCATCTTTATGTAATATGAATAAGGCTTTACTTTCTGTTATTTGCGAAGCTGACAAAGGATGGCCATTTGTGAGCACTGTAAGCCAGTGCTTTTTTCTTTTGCTATATGACAGAATATTCTTCATCATTAAAGATGGAGAATCATAAAGAAAAACATTTATAATCTGAAATCTCTTCAGGGAGGACTACAAATAGCAAGGCAGACTTTTCTAGCCCAGAACAACTTTCTTCTTGTGTTACTCATATCATTCTCTTGTTTGCCAGAATCAAAGCTGAGTGTTCCATGCAATCTCAGAGTTTCTATTCTGTACTAAAAGAGGTAGTTAATTTATGGTATGATCAGTCTTGATAGGCCTGCTTGTATTTTTAAGGAAGAAAGGAAGGTATGAAATAGATTCTCTACTATGCAGACTTTAGAATTTATAGATATGGTATTTTATATTGTAGAAACCATATTTCCTTCATGAGTGGAACTGACAAATTTTAATGTACATTTCTATCATCAATCATTTTGATCCTCCCAACTGTAGTGAATAACCTTGTCTGTTTCATGCTGGCTTGGAAGGCAGGGGAGAAAACGGAAAGGAAAAGCACATGTTGGGAAAATCTTTAGTGTTTCATTGGCAAATTCTCTCCAGCAAGACTCCCTTTATGGACCCTGTCTGTGTGATTGGGTACAGATTTAAGGAAGAGAAAGAACAGTTTGTTCTCCTTTGATTATATAAGAATACCCCTGACAGTGTTGCTTGCTTCAGTTTCCAACTCCTATCCCAGCTTTAGAATGGAAGAATATAGGGAATTAGTGCTCAACTCATAATTTTTATTTTACTATGTCTTTCTTGAAACCTGGAAACCTAGGTAATGGATGCTATTTTATATTAAACTGTAACATTCTAGATGACAAAGATCCACCAACTGTTATCTACTCTTATTCAAGAGAAATATACTTGGCAATTTGATTCTGCCTTTTTTTATATTTTCTAGAGAACACTCTAAAAGTCCTTCCCAGTTTTGCTGTGTTCACAAACATTTTGTAAGATGTTTTTCTAATTTGTCTTTTGTTGTCTTTTATGAGATATTTAGAGCTTTATTTCAGGATGGAAAATATATACCCTGTAGTCTTTACCAATTCATTTTTTGCCTGAGGGCTTATAGGTAATTAATGAAAACTCATTCTTTACATTTGATTTTTTTTGTGTGTGTGTAAATGTCCTCAGTATACTACACACTTCTAGACAGAAGGATGAGAGACTAATCTGCATTTTTTGAAGCATGATTTTGCCTGACTCTTTGTCTTGAGATTAACGGGTATTTTTAGGCCCCATTATGTTGCTGCTTAATTTTATTTTTGCAATTTTCATCAAAATTTCAGGTGTGCTTGCTTGAATGTGTTATCACACTTTGCGAAAATTTTCTCTGCTTTGTTTGGCTTTTTTTTGTATTAGATACCTAATAACTACGTGTATTTGTTTTCTTAACTTTAGCATATGATCCAAGTTATAATTAGTGCTTCTGTATTAAAATGTAGCTACATGTCCATAAAAATATAGCATATGGTTATTTTGATGAAAGGAAATTGGGAGATGTTGATTTTACAAAGTTGAAAGCTGCAGAGCAGATGTGGAAGGAATTATTGCAAAAAATCTCAACTGGCGTATTAAAACGGAAGCTGAAATATATTTTGTTTTGTTTTTACTATAAAAGAATGCTTTATAAAATTCTGTTCTATTTCAGGTTATAGAAAACTGAGTTCAGGACGATATAAAATTTTATGCTTTTATGTGACAATGGAAGTAGACTCTTTTAAATATTTAGCAGAAAAAATTAAAACAATTGTAAATGTCCGTTTAGAAATTATAGTAAATTTAATAATGATCCTTTTTGGGGTTAGGGGAGTGTCATAGATACTGCAAAGTTCATGTCCTTTTATAATTTCACAAGCAAGGAACAAAGTTGCAATTACCCTTTTTGCAGTCTGATTATCTGGCTATATTCATGGAAAATCCTGGTCACATAAACTCATTTCTGAATAACCATTAAGATTAACCCTAAATACTCCCACACTCTCGCAGTTTAAACCTCTAATCAGCTAACCTGAATCTGTGGAAAACAATGGATTATTGAAAACTATTAAAATAAATAAATAATAAAGCATTTAAGTCTGTCTACCAGGAAATTGGGAATATTACTACAGTACGAAAGATATTTCGCACTTAATTTTCCTACCAATGGGCAATACTATTTTAGACTTGCAGCCAAAGGGTGAATTACTGTTCATGATCTTCTTCCAGCATAATCTGGGACTTGTGGACTTGTCCACAATATCGGACTTGTGTATTTCCCGTTCATAAATCTGTTGTTTAAAGGAATGCATTCTGGATTTTCATTCTCTGTTGTCACTTCAAACATCACATGCAAGAGCACAGTGATAGCAAGAGTCAACATCATGTAATTAACAGAACTATAAAGGAATTCATCTAAGAAGTGGATTGCTTTTAGATTTAAAATTACAGAATGTAGTCTTTCAATATTGGATAAGGTGGGTCCTTCAACATAACACTTTGCAGAATTGATTCTTGAGGTCTTTTCAACAGCAATAAATGCCAAAGTAATGTAAAAGGCTTCTTGTTACAACTCTAGAATGAATGTACACTAGCAAATTCTAACCAAAGACAGCAAAAGTAATTGATTACATTCTGGAATATCTGGAATAGCCTAATTGTGTTTTTTAAATAAAATTGATTCAATCACAGTGATTCAATCACTGCAAAATTGCATAGTATTACCAAGTGGTCTCATTTATAATTATTTCAAGCATTAGAAATGTATTAAAGATTAGTCTTATTCTTCAGCTGATGATATATCATTCATAATCATAACTTCTATGAACATTTGGGAAGAAGGACAAGTACAAATCTGCGAATATTAAACTTTGTGTGTACGTATAATGGTCTTATTTGACTGCATTAAGACTTGTTTCTGTAGTGCAAGTAACAAATTATATTAATAGCAAATTTTAGAAATAAGATGTAGAATTCCCTCCCTTTTTCCTCCATGTTCTTAATAATTAAAAATATATGTGTATTTCTGTGCAAAGGAACAACTTTTGCCAACTTTCATAGGAAAACACTGCAAGGTTGGTTTTTCTTGTAGATTTTTATGTAGAATGTACTGTGATTCATCTGACTGTTAAACATCTTAATGTTAAGAATGAAAATACAAATGTAGTTTGTAACTATATGCTTTTTTAAATTGCCCATCACTTTCAGAGCTAGGCTTTTCACATATGGAGGGAAAACATACCTCGAAAAAGAAGCACCAACAGTTCTTTTTGGTTATGTAAAATGATTCTTCTCTTGGTCCTTGGATTTGGTCTAATACATACTGTGGCAGGCTGGCAGCAAAAGGAGCTGAATATTAACCTGACCCTGCAGAGGGGCCATTGTTCAGACATAAGCATTAAAACCCATACGGGATTTACAGTTTATTACATGAACAGCAAGCTGTGCTGGCTGCCTCCCTGCAGAGATGAGAGTGCGCTGGCAGTTGGCTCACTTCTTGGTTGGCTGATGAAGTGAAGCCCTGAGTATAATAATAGTTTTGCCTGGAAAATAAAGGCTATGGAGATAATGGCTATACAGCCTTTTGTAAAGTGTTTTTTGAAAATGTAGATCAGGAGAAACAGACTAAAAATAAAATATGTTCAGAAGGATAGGCAGGTGAACCTGAACATGTAATGGGATTATACAAAGATAGATGCACCTAATTAGCTCATATAAGCCAGGCAGTATTGTTTAGCTGCTCAGGATAGTATTCCCTCCAGGCTGCATCATGTAATTTAATTCAAGGAACAACAAGCGTCATGACTTTTCATTTATAATAGATTTTACTGTGCATTTGAGAAACGTAAATCTGAGACTGCCTGGGAAGCTGGTTTCTTGATACTCAGGGTTTTCATAGGTGGCTCTAACTTGATCTGGAGTGTCACATTTTCCTTATTTGCCACTTTTTCTATCACTAATTTTTATGTACTATTCCTGATTCAAAACAAACATAATGAATTTATTAATAGACAAATATATTTTCTGTCTTCTATTGACAGGGAGAATTAACAGAAAATTGTAATGCAATACCTACATTCATTTAGCAGTAGCATTTTGTTTGATTTTCAGTGCAATACATCCCGAGCTGTGGGACGAAGCAAATATTCTTCCAAAGCTTAAAAAAAATGTATTCTAATATTTTCTAACTTTGAAAAAACTTTCAAGGAATAACGGTGTAGTAAAAGAATAATAATTTAAATGATAAGAGTATAAGGTAAATTAAAAAAGTGTATTTTTGTTAAAAAAAAAAGTTTATTTTTTTTAAGCAGTTACTTATATAGATTATTTCTTTCTGATTTAAATTAAAGTAAGTTTTCAAAATCTCACCCCGGACTGCTGGTAATCGCTTGGGTAAATAAAACTTCATATCATGTAAAGTGACATGAAATCTTTAGTTACAAGGTCCCTAGAACATTTGTAAACTAACAGGCTTGATTAGAAACTTCCAGTCCAGAGTTAATAATTTAAAAACAATTTCTGCAACTCAAGAATTTTGTTTTTCATGTGTTTATTATTTTGAATCAGTATGGAAATAGTACTGATTTTATTTGTTTAGCAATTTACAGTAAAATAGTTTCAAAATCCTGCCTTTACTAAGATAATTGTTGGCATTATTGAATTTGTCTGTCCATAAAAAATTCTCATGAGGCAGAATCATCTCGTGATTGAAATATTTGTGCCTAGAGAGCTGAACTGGCTCCAGTGTAGGAGCCTCCATCACATGCCCGGTAGCTGTGCCTGAGCAGAGTGGTAAGGGGGCTAAAGGAAGAGAGGAGTTACTGTAGATAAGGCCTATGTGCTCCTTCTGCCCCCTCTTACCCCTGAAATCCACTTCCATTAGAAAATCACTGAAACTTTTGCCATCCTAGAACCAGAATGCAGTTCAGAATATATTCTCTGTGCTTGTTTCCATGTGTTTCTAATTTTCCTTCAGGATTTCTCTTTGCGTGCATGTGTGTGCTTTTCTTTAGTCCTAGCTGAGGGGTGAATGTTGGAGCAAAGCCTGAGGAAAAATCTTTTGGCTATTTTCTTTTTTTTTATTATTAAAAGCACATTTTAAATATTTTGTATAATTTGTTAAATTGATTAAAAATACGGTTGTAAAGTATAATGATTAAAAACGTTTATTTATACATTACAATCCGTGTCACACTGAGCGTGGGGAAAAAGTCAAGAGTTCTGATCCCAGCACTCTGGTTATTTTTCCTTCATGATGTTGGCAAAATCGTCTAAGTAAAACTCACATTGTTTTAGTTTACCCATCTGTATAATGTGAATAATACCATCTTGCAGAGATATGTGGGACTTAATGTTTATGCAGTACTTTGAAGTGTCCATCTCTAAATGAATTTTGTAAGCCAGACTCTGAAATACATGCTGGCTAGAAAATTGTTGCTGGTAAGAGCTAGAAGACCAGAGACTTGTAAAACTTAGTGTTGACTCAGACACCTTGGAGCTTGTATTTCTGCTTTATGTTACTAGTGAATCTAGCAACATGGTGAAAATTAGTTATCCCAGGGGAAATGACCATCTGATTATTTTGTCGTGAGTATCTGTCAGCACTGTATCTGCCACATCTGCCAGTTTCCACATTGTTTAAAGTTTTCCATCTGGAGGTACGATGATGTTTCCTATTATCATGGTATCTTAAAATCTTACTGAATAATCTTCCAGTGTGTCCTTTAAACATCAAATCTTCCATTTACAGGTGAGGAGCTAGAATCTCAAGAAGAGATCCTTAATGCTACAAATTGCTTGAGCATGTTATTGATCTCTGGTATGTTAAGTTGACAATCGATATCTTATGTACTTGAAGTTAGAAAGATACCTGATATTTTGAATCAAGGATATGGTGAGTCTATAGATTTTCCATTCTGCAATGTGTATCACTTTCTTTTCAGTATAGTACACGTTTGCAAGCTGAAAAAAAAATTAAGTGCTAACAGGCTGTGGAGGAAAATTTATATGTAAAATTTCCACTGGAAATTCCACTGGTAGTGTGATAATGACTTTCCTGTACTTTTCCTCTTTTTTTTTTTCTTCTTCTTTATTTTTTTCTTTTTAAGCAAATGAAAAAGCTGAGAGAAGCTGGGAAAAGCTTCCATGGAAAGGTTCCTGTTGCCTTTGTTTAGAGGATGATATATTGCTGCTATTGTGGTGCTGAAAATGTGTGCGTGATTTGCTACAGAATAAATCCTGTGACTCTGACTCCAAAAAAAAATGAAGCATACACTAATGTATTATTAGTTGAATGTATTTTGAGTCAGTGTTCAGCATACTTGAAACTGACTGAAAAATATACAGATTATAGGCATGAATATTGAAAACTGAAAATGAATTGGAAAAGGAAAGCAAAGATTGACTAGCCAAGTTTTACCCTTTGCAAAAAAAGGGGGGGGGTTATGGCATTGTTTTTGACAGTACTATATACAGTAAGTGCAATCTGGGCCACACTGGAGGCAAGACTAATATTGTTATTTTTCTTTAGGACCATATTTCATCCAAAATATTAATTATTTTAACATACAACTAATATTTTCACTTAGCTTAATTTTGATTCATTTAATGAAAATAAATAAAAAATTAGTTTGGACTGACTATTCTCCTGTCTCTTTAACACTAAATGATTTTCTCTATATGCTGCTAAAAAGAGCAACATGACCAGCAGGAGTGGGTGTCTTTTAACTCTTTGTTCTAATGAAAACATGGAAAGGATCAAACTCAGTAATGAATGAAAAGTTGGTAAGCCTTAAATGAATGAATACCATAATGCTTTGCACCCACATGTGTTTTAAAATATGTATTTTTTGAAAATCTGTAATGTCGGTAGGCTTTTAGTGGATAATGTGGATAACTTTTGTCATGTACTTGAACTGTTGACTTTCTCCACTGTGATTGCCATCTACAGGGTATAAATACAGGCTATTGCTTTGAGCTATATGATGATTTCTAAAGGGAACAGCGTATGCAATATGCAGAAGTAGTAAACCTCAGTTGCAGGCTTTCAGCTTTGTTCTTCCCATAAAAAAAATGTATGAATCCCTCACCTTGGAAGGGAAGGAAGTAAATTAACTGTAAGTTTTACAACTCTGTGCTGGGACGCCGTCTCCGCATGCCTTAGTTATGAGCAGGGCTGTCCTTCGCGTGCAACTGCCCACAGCAGAGTAGTGTGTTATGTGGGGCCAACTTTCACCTCCTGGGGCCAGGAGAGCGCTTCCTGCCCCGGTCGCGGGGCCCTGCAGCACGAAGCGCGACGCACGGCGGCGTGCTCCGCTCCGCTTGGCCGCCTCCGGCCGCCGGCCATGGCCGCAGCGCAGGGCAGCGCGCGCCTCAATCGCGCCCTTGTTCCCAGCGCCGCTGCCCGCGCGCGGCGGGCGCCTTCAAACGCAGAGCGGGCCTCGCGCCTCACGGCCGCG
>JAUBNY010000073.1:2123353-2156446 GCA_032275445.1 Crypturellus soui | reverse complement strand
GCCCCCCGCCGCCCTTCATTGAGCGCGCCATGGCCCCCGAGCGGCTCCCGCGGCGCGGGCTGTCGCGCCGGCGCTGGGCGACCTCGCGGCGCCGCGCGTGACGGCGGCAGTGGCGCTCGTGCCGCCGCGGCAGGTAGGAGCGCGCCCCGCCCGGGGCAGCAGGGCGGGCTCGTCGGTGCGGGAGCGGGCTCGAGGGCTGCGCTTTCTGCTCGGATGCTCCCGTTTCGCCGCTCTGCTGAGACTTAACGGGTGAGCGCACGGTGGGCGGATGGGCGGGGGGATGCAGCGCTGAGCCGCCAAACTTCGAAGGCGCCTCAGACGCTGCTTGGGAGACGAGACGGCTGCAGAGCGCAGCCCGAGCTCAGTATCAGTGGTGATAATCAATAACCCTCAGTGAGCTCCGTGCTGCTGCGGGGAGCCGTGCCAGGTGCCTTCCCCACCGCGGCGCGCGCGCCAAAGTTGCATAAGCTGCAGCTCAGCCACGAGAGCCGCACAGCGATGCGCGGGGAGGAGGGCGGAGAGTAGCCCCGGGGAGGCTCCCCCTGCCGCCCCGACGCTGCAGCAGCGGTGCCCCCGTCCCGCCTTACCTGGCGCTGTACGGCGGGGAGCAGCGGGAGGCGGCTCGTGCCGCGGCCGTTGCGCCGGGCCGGGCTGTGTAGGCGTCGCCGCCGTGCGCCCTGCGGCGACAGGAGGTGCCGCTTGCTGCCGAGGAGGAGCCTCCGGCGACGCCGCTGCCCCGGGCCCGGCCGCCCTCGCCTCGCAGCTGAGTCAGCCGCCCGCGCCTCCCTCCCTCCCTGCCCCCGGCCCGCGCAGCAGCGGCCGTTGGAGCCGTTGGAGGGGGAGCGGCTGCGTCCCCTTGGAGGAGGAGGAAGAAGATGCCGACGGGAGGCCGAGAGGTGCGTGCGGCCGCGCTCCCCGTCGCAGCCAGCCCCGCTACCCCTCCTGTTGCCTCGGGTTCCCCCTTCTCTGCTCAGAGGCCTCGGGCGCGAGGTCTGGAAGGCCGTTTGGGCTGCCTAGTGCTCTACCAACGCGCCATGAATCGGTGGGGTTTTCTCCCCGCATTACGCACTGTGATTGTGCAGGCAGATTTTACGTTTTTATACATTAGAAATGGCTAGGTGAATTCTGATAAATGCGGTGTAGCTCATGCAAGACCCGTTGTTGGAAACAACCTGTAAAATTTTAAGTTACTTGGGCAAAACTGCATCTCCTCTGTGCTTCCTCGCCGTTTTCCCGTGTGGCGTGCAAGAAGCCCCTTGCCTTGTGGGCTGCGAGCAACTCTCACAGGTGCCGTGTGGCCCTACACCCAGGCCACGAAGGGCGAATTCTTTCCTAGCTCCAGACTGCTCTTTGAGGTGCTTGGAGCAGTGCAGTTGTGTTACAAGGACTCTAAATCTGCAACACTTACACGAGCAGCCTCCCTGAAGTGTTTGTAGGATCAGGACCAAAGTGGTTGGGATGCAATGCCTATCGGTTCTGCTGCACGCTCTTGGGATGCCGCTGGTATACGTGATATGGAGAAGAAGCTGTAGAGGTGACTGCAAACCGGGCTCCTGATAAAGGAAGGCCAGGAATTAACTAGAATGCTGCAGAAATGGATAAAGGAGCAACTGTGCTTCAAGAAAAGATAAAAGAGTGTTTTATAGTAAGGCACTTGAGTGAGGAATAGTTAGGCTCACTGTTAGAGGACAAAACCTTGCTAAATTTTAATCTTGCATGTTTTATGCATTTGTATATTTGAAGGGGATTGGAGAAACTGCCAATTATAAAAGAAAAACGATCTTTAGGAACTACTGTAAAGTAGTTACATGACTTCTTCACCTACTTAATGGTGTTTCCAACTCCTGATAGTCATCTTTGATACTAGCTGCACTGTTTTATAAAAACCTACATCTGTGCTTGTTACAAAAACAAAACAAAAAATACCTAAACAAACCTCTGAGCCGAATAGAAACAAGCACTTTGCATTTTAGAAAATGCTCCGTATTTTGTACCACTGATAAAAGCTACAAGGAGAAGGGCCCAAGGCATCAAAGAGTCTAGTCCATGCATGGATTAGCAAAAGATTACTAAAAATGAGTTCTATTTTCATATATTTTGAAAAATGTTTATTACTGCGCTCTGTGGCACGAACATTCTTAGTATATTCTCACTTTACATTGACTTAATGTGATGTATTTTATACCAATAAAAAGATATTGTTCAGGTCAGAGTTTCCAGCGACCAAGTAAGAAAAACATCAGTCAAACTTTAAGTTCAAGAAACACAAAAACCCCTCTGCAGAATAAAAATTATTGAAAGCTTTGTCTATTGAAAATTATGGAATAAGTTCATAAAAAAAGTTGATAATTTGAGTTTGGGGAAATTTGTAGAATGAGGGAAAAAATTCCTATAGTTAGTTTATTCAAAAATGGTTGTGAAACAGTGTGAACAAACTTTGTGACTACCTATAGAAAAGCATATTTCTTGTATCAATGGACCATTTGATTTCAGGAAAATGTAAATAATAAGATCCAGTGACTAAAAGCTGCACAGAGATCCAAAATAAAAGCAAAGCATATTGCAAAATTATAGTTATAACTGTTTATGAAGGATTGTGGTAGATTTATAATTTCTGGAAGTTGTTTAGCTCAAGATAGGAACTATTGTAATTGAGAATAGATCTTGGATTTGAAACAAGAATTAGTTAAAGGAAAGCCTGTGTTATAAAGAAGATAAATAATCTATTAGTTTATTAAAAGCTTGTGTTCTCCATAGGATTTTTCCATTAAATCTTAAGTTAAACTGTTGGCTAAAATATATTGTCTGCGTACTTACAAAAGTGTGTGCTTACTGTTTTTAAAAGAAAAGGAAAACCCTTCAAGCTCTGTGCATCAGGGACTGTCACTTTGCTTTCTATTTGTACAATGCCTACCACAAAATGGAGCCTGGTTCATGACAGTGAGTGCTGAACTTTGTAAGTGATAATAATAGTTTTATTAGCAGTAATTCCTATTTTATTAGCACTAATTCCAATTCTTATTTGTTCTATATGCTTCTTGAAAATAGTAATAGTTGAAGCACTGCAATGAGTTATATAACTGCAGGATGGTTTATTGTTGTGCCTGTTCACAGTGCTGTTATTGATAGTTTGAGTCATTTGAGTATAGGCTATCAAATTGCGTCTGTTTCTTTAATATGCAGAGCGATTATTTTTTAAATCAGACTTTTAATCGTGGATTTATTTTGGAAGGTTATTAGCATGCTAAAATGAAACTCGTGTTTTTTCTTATGTTAACTCCCTTCTTGAACCTTCATAATCTCATTTAAAAAAGAGCCGTTCCATGTGTGCACTTGAGGCCCTGCATACTAAGAACACTGTACATGAGAGCAGGATGGCTTACTCTGCATCCTGCTCTGTTTGTCTTGGCCAGCCTGCACATAGATCTGCTTGTGGGTGGGGTTTCCCTAATCATGGTCCTGCCAGATATTGGTCATACTTTGCCTTTTTTTTTTTTTAAGCAAAATTTTCCTTTACTGTAATAAAATTTGCCTTGAAGAAATGATGATGAAGGTGTGACAGTGCCGTTTTTCCCTGAATTTTCTATATATTATATATGGTGTATATATATATTTTTTTCTCACTACGTAAACTTTTGCTCTTCATAATTTTCATCTTACCTGAAACAATGAAGTTATTTGGTAGATACGTCACTGTGGGATGAAAATCTGGTCCTGTTGTAACATAGTCTATCACGCTGCTGTTTCTGTGCAAGATAATGTTGATTTTTTTTAATCATGCCATCTGCAGTACTAGCTGCTTAACTACCTAGTCCCTCATAAATAAGCCAACACGCTAAAGCAAATACTCAAACCCTGATATGCTTGCCATTGGTTTCTAAAAACTGGTAAAGCCTCGAGAGAGTGAGCTTCACAGAAACTTCTGTCCACCAAAACTGTCCTTCTACACCCCATTTTCTCTGTCAGCAAGCTGTTGTTGAAGATGTTGCTGATGATACCACCTCTCCCAGTAGATGATTTAAACCAGCGAGGACCCAAACCTTGTGACGTGCTACGCAGAACAAATTGGTGGTTACGTCTGAAGCTCCTGGGGAGCTCAGTATAACTTTCAACTGTGGAGACCATGCAAACTTGCCTTCTGTGCAAGGATGAGTCCTCTGGGGGCCAGTGTATTTACAGTACAATTTTACTCACAGTGGGCTGAGGCATATCTTGGTAGATTAAATGGCTGCCAACTCCAGGATACTTTTTATTCTACATTGCTATCAAAAATAATATTTAATAACTTAATAGGACATTTGCAATAGCGTTGTTCATTTAAGATTTTTCAATTGCTGTACCGTTTCGTAAGTAACTAAAGAATATTAAAAGAACTTGAATATTTCAGTTTTAATGTTACTTATAATGAGATGTTTTAAGTGAGATAGAAAGTGGGAACCTTGAATGCAAAGTCAAAACATTTAAAAGCTACATTTAAAACCTTTTGAGAGCAATAGTTTTACTCTATTAGTATGCACAAGTGCTGCATAACTTGCATCTAATAATAGTGTGTTTTGTTAAACAGATGATTCTCCAGTTGCACTGACCTTGCCTCGTGTAGTAGGACCTTGCCGTCTGTTGTTGCAGACAGTGCTCTGATGTGAGACCTCTCCTCCCACAGTGTTTTTATTCATCTCTGCTAAAGCACCCAGCAAGAATGCTGCTGCAGGGATCTCTGGTATTTGAGGGTTTTGTTACACTGCATCTTCCCTCCCCCCAACACTTTTATAATGTGTTCCTTTATTCCCAGTACAAAACTCTATTGCTTGGAGTAGGTTAAAGTCTTTCAGTGGTAATAATACCCAACTGGGTTTCCCTTTGGAATTTAGTGAGATATAAAGGGGATGTGTAGAGCAAGGTAGCTACTGCTTTCTCTGCAGTTCCGTTAAAGAACAACCTGCCGATTGCCTTCTGAGGAACTTCCTCCATGGGAATATACCCCTTTTAATTTCTTCAAGATTACTGTATTGTGGATTGCAACTTTCCACACTGGAAAGGAAAAAGAAAACCCGGTATTTTAATATCCATGCTGAATCACCTTCTGCAGGTGGTATTCTGTTTCTAATCTAATTTCAGGTAACTCTGCCATCTTTTAAAGGCTTATTTTTAACTAGTTAGTTGCTGTTCAGTTCAGACAAGTATGTTAAAATGTTTTTATAAGCTAATTGTGGCATTAATGGTCAGAGATTGCTGAGAATTTTTTTAGTATGTGTGCTTTTACCAACTAAAATTCACATATCTCATGGCTTTGGGGTATATTAGATGTTCGTTTTGTCACCAACTGCATCAGTCCTACTGAGAACTATGGGAAATGTTCTAACTGTGGGCATTTCTTGTGAAAGCTTCAAGGCAATGTATTCCTTGCTCCCTCAGTGTAACCGTTTTAGTAAACTGTCCTTATGGGAAGCAATAACAGCAGAGGAGTATTCAAGGCGGTAGTTCTGTAGATTTCTGACTGCAGAGGCTGACAAACAAGCAGCCCTGCTCTTTGGTTTTGTTATTCATGTTTACTATTCAGCTATGCTGTGGGCTGCTCTTCTGTAACTGCTTGAGTGGCAAAGGTGTCAGAGTTCTAAGCAGATAATCCTTCTTGAAGTCTTTTGTATTGAGGCACTTCTGCATTTTGTTTTTTTTTAAGATGACATATATTTCTTCTAGTGCCCTTGAAATTTTTCAGTGTAGCCATTACTTTTTGAGTAGTTTCTTGTTTTCATTTTTTTTCCCCAAAGGACAAAGTGGGCATTCAAATAGGAGAGATTCTTGCATAATTACCTTTGCTCTGCTGTGATAGCACCATTTTTTCTCCCCTCTGTTTGTGCTTCTCTTAGTGGTAAGCTTGTGGAAGAGATAGCAAAAATAGGAACTGTAAAATCAAGCAGTAAGGCAGCTGCTTATACTACAAATATTTTAATCTTAATAAGCACTAAAAATGTTGACGTTATAACTGACTTGAGCATGCATCTGTTCTTATTTTGTGGTTTGGTCAGCAAAGTGTAAACAAGAAGTGCCGCTTACATGGTGTTCACTCAGTAGACGCATTAGTGAAATACAGAAAAAACATAATATATTTTGAAGGTAGATGGCTTAATATATGCCAGAAACCAAAGCTTTCAAGGCTTTTTCCAATTTCAAAGATTGGAAAGATTTTTCCAATTTCTTCATAATTTAAATATATAAACCAAATTAAAGTTTTTTTTTTTTTTTTTTTAATGAATTTACAAAGCACCTATCACACTTCTGGCTTCTGTCACTGTATAACAATTACAAAAGGTAGCATCATCTGAATTAAATGTTACCCCTGTGAGTAGTCTTGATGTATCCTCAGAATATGTAATGGGTATCAGTTTCAAAATTTTTGCTTCCTTTGCTTTTTCGTCTTGTTTGTTGTCAAACTGTTCTCTTTGTAAGATGCAGTTATTGAAGGGCAATTCTGGTAATAACTGTTTAGTGCTCCCTGCCCACTAGAAACTTACCCGGTATCAATTTTTGCTCTTGTTCTGGATATTTTCCAGTTTTGCCGTCTCCATCAAATCAATTTTTTTTTCTTTGACTATACAGTCAGAGTCAGAATGTAAGAGGCAGTGACTGATACTAGAGGGAATGATAGTCTTTTATTCTTTTGTGTTATCGGTACTTTTTGTACAGAATAAACTGTATATATGACTCAGTATGTAAGTACAGATTAGGATTTTTTCAATCATTACGTAATTCTGTATTATTATAGATTGCTGTATGCTAGAGAAAAATGCAATGGTTACATGCTTCCATTTCCATGTAGTGCCTGGAAGCTGGGAACTCCATTTTCTCCTTTCAGAGTGTCTCAGTGTCCCTTCAGAAATGCCTGTCCCAGGTGGAATACCCTTGTGTTCAGACCGATTGTGCACCTGCTGAAGCTGCCTATCAGCTAAAAGGGGCGCTCACATCTAATAAAAGACATATTTGCACACATTGAAGCCTGCTCCTCCACTGTTGCCTTTCTCTTGCAAGACCTTCTAGTGAGTCTGTGTCTAGCAGAGCTTTGCAGTCAGGCCCCAATGTTGCATGCGCTCCACGAGGTTTGTCACAAGTCGAAATTATGGTAAATTTACTGAGAAGGGGAAAGGAGACAGCTTTCTCTTTCCTAACTGGTCAAACTTCCCTGTCTAGAGTTTAAACTCATTTGGGAATACAGATGAAACTCAACTGTATTAATCAGTTGTTTCCATTCTCATGAAACTTTCCTTTAAGCAAATGAAAGCTAGGAATACACATAATAAGGAGAAGTCAAAATATTTAACTTAAAATCGAGCTTTGGTGGCCATTTTTGGTGTACAGCAACACCGTAGTGTTAAATTTGTTTTTGTTTGTTTGTGCTGACTGGATTTTGTCAAGTATGATCTAGTATAAGTGAAATTTAGTGTTGCTTATCTATTATCTATCTGGTGAAACATTTTGGATACTTTATGGAGACAATATTCTTTTTAAAAAATTAGGGCTATAGGTAAGGGGATATCAATCCTCAATGCATTGTGTTTATTTTTTTGTATTGCTTTTGTAAAACCAGAAAAAGAATAATTTGTGGTATTAATAAATGGATTAATACCTACAATTTAAATTTATTTGCCCAATTATTTTTTTACTCAACCCAATTGGATCCCATTCCAAGGGCTTGCAAGCAAAATGATTCTATTATTAAAACTGTGTTGTCAACAACAACTGTTCCATATATCATTTTCCAAATCCTTGTTTTGCCTTCCCCTCCTATCTCTCTGAATCATTGGTTTGTCTTAAATATTTTAAATATGGAGCTTTCTTTTCTGATTTAAAATACTTGGGTCATTGTTTCCATTTCCCTATTTTTTAGCTAAATTTGCTGTTTTTAATTAAAGCTGTGATTTTGAGTAATTATGTAACTGTAGGAGTAGGGTCTTCTAGAAGAAATATGTTTTCTAAGACTATAAGAGTTAACAGCGCTGTGAAGCCTGTTTAGAAATCATTTTTCCATACTATCTGAACTGTGATTCTACATTTGCAAGCCAGATTCGGTAGTGGTTTATAGAAAAAAAGCGATTCTCTAGATAGCAGGCAGTAAAACAGGTCAGCGTTAAAATATGCAATAGCATCTTTCAAGTGGCCATATAGTATTAGATTACAATGCCTATCTGAATTCTGTTTCGAGATGCAGATCATATCATCCATTTGGAGTTTGTTACCTGTTAGACATTGGAATTTTACAGATGTTTGGCCACCAAAGGGTCCTATTCAGAAGAGGCAAGTTTGCATATTCTGGCAGGTGGCTCTTTGGTTCTTGTAAGAATTGAAAATATCCTTCTACTTTGCTAGAAGCTTACCTTGGGAATTCCCTGACTTACATAAAAGCTACTCATCCTATTCCATGTATTCTTTATTCTGTTGTGTAAGTTGATAATGGAAGTATTAACCTTTAGCAGGCAACTCTCCCAAGTTGTATAGATAGGTGAACACTATTGACGCAGACATTTCCGAGGGCTGAAGGTAATACGCGACAGTTAGAATGGTGCAGTACATTTTTGTACTGTTTAACAGCTTCTAAGTAACCCTGAACTTTATCTCAAATGAGAGCTGTTTGAGTTAATGGGAGAGCTATAAAGATGTTTGAGGAAGGTGTGTGCAGATTTAAAGCAAGGCAAAACTGTTTGGTATAACAGCATTTGAGCTATAATGACCCCAAAAATACCTAAGTTTTACACGACTTACTCTCTGCTTTAAACTCTACATGCCGCCTTGTGATTTGACGTTGGGCTCTCAGATTATTTTTATTGTGTTGTATGATGCCATTTTCAGTCCTTTTCTCTGTTCACTCCAACTCTCCTTATGGATAAGAGGAAAAAAAGAATTAAACAACAGAATTAAAAAAGAAAACCCTTCTCTTGCTATTCTTGCTCGAGACGCTCTTAAAACATTTTGGGTGCATTTGGCCCTGTGAAGACAGTGGGTACTTTGCACAACAGCCTCTTAGTTTTCTCACAGAACCCATGTTGCCTACAGTAAGGCAGGATCCTGTTAATACCTACGCATCCCAATACAGATTTAGAAGTCAGAATTGAGAACAGAGACTGTCTCTACTCTAGGCTGATGAATGTGAGGAAATTGACTGTGTTTCCTCTACTTGCCAGAAGAGCAAGAAGACTGAGGCTCTTCCTCCACTAGAGGCAAAAAGGAAGTTTTAATCTTTCTTAATGTGACTTTTACAAGTATTGAGTCCTTGACCCACTCTAGGTAGATTTGTCTATCCCTTGCTTGGATGTGGCCCAAAGCCCCCAGGAATGAACATCTTGTCTAGATAAATCTGTGCTCTTTTCTCTCTAGTTATTGCCTTGCCTGTGAATAAAAAAAAAATCGTAACATAAGCTGTATTTTTCCACGTGTTCATTACATGCTGAAAAGTAACTAAAGCAGTGACATGAAGAACTGATGTAAACATATTGATGATATCCCTGAGATGCATGAGGTGCACTCAGCATGCTGAATATACCAAGAAAGGCTCTGTGCTGCTCAATTTTGTTTCATCTTCTAAGAACTTATTTTGTATTTCTAATTTTCAGCCCTGTAAACTCAGAGACGTGAAGCTCAGGACGCTTTATTTATTGCCTTAACAAATGAAGTAATAAGTATGCCAATAATTAATTGATGTCACAATATTTTGCTAAATTAACAGTGGCAAAAGAGCAATTGTGAGGAGGCAGTTAACTATTTGCAAGGTTAATTCATTATTAAAATGACAGGGTTACTGATTTTCTCAAAAACATACTTAAAATTAACCTAGAAGCTAAGGGATGCCTATTGATTTGGAAAAGAATGCAACAACAACAAAAAAATCTGGTTGAGCAGGTGACAATTTTGAGATGTGGCAATAGAATGCCTAAGAAGACAGATGAACAGAAGGAATCAGAAATCTCAAAGGACTGGTTAGTCTGCTTTGACTTATGTGTGCGCTGCTTTTATATATTTGCTCTTTGTAGAAACTGGTGTGTTTTATTTATTTTTTTCTCCTGTGTTAGTTTGGGTACAGAGACTTGCTGTTAGAAGATTGCTTCTGAATAACTGTAATATGGATTTAATTTTCAAATTTTGTACATCACTAAACAAACTGCAAAATGTTATGTTAAAAATATTCCTCAGTTAATGAAACGCGTCATTCAAGTCGAGACGGCTCTGAAATCTTCATTTAGTTGCATATGTAAGACAACCATAGAAACCAACCCAACCATAGAAAGATGACTACCTGATTGTGCTAGGGGACTGGGAGATAAATGATGAAATGCAGTGCAAATAATTTTTTTTTCTACTACTTACATAACATAATGAAGAAACTCTTAAAGAGAAACTCTTTTTAAAGAGTTTCTTCATGGGATTTTTTTCAGCAATCAGCAAGAACTAGAATATTAGAAATTATTTAATCAAAGAAGTTCATATAACATATCAGATATTAGTCAAGAAACGGATGACCTTCAAACTAGCTGTTGTACTTTGTGTGTACTAGTAAAGCTGATACTGTATAAAGTTTGACTTTTTTTTCAGAAATATGATATTGCCTTTTGGCAGGATAGGTAATGGGAGCTTCTTAGTCTAGAATAGCAGCAGGTAGGTCTAGGGCAGCTGGTTTCCTTTTCTTTTTCTGTGCTAAGCAGAGTCCTAGAATGCTTGTTGTCATCTTGCCCAAGAGAAGTCTGATTAAAAAAATTTTGACTTCTCAGCTTTCAGTTTGCCACCTAAATAAAGCCTGATAGTATTTGATTCAGTATTTGATTGAATATTTCAGAATAATCTCTTCATCATCATTCTTATCATTCCAGTTCCTGGTGACATATTTATATCAGTGTCATTTGGACATCACTTAATCTGGTCATGAATCTTCAACTTCCTCTTATCATTTATAAAAAAAATATAGCTAAGAAAGCTTGCTTTTGGGAGCAGCAAATTTGGACAGTTCACCAAGGGAGACCGAGACAGGAGCTGAGAGTCTGTCACCAGCCCAGCAATCATGGGACCAATGTGAGCTGGTCCTGGTCAACTGCGATATCAGTCCAACAAGTCCACCCTAAAGGTTAGGAGCAGAAGAGAATGATCCTGGGCTGATCCCAGCCCAGGATCAAGGGTCACAAGTCGGAGCTGAAGTGGCTCCTGTGCCATGTGTGGATATCCCAGGTGAGACTGCTTATGGCAGCTAAGAGCAGTTGATTGGCTTATGGCCCTGATAGTCCCTCTGAAAGATCTGTGATGAGCCTGGTTTAATATCACAGATTCTTACGCTAATTGCAACATCGGCCTGTTGTTATCCTGCCTGAATATGTTACAGACCACAGAGTAGTTTTATATCCTTTAAGTGTTACAGCAGAAATAACCTTGAGCATTTCTGCATTCATTGGCCAGCTCGTTATCTTTTACTATAATTTTGTGGCTGTTTCTTTGGCTTATTTAGCTGTGACACTGTTTCTTTTCTGGTGCTTTCCCTTCTACTTTCCTGGAAGGCAGAGGATACTGCAGGTGTGTATTTGGGTCTTTCCTGCTAAGACCTTTAGGAAGGTCCAAAAAAAGATACTAAGCAACAATCCATGTTAGCAGCGCAGCTGCACAGTCATACAGATATAAACTAGTCTTTCTACTTGACTGAGAAAGTGTAGCATGTATATTATTTAGACATAATGCCTGTGTATATATGAGAATATATACCTATCTAGTTTGGAAAAAAAAATCCCTTACTAGCATTTTTATGATTTTAATGGATCATTGCTGTTTAGATACTAGCAGTTTGGCACACCTTCCTGCCGATGTTCTAGAAAAGGAAGTATCCTTTTCCAAATTATGACTGCATTTGTAGCCTGGTTTCTTATGAAGAGGACTTTTGCACAGTTACTCTCAATGTCGCTATCTTTTCTGCCAGCTTTAGAACTTGTCCTATAGCAATCAGGTTTATCACAAAGGTACAGAGCTTAAGTTAAGTATTCAACAGACTCCAAGAGAATGCTATTCAAATACAGGAGAAAAGTGATTCTGACTGTGAAGAAGTAGATCTGTGAGTTTACACGTTATTAGTTAACAGGGGATCTGTTAGGAATAAGTTCTTAGTAATGTCCTAATTTTAAGAAAGATTTCAGTTGGAGTTGGCATCCCCTTACACATCAAAAGCATTCAACTCTGACATAGAAATCTGCAGCAAACCAGGTTTCACTGTTTCTGGGAATAAATGAGGTTCTTGATTATTTTGTGTTACACTTTGTTTTGTTTTTTTTTTTGGTGTATTTTTACCTACTGCCTATTCCTCATGGGCATTAAATATCCTCTGAAATGTTTGTCCTTTTTATCAACAGCTTCACTCTGTATTTACATTGCATTTAATCTATTCAGGTGAAATGACAGGACTTTTTAAAGAAAAGTCTCACACCTTTGGGCATATGTTAAAGCCTAATTGATTCTATCGAGCACATCAAAGTCCTTGGCAGGCCAAAAGCTCCTTAGTAAATGTGAGACCTGTAGTCCTAGGGGTCACAGTCTGCAGACTATTTCTATAAAGACTTTGAAAAGATAACCAAGGAAAACAGTTTAGTCTGCACTTGCTCAGCAAGTACACAGATATTTGTTGGAATTATTTTGAAGATCCTCATATAAAGAATGGCCTAAATGTCTCTGTCAAAATGACACATGGAGAGTTACTGCATTAACCTTCAGACATTTGTCCCTTTCAAATAGGTTAAATTGCTTAAGGAAAATGGAAATTGCTGTAAACAAACATTTTTTTCTCTGTGTCTGGTTGCATTTATCTTGAAAGGTATGGCAGTATATTATAAAGAAATGTTCTAGTGGTGATGCTGGTTATATTTACTTCCTATGTATTTATTGAATAATATTGATTAATATTTGCAGTGTGGATTATAATGATGCCTCCAATCGTTTTTAAAAGACATTAATGATATTTCTCATTGAAAATGGTCAAGAACAGAAATAACAGGAGATTGATTATGTTGATACCAATCTCATAACATTGTAAATATCACTAAAAATAATTTGTGGTTCAGTCTGATTTGCTCCTTTAATTCTTCCAGGAACCAACATATTAGAGAATATTTTGTGACATGAATGAGTTAGATGTGAAGGTGGGCATTTTCCCAGGAGTAATGCGGTTGATAAAGCTGTCATAGGCAAAAAATGAATGCAGCCTTGATTTGAAGAGCAGATATTGTTTACTACTTTGAACAGTGTTGTTTTCAGATTTAAAATCTTGAAATATTAGAACTGAAGTAGTATTATAAGATTATTTTATGTATTCACAGGAATGTTTAATAATGTTATGAAAATGACATGTGTCCTGAGGACATTATTAATTATCTTCTAAGCAACAAAGCAGCTTTCTTTTTTTTTCCCACTCTGCACTCTAAGGCACAGTGATGATTCTTCAAACCCTCTTCACATACAGACTAGGCTCTCCATTGTTACTTGAAATATGCTAACTTTCCAGATTTATTAGATTTATTCTTCTTGCAGTTATGACAGTTGAGTAATAATAATATTTAATTGATTGCTCAAGTAACATCTTTACACTGAACCAGAATGGTGGTATTAATGTGAATAAAAGGGTTAATATGGGTTTACGGAAGATATACTGTAGTGATGCATATGCTTCTAATGTACCAACAGGCATATTTTAGTAGATAAAAATATTTTCATTATGGACTAGTTATATTCTCATGATCATGACAAGAATTACAGCATTGGTATATAGGTAGGACTGTCAGAGGAGAAGCGATGAGAGGAGACTTGGGTGCTTGTACAAAAAATAAGGATGAAGGAACCAGAGGAGGAATTTCAGGTGTTCTTGACACTCATTGCATGAACTAGCTTTGAGTAATTTTAAAATTCATATAAGTTAACAGTCTTTATGGCAAGGTGTAGTTATTTATTAAAATACGTGTTGATGTGATGCTTTAACTCCCTTAAGTAAGTGCATGGTTTCACACTGGGCAGAAATGCCAAACTAGCTCAAACGGGAAGACTCCTTACCTGTGGCAGTTCGTTCTTGACTAGGTTTAGTTAAGAAAGGGGCTGGAGTTTCCTGCTGAGGGATGGGGTGTGTGGGATGTGTGGCAGGGATTTCAGGCTTGTGCTGCCCTTTTAGGAGAAGGGAGTTTGAGAGAAAACAAGGTTGATAGGATATATGGAAAGCCTATCTTGAAACTGAACTGATAGTCAGTTCCAAGCCATTCCAGGAAGGTCATGGATGGCTGGCAGGCTGTGGTGTCTGATTATTTTCCACAATCTGAAGGGTGGAAAGGTTCCTAGTATAGAATGGGCTAGTGGCTGGCTAGCTGAGAGGATGACTTATAAAAACTTGAACCAACTGACTTATACAAACAGTATTCTTTGGCCAAGATGACATCCCTGAAAGCATCATTATACCAAATGAATTAGCAAGAGAATAGGATCTGAGCAGTAAAGGGCCTAGATTCTCACTGCCGTACCATTGTGGTGCAGTGCTGTGTTCATGGATTCCTTCCTTATAGTTCAATTCCTGGCTAAAGCAAAATTGCAATGAGTGTTTGAAAAGGGAATTTGTACAGAAGCTAAAAAGGAGGATGGATTTCTGATGTTTTCACATAGAAAAAGATAATCCCCTATACCTAGACCTAATCCTCATGCAAAGAAGGGAGACAGTGAGAACCCTCTAATAGGTCTGGGGATCAACTGTGGAGAGATGGAGGGTTGATGGCAGATCTCTACCACATGGAAACAATTAAGGGAAAAGCACGACATGCATAGTGCAATTTATTGCCAGTTGTTGCCAGGTGAGAAAGTTAATAAAGTTGCTGCCTAATTAAACCATGTCCTCTGCATCTTGTCTGTCTTTCTGAGCGTCTCAGACAAGTTTCAGCTGCTGTTCAGTTGTTTGACCTCACATTTGGCTTCAAGGTGAAAAGTTTTCCCCAGTTTATCCAGACTGCAGAAATCCCACCTGTTTCTTAACAGAGTGATTTCTAATCCTGATTGTTTAGTGATTGTTGGTAATGGTAGAGGGCTTGACTAAAGGTTTTCTGCATAACTATTTTGACTAAGCAAAAATATCTGTCCAGCAAGCATCCTCATTGATAGCCTAATGTTAAAATACTGTGAAATTCTCAGAGGTCTTGTAGTTAGTGTGATCCTTCTAGTGCCTTTCCTTAGTCTAAGTAGTAGTCCTAATATTCTGTATTTTTTTTTTTCACTGAAACAGAATTTCTGCAGTCTTCAAAAGGAATTAACTTAAGGAATGAACTAAAAGCTTAACTGATACAAAATTAATGCAACTCTTTCATCACTGATTATGTTGAAATTATTTTTAACATCGGCATTTTTTGGCATTAATCCTAGATAAAGTTTTTTGTTCATACAAATAACATTTAGTAATTTATTATTTAATAATAATAATAATGATTAGACATGTCTTGTGCCTTAAGTTTTAAGGTGTATGGAACATGGGAAAAAAATAGACAAATGAGTTTCTCAAGTCATAAGCATGTGACAAGTTTTGTGCATGTGCATGCTGGAAAGGTGCCAGGCTGTTTATTTTCATTTTTCAGTTGTCTTTTTTGGCTGACCTCTCCATCCAGGATGATTCACTAATGTTGGATCTAATTTCTTATATTTTTACTTTCCTTTTTTGCTAGAAGGAACACACTGCATTTCTGACATAACTGAAGCCTTGTAAAGTGAACCAGTGTAGTTATTAATGGATTTCATCAGTTAATCTAGTGGCTTCTGTCAGCATGTGTTGAGTACAATGTAGGCTTAATAGTCTGCTTCATCTGCTTTTATATTCAGATTTAATTGTGAATCACAGTGTTCTGACTGAATATGCAACAGGCAGAATATGATTTTGAATAACTTCAGCATTGTATTTTGTGTACATGTACGTTGAATACTTGCATATATTTCAAGAGGTTTTTAATGACAAGATCCAATCTTTGGCATTTCATGTGCAGGTACGCAGGTCAGAGAAGCCCCAGGAAGCAAAGGTCTGCTATTTTACAGTAAGTTACAGAATGTTGTTTTATTGGTTGAGTTTTACACTCAACAGTATTTGTGGCACTGTGTTAACACAGTTCTTCATAACATGTTTAATGAATTCCAACAGCTTAAGGAATTTGCTGGGCACAGGGAATTGAAATTTGTTGATTAGGGTGGAAAACAGAGGTTGAAAACTGTAATGAGGAACACATGAAACTCTTGTGGGTTCTGCAGAGCTGCTGCTTCAAGTTTTTTGCAGATGTCTATAGATCAGAGATTTGTGCTAACCCGTATCAATGTCTTTACCATACTGCAGTTTTTATGCTTGTTATTTCATGAGATTTTAGTGTACTGCTACACTAGATAGCTTTTCCCTTCAGTTATGATTTTTATGTTCAGGGTGCATTTAGATGTCATAGCAAACATGATCTAAAGTCAAGCTACTACTGAGAAATGTGGTCCTGTTTTCCCTATGAGAGGAAGAAGAATTTCCTGACAAGTCAGCTAGATGAATCAGCTTAGCCCTATGGCTTCATGATCTCTAGACCCAGGAGTGTGGGAAGTGATGACTTGAGGTCAAAAGTGAGGCGTAAATCTGCCAGTTTTGGTTGCAGCTAGCTATGAGATTGGTGGAGCTGCAACATCAAAGTGCATTTACAAATTGCTGTGATGTCTGGATCAACATAGGCATCCTTTCCATCTCTTCCCTTTGCCTTCTTCTTCTTGTGTGGTGCTGTAGGACACCTACAATATAATCATGATGATCTAGAGTGGGAAGATGACCTAGCTGTAAAGTAACTTGAGCAAAAAGTTTTTGTGCTGGATCAGTTCCCTATCACATTGCAGTGGTCATGAGAGGATGGGAACAGCTGGACATGGGTAGAGAGCTTCTTAAGCAGACTTTATTCTGGAATATATATCCTGAAGCTATATATTTCAAACATAGGCACAGATAAAAAGAGAAAAGTGACGCTGAGAGAGAGAAATGGGGCAAGCAAATACCCTGTGGAGCTGACGGGAAACGTGACCTCGAATGGGTGAGATTAAGATAAAGTTCTAGAGAAAATAAAAGGCAAACCCTGAGAGAGGCAGTTTGGACAACATGCTTGTAGACTCTTTGGCATAAGAGAGAGATGGGAGATCGATACTGAAAGAAACTGCTGAAAGGGATGTGAGGAGCAATTGTGGTTCCTGAATGTGCTGTGTTGACAGAACCTGGGAAAGATGTGGACTTTAGAGCAGCTTTCAGTTCACAGAAGTGCATCAGTGATAGGATTATTCTCCTCCCTTCCCTCCCCCCCCAGTTTGTGTATATAGACTGAAACTTAATGTGTATGGTAAGCTTTTTGTTTGTGTCTTTGTGTAGTATTAAAATTTTATTATGAAATTGCTGACTCCTTCTGCCAAGCCTAATGATGTTTCCTTCAGAAAGCAGGGTAATAAACTGTATATTCTTTTCCATGACAGTCCATTCCATTAATTTTATTCCTGATTTAGCAGTATTATGGGGAGTACATTTATAATATATTACAGTAGCTTGTGTTTTCTTTGGATTGTCTGGCATTTTCTGGTGAGAACAGACAAGACGAATCAGTCAACTGAAGTGTTTTAATTAATGAAAGAAATCACCTAGGAGTTAGTTCTGAAGAATATTGCTAATACATGTATTTGCTTTGTAGTTTTTACAAGTATTATTTTCATTTGGCATAGCAACAAAAACACTTAAAAGTAAAAACAAGATAAAGAAAAAACAGCTGCTTCTCCTTCTACCTCTCCTAGCTCTTTCTGCTGTGATAAGTATCAGATGATTGTAGATGTGTTTGGACTTAAAGGCACAAGAATGATTTTCAAAATAAATAAAATTGGATCATTTCTAGAAGAACTTCTCACTGTGTGTACTGTGGAATAAAGTTACATAAGCTGTTGCCTAGGTATTGGAAGGGGAGGAAGAAGGGAAATGGTAGATTATTGTTGATGCTCTTTTCTCTTTTTGGTGCTTGAGTTTAAATGCTTTAAACTGTAATATAAACATATCTTTATGTAATTTTTCAACATAATTTATCTGGGCATGTCTCTATTGCTCTGTTTCCTTTACTGAAGTCATATTAGTTCAGAGTATTCTGATTCCAAGACTTACTGGGCTATATACGGGAAAGAAACTGATAATTCATGGCAAGGTTGAAAGGCAAGTTAACTTTCTGCGTAGATGCATAAAAGTATGGTCAAGAAGATTATTGATAATGTTTTAGTCTCTTATGCTGCTATGCCTTCATGCTTTCTTTTTCAGTAGTAAGCTTTTGGCAAAAAAAAAAAAGAAAAAAGATGTTTAATTTATTATATCAAAGTACCAAACACAGCATAAGGGAGGGTAGTGGGGGAAACAAACTTCAAAACACCAAATCAACTGTTGTACTGATAGACTTCAATTTTGTACAGGGAAAGAATTAGCTATTTTAAAAAGCAGTTACAGTTTTTCTACAAAATATTTTAACTTATCCAGGATTTAAGTTAAATTATAGAAAGTCAATTTTCTTTTTTTTTTTTCAGTTTGTATAAATATCTGGTATGTTCAACTTCAGTGTTACAGCTTCAATAAAAAATAGTTTTATTCAATCATGGAGCTTTTCATAGTGTAGTGAAGACACTAAATAATAGCTGATTCTAATTTTCTCAAATTGGAAAGTGAGACATAAAGACATATTTAAACTTGTGTTTTGAAATTCTGTATATTTAAGTGTAATTAGTTTCTGATGTTCTATGTTCCTTCCCTCTACACAAAAGCCCTATCTTTATGTTGTAATTGTGATTGTGGACACTATGCCATGGATTCTGTTAAATATATATAAATATGTGGTTGTTTTTTTTTTCTTGCAGAAAAATACCATTTTTGGAGGTCCTCTGGAAAGATAAATCTTTGACATGGACTGTACATTATTGCTTTTTCTACAACCTGAGGCAACGATATGTGTGTTACATCTGATAGAAGAATTAATTGTGGCGAGTCAAATGGCTATATCACATTAAGAAGCTGATATAAGAATGTTTAATTACTGGGCTACTAATCTTTCCTAGCTGTGGATAACTGCCAAGAAATATAAACAAACTGCTCTTCTCTCCCTCCCCCAGCAATTCCACAAGAAAAGTAACCAACGTATGTTTGACTATATGTTTTCTGATTATTTAGCATTGAATGTTTAATTACACTGAAATTATGGTGTGATGTTTAGTAGAATTTTCCCCTAACAAACATCCAACAGCCAAAGACTGTGTGTCAAGATGACTTCTGAGGAAATGACAGCTTCTGTTCTTCTGTCTGTGGTACAGGGTAAAGTGATACCTGCTCAGTCAGCTGGAGATGAAAATAGTGAAAATACTTTGAACACCAGTGTTATAAAAAGACCTGCTAGTAGTCCAGGAAGGCAAACCACACACACACACTCATACTTACACAGACTTGAAGAAGAAAGTCTTCAGGGCAGTCTGCCCAAAATATTCTCTCTGGCAAATGAAGAAATGAATGATGACAATAGCAATGAAAAATTCTGGGAGAAAAACAACTCAATCCCTGATTCATTGGAATTTCTTAATATTAACTGTAATATTGTACAGAAAAACTATAAGAGCAGTATTCCATGCAGCCAGCTATATAAATCATGTGATTTAGTAGGGGGAGACACATGCTTTGAAACTGGAATTCCTGTTTCACTGGAAAGAGCCATGCTTCCTGAACTTCAGCTGAAAATGGATGGACCTTCACTACGAAGCCAGGCAGCAGTTAATAAGAATGAAACTAAGGATACTGATAAAGTAGCTTTTTTTCACTTTCACTGTGCTAGTGAAAGAAACATATCAAAGGCTTTGTGCAATTTACACAACAGCTTCATTTTGGATAACTGCTTGCAGCCTGTAAGCGCTGATGGCAATCACAGCACTGGTTCTACTGCCTGCTCTTGTAGGTTAATGGAGTTGACAAATAATTGTGAGAATGGAAATGAGCAACCGTTGTATGGTGGTTGTGATGCTTTAAGGGAGAAGTATTTATGCCTGGAAAGAGCAGCGAGGAAGGTTAAAGTGTCATGCTCAGGTGTCAGCTTCTGTGGAAATAACTTTACTGGAAGAATGCCCTCAAAGCCCTTTCTGAGCCATTTTGAAGACTGCAGCGAAAACTGTGATGAAGAGATGGAGGAGGACTTTTTTAGAAACAAAAAGGAACGTTCCACTTTATTAATAAGACGTTTTTGTAAAAATGATAAGAAGGTTAAAAAATCTGTTTATACTGGAACAAGAGCCATTGTTAGGACTTTACCTTCAGGGCATATAGGAACTGTGTCTTGGAATCATGTTGAAAGGAGAAACTGCAGTGGCTTGAAGAATTGTAGGATTACAAGAGAGCAGCTAACTAGAATTCGGTCCTTAATAAAATGGGAATTTAATTCCTTTCTTCAGAAGTCTTTATGGTATGAGGTAAGCTTTTCACTGTTTGTTTTTGTAAGACTTTTGCTAACCTGATGACTTTCTATTGAACAAAATGCTTTGACTGACAAACATTTAGTACCACCTCATAGGATATTTTGCCTAACCACATTGAACCTAAATTTTGTGTTTAACACTGCTTTTTAGAAATACATACATTAAAATCTTAAAAATTTATTTTTGGTTCAAAAGTAGTACATCTCTGTCAAATTGTACTTATGGATAATGATGCACATATTTTTATGTAAACTATAATTATATGAAAATGTATGAGTGATAGTGGAAGAATGAACTTGATGGTCCATGATCTCTATGATGATTATGGAATTATTTATGATATCCTAATATCCTTCTAGAAACTAACCTTTTTTTGTTTCGATGATTGAAGAGTTGCAGGAACTGCTATTCCTCAGTTCTTATACTAGGTAGCAAAGCTTCGCGGTGCTGTTCCCTATCATGATACTCACTATCCTATCCACTGAAAAATGGATATACTTCTTAATACAGCATGTGCCCTGTTGGAGGATCACGCTGCACTAAAGAAAAGACATGAGTTACGTATTCATTTAATGTACCATCAACTCGGTGTTTCTGTAGTCTCTTATGCTTTACAGTGGGAAGGAGAGGGAAGGGAAGGGAGAATGTTACATTGCTAAGAACTAGGATAACTTTTGCTTACACCAATATGGAAGGGTAAGGATATACTCAGGACTCATTAGGCATTTTAGGCATGTGAAGGGTTTAGTTTGAACACAACTAGTACATATCCCAACACAGAAATAACTGTAATAAATTCTGTCCGAGTTTAAAAAACAAAACAAAAAACAAACAAACAAAAAAACCCGCAAGATTAACAAGTACAGTGAAACAGTCTATATGACTACAATGTTTTCTTGTTTTGAAAAGAGGCTTAAAACTACTTGTATTAAATCTGTCTGCCTTCAGATAGACACTTTTTTCATACTAACAATTGTATTTTAACCTTTTAATGTATAATAGGCATCAAGCATTTTTCAAATGAGTTTTCTGTTATTTTACTATGAAAGATGATATCACTAATTTCTATGTGTTTATGGTTTGTTATTAGCATTACAAATACTTTTATGCAAACATATGAATGCCATGGAATTTCAAATACTTGTTAAACATATATACTGAGTTAAAATATTGTAATGAATTCAGAGCATTTGTAGGAAATCTTCATGTTAATAGCTGAAGAGGGAGAAAGTGGCAAATGAATGTGGTAATTTGTTCTTTCTTTCCCTTTATCTCACCCTTTGAGTATGCATATGTTTGGAACAGCCAAATGAACAGTAGCTCTGTTTTTCAGGGCAAGAAGAAAGTCAAAGAAATTCAGTTTTCCTAATGGCACTGGTGTAACAGGGAACAATAAAGACTTTTATGTTTTAAATGGGACAAAGTGGGTTGCATTGGTGCATATTTCTACATAATTTTAGAGCTAATGTAGGAAAGATACTGAATTATTGTCTTGGTATTTATTTTTTAGTTATTCCCAACATAGGAAGGTAGACCTGAGGCTTTTGATTATCAAGAAAATACAATAAATACTACTTTTCCATATAGGGTATGATTACTGCTTTTACATATTTTATATGTAGATTTAGGGTTCTCTGCTAAGTAGTTATGTTAGCTTTACTTGAACTGGTGCAGTGTGGCCACTTGTTTGGTTCAACTCGCACTAGAATCTGTAGAATTACAAAAGTCAAAGTTATTGAAATAAATTATTGAAATTCAAAGTTATTGATTTTTTTTTTTTTTCCTGATAGGGTAGTGTTTGTGGTAGTGCTACATAATGTGACAAAAATATCCAGGTGCACTTTTGACTAAGACATAAAATATGAGTAGCTCCTTAGGCTACTCCTGTTTTTTTTTTTTTTTTTTCTCTCAAACCAGGTGAGTGATCTGGCCATCTCCAGATGACAGCGTAATTGTGCAGCAGCTGCAGTGCACAGTCATTGAACTTTGTAGTTAAGCTTGTTCTGTAGGTGATAGTGCTATATTTACGATGCCATTACATTCCTAATACCCATTATTGAAGCTTTAAGAAGCAAGAATTTTGCTTACTTAATCTTTTCACAAGTAACTCAGCACACTAGTATAGTTAGCAATTAGTAATAATAAAAAAACCCTTAATTATCTAGATTGAATCTAGATTTTTAGCTTATGAAGGAATGTTTTGTAGTTAATTGGTATAATATTTCATCATGCATGATCATAACACATTTTTCATGTAGGTTAAATTAATTTCAGTAGACGAAATTAATTTCAGTGTTTTTATGATTTAAATGTAAACCTGATTTAATGCAAGCGTTCTTGATTTCTTGCATGACTAATATAAAGACTCTTGTTGTAATTCTTGCTTTTCATACCATTGACCAATAATTGGTGGTGGTACTTGTTAACTAATAGTTAGGGAAGGAAAAAAGATTGAAATGTTAAAGAGTTTTACGGTCTTGTTTAAGGACTGTGATATCTGCAATAGACATCTTGGAAAATACTTTTAAGGGAAATGGAGCCAGATATAAGAGGCGTAAGTAATTTTCCCGTTAGGATAAGGTGTGTCTGATTTTTTAAATTTAAATTCTTCAGAATTACAATTAATATTAATTCTTTAGAATTAGAGTTAATATTTGAACTATAAGGCTGAGGTCAATTCCTGATTGCCCTTTCCTCCTTCCCTCAGGATGTTTTAGCACCTCTAATCAGTGTACCATTTTATTGTATGCTTTCTGACATCTCTGAAAACACAAGTTTTATAAGTCAAGTTGATTCGAGAATTTTTGGTGTTATTGTGCTGGAGATTTTGGGATTAAAAAAATCACTTTCCAGATAGATTGGGAGTATCACTGCCAGTCATGCAATTAACATCTGCTTTGACTGTCCTTGCATCCAATCACACTAAATACAGGAGCACTTTGTTAGGTGAAAATTTTCTTGTAAGCTCTGGGAGCTTCCCAAACCACAAAGCAGCCTAAGAGATGAGATTCTCACTGGTTTTCTCTTGCCTATTGCTTTTAAATTGTTTCTGTAGAAGTTTCAGGTCTTGATCTGCTGTACTAAGAACAACATTCTGATGAGGTGTCTTTTCCAGGCTTTCTTCTTGCTCTGTATTTAAAAAGAAGAAATTATTTAAAGGGCATTTCCCTCCTGCTCTTACATGCTTACCTGAAATGTTGCATTAGCATAAATTTCACCGTAAAGAGTACACTTAATTATAAAATAATAGTTTGCAGTTCTCCACCATATATGGATATTACTGTGAATTACAGGCAGTTTTGGTGTTTGAGACTTTTGTTTTCCTACTTGGAAATAAAATTTCTTAGTCCAACAATCTGAAAGGAATTTATAGGGGAAAAAAAATGACATATGACATAAAGCAAATAAAGCAGGTGGCCAGAGTTTTCTTCATATCTAACAATTAGGTCTTTTTCTCTTGCTGCGCACAGGTACATTACCTGTTACTGGTGTTGTTACATTTCTAAACATAAAGGTTTATATTCATATGAAATAGTTTTAAGGAAAGGATGAGCTGTGCTTTGCTCTATCTTGACCCTGTGTTGCTTGTTTATTTGCCCAAGAGTTACAGCCTTCTATACAGAGAAATAAAAATCTTGAGAAAAATGAGTATTTGGAAAAAAAAAATCAGGAAAGCAAAGGAGAAGCCAAATAGGCATGAAATTATGTTTTCCCTTCAGTAAATGCTGTAAAAATAAATTGAACTTTGTTAAATGAAACTCTGTACTTACATTTGCTTTGGGTCAAGTTACTCTAGTTTTATAGGTTAGCTTTAAAAATAGAACTTTTAGTTTGTCTGCATAAGCGGTCAATTTATTTCTATAATGTGTAATAGATATATATCTCATCGTACTTTTTGTTATTTTGCAGTTACCTTACAGCTTTAACGATTTGAGGCCAAATTATGAACAATGAGTTTTAGCTGTGAGCACACTTACGTGTTTCGAGCCAATAGTGTGGGAGTCTTGGCAAGAGCAATGCATTATGTCTTCAGTTTTTCCACATTTTCTGACTTTCCTTCTAGTGACTGTTCATTAACTGTGTAGAAGCATGAAGATCTGTTTTAGAAAATCTCCATGCAGTGCATTGAAGAGTTTTTTTTTAGAGTGTTATAAAATTATCCCCTTCTCTAAATTGTTTTTAGTTTAAAAATTAATTTCTCAATTACCTGTACAAACTATTGAAAAGCTTTGACTGCTCACTCTGGTGTTTAGGAATAAAAGCTGTGCTTTATAAAGGCTGCTGTGTTGGTGAGTGGATAATTAAAACCTGAAGTCATGAATTTTCATAGATATTTACTTTAATCTTCGTTTTTACAGTCTTTTGGTATCCTACAAAGACTTGTAGGAAAATCCCTATTCTGGTAAAATGATACCTGCAGGAAAAGGGCCACAATACTTAAGGCATCTTCCATGAGACAAGGTTATTCAATCTCTTTATTTATGAGAAGTGATTTTATATAGTAAAATTTGGAGCATTTGACTACAAAGGATTTTGCTACTGAAAATATTTACCAGTGTGCCAACTCCTTAAGAATATAAAAATAATAGTAGGCAGTAACGTTTTTGGATATAGCAGTGACATCTGTAAAAAAGAAATAAAAATAATGCAGCTGCCATGTACTATCCAAATATGTATGAAGTGGGTTATCAAGAGACAGAAAGCTCTGAGCACTCCCGCACCAAGGAAAGCTGATTACATCAGTTGAGCAATTGGACAGTGTGACAGCTCGCAGCTTCCATCAGGAATGTCGGAAACAGGGCAACACTGGAAACACAAAACATTCCGCTAATATTCTCTTCGTAACTCTTAACTTTGCTAGAAAATTACAAAATTAGAAGTCAATTTTGATCTGCCAAACACCTATTTTGCACTGAGATGCAAAATTGTGTGTCAGAGTCCATTTTGCTATCATTTTTAAAACCATAACCAGACACAGTAGTGATTGAAGGTTCATGTTTAAAATGTGCTTATCAGTCCTTTAGATGCAGGAGAGAGGAAGTTCTCCAATTATTCTTATTTATAGATGGTATTCTCATCCTCACATTTGTAGAAAGTTCAAGTTTTTATTTTTGGATGTATAACACTTGCTGTACAAAATTATTATTTTCCAGGAATAATAAATACTCAAAGATAGACACCTACAAATAAGTGCAATGTGAGAGCCTGGGAACATGCAACAGTCATGAAAAGTTTGAATCAGTATGTACACTTGCCAGAGGACTTCGAACAATTAACTGTTGTAAAAGCCTGGAGATTTTCTTTAGTTTTTCTGGTAACTATAATGACTAGGTCCAGTGTTTGGACTGCAATTTCATAATAAAATTAATATGAGCTTCTTTTGAGATGATTAAAAGTGATTCTTTTACTCTCATGACTATCTTTTTTTCTTTTTTTTCCCCAAAAAATCACACTAGACATTCATTGGTAAGTCATGAGCAAAACATGAGCAGAAACAAAGTAAATTCTATTGCTTTGCTGGTTTGATACTGCAACCATCTTAAAGTGTCCAGGAATTCTCTCAAGTATAAAAGAGTGGATGAAATTCTGACCATATTGAAATCTGTTTAAAATCTCCTACAGGGACATGTGACTTGCAAAGAAAAGAAAAAAAAAGTATGCAGAAAACAGTTACAAGTTTCATGGAATCGAGAATTCTACACCAAATCTTTAATATAAGAGTTTGGAATTAAACTCTTTTTTTCTTTTGTTTCTTAAAACAGTTCTTAAAACTACAGTTTTGTTTCTTAAAACAGTTATTAAAACTACAGTTTTAAACTAAAATTATTGTCTCTACAACAATGTATAATGCACTGAAAAAATCCAGCATGGAAAGGTTAATTTGATACATAAAGCCTCCTTGCCCGGTTAGCTGCAGCTCGCTTCAGTTGCCCAGGCTGCTGCTTGCTGTTCATATTGCTGCTCGGGTTAGAAGCCCAGCTCCTCCGCTTGAACTTGGTGTCCTGGCTGTCTTGCAAACAAGCGATTATCTCAGCTGTTCTGTAGACTTAGAGATAGGTAGTTGTAAATGATCTCACTCAGGCATTGGGTAAGAAGAATTACTGCCAAACTCTTTTGTGCTGTGGCCTGACTTTCAACAGGCTTAATTAGCTTTGTGCTACACGGTAGTCTGCAGTATGGACGTATCCTAAGTTTCTAGTGGCTAAAAGGCAAATGAAACAGTTTTTCCACTGAACAGTATGAGCTGTTCATCTACTGGGTGATTTTTGGAGACGTGTGCATAAAAGCAAGCAATGCATAAGGTGATTTTGTATGTATGTGTGTATATATGTGCAAAGAATAGTCAAATACTATTAGTCTTAAATAAGGTCTCTCAACAAAACCATAGAAGATATCCGAGACATGGAGAATTGCTCTGAATGTTGCTGTCACTTGGATCAAGAAAATTACTTCTGTCTTTTAGTTTCCTGCATTATAAATTGCAAGTTTGTTGTCTTGAGTAACTTTGCAGAGTTAGAGCAAGCTTGAGGCATTTACAATTCTGTCCTGTCTGTATGCAATATATTTTATTTTGTATAAGTGCAGTAGAGGTTCCTTGGAACCAAAATACTGGACTTCCTATGGATTGGGTACTCTCTTAATATTGCACTAGAGAGTAAGTGTTTTGAAGCATAAACATGTTTCTGAAGAAGAAAACAGGTTATTTCATAAACACTTGAATGTTCGCCCTTTCTGAGCTTTATTTGTAGTCTGAGTCACTTATAAGTCCTTTTGAAATTTGTGCCACTTATAATACACAAAGAACTCTAGAAATGCAATTTAGGGGAACATCAGAGCATTTCATTGACATCTAATGATTTACCAACACATGAAGGAGGCTTTGGTAGTGCAGTTTTCAACAAACTGAAGGTAAAGCAGGAATCATATGTAAAACAGCAGTGTTTTCATCTTCCTGTTCTCTGGCAGTCCAGAATTATAATAATTTGAATGCTTCCCTTGGGCAACAAAATTCCTTAAACTTCCATCTTTAGCAGGGTTTGTGATTCATTTCATATTTAAATTGCACTGCCCGCTCTGTGCTGTTGGTTTCGAATGACTGGGAATCCAACCTTTGTACATGGTAGATAACTTCTGAGTCTTTTTTTTTTAAATATTTTTATTTAATTAGTTTTGAACATGTTTCTCATCACAGTTGAGCTTTGACCAGCTGTTTCCTGTTTTTCCTTACAGTGGTTCAGCTGCTGTGGACATAAAAGTATCTATGATTTGTTTCAGAATTAAAATTATTATAAGATAATGGAAAATTAAAACTCATAAAATGGATGCCATTATAAGTAGAGGTATGGTGAAATTCAACAGATGAATTTGTGCTTGCTGTACTCTAGGAGATTTTTCACAGATTAAAAAGCTTTGGCTACACAAGGAGCTCTTTTGATGCAAGAAAATAAATCCATCATCAGAAACACTAGAGTGATTAAGCTTTGTGTGGAGGATTTGGGTGTGTGTGACTGAATTTTTTTTTAAGTGGTTCCAATGCAATATTTTTGTGTCCCATGGGAATATATTAATTTGTCAGATCTGTGATCTACCTGACCACTGCATGGATAAGTTCTTTTGTTTCTTTTTTTTTCAAGGATTGACTTGATTTGGTTAGTGGCTATGTTGTGTTTGTAACCATACAAATTATTTTGGAATTTTAAAACTGAGTTTGTACATGTATTTGTATAGCATAAACCAAAGAGCTGCACCTTTTCTTGGCTTCAGACACACTTCTTCATGGACTTTAAATGAGTTAGTTACCATCTACATAAGCACTTTCCTAGGCGGTAAGGGACCTACTACCTTGCCTTTGTCATCAGGATTGAGGTTGTTGCTGTGTAGGACTTGTTGTCCCCTTCTTGTTTGTACTACTGTGGGAGGCTGTGCTGTAGCACCCAGTATCACCTGTCCTTGCAGGGCTTCTTCTGACTTCTGTGGCCAGATCTTACTTACTCTACTTAATAGAGTAAGTACTTACATACTCTAACATAATAGAAGAGCATGCAGTGGGAGCTAGTTGATAGTATATCAATTCCAGTGGCAAGTGATTGAAGACTTTAAATATTTTATACCTGCTAGGTTGTTGAGTTTCTTATGAGTGTGTAGCAGAGGAAGAACAGAGGCCTAGTCTCCCTTTCTGGGCTTCTTGATCCTGGGGCTCCATGGGACTACTCAACAAGTTCTGGGAAGAGGGGGGATTTTTTTTTCTTTTGAAAATTAAGCTTTTCTTTCCTCCTAACTGGCTTTGCTCTTTTTACTTCAAGTCTCTCAACATCAGTCTGTTCTTGCTCTCCAGTGCCATTTTTGAACCTAACTTCAGTGTTTGCTAACAGGCTTCAAGCTTGCTTATACTGCTGATCTTCAGGGAACCTCTATCATATGTATATAGAAAAAATTCCTAATTTCTTTCCCTTCAGTTATCTATTACTGAATAGTGTTTTTCTCACTGTTTACTCTCGCAATCTACTCTTTAGCTGAATCTAATAGTTAAGGTTGTAGTTCCCTCTTCATGCAGTTGTATAGCCTGTATGGCAGTCCTGCTTCGGTTATGTTAGCCGTGTTGAACTCTCATCCCTTTCCATGTAGCGTCTGTACCATTCGCAAATATTGTATTTTGGTTTGAACATTGTTCTGACTCTTCTTTCCAAGATTACTTTTTTCCAGGAAAGTTTAGTACAGCATTTAAACTTCTGATGAGGTGCTTAATATGCACATGGTTATGGTATTATACTTTCAAACTGGAATTGGCTTTCAAAAAAGCTGGTATTTTGGCTGAAGTTAAATTTCTGTAGTATCATAGAGAATATTACATTTGCAACTACCTTCCTCCTTTTTCTTTTATTCACTACTGAAAACGATGTGCTTATTTATTAATCTTTATATTGGGATTTAATGGTCAGATTCCTCAGAATTGCTTATTTTCTTCAGTCTGCCAAGAGCCCAAGGAAAACAACAGCTGAGGTGAAAGCAGATTCACAGGAAATATCCATCTGATTGTGACTCAGTTGGATCTGAGGGAAGAAAAAAAAAAAAAAAAACCCTCCTTCTTAACAGTGCTAGACAGAACTTCCTAATGAGATATAAAAGGCTAACTGAGAGGTAGTAAAAAGTAGCCAGAGAGCTATGAAAAGTTTGGGAGGAAAATAAGAGATAGTTGACAAAGAGTCTTTTGGATTTTGCAACTTTAAAAATGCAGAGGAAAGAACCAAAATCTTCTTCCAAATCTAATAAGGAGTAGCTGTTTTGCTTCTTTCCTGTGGAAATAAGACCTTTCTAAGCCAGCAGTAAAACTATCATGATAGATCTGCATGAAGGTTGCATTTCCGTGTAGAAATAGGAAGACTAAAAAGAATTTGGAGAGAGATTGTTGGTCATTGTTTGATTTCCAAACCATAATAAACAGAGGCACTCTGGGAAGGCTTCGTATAACAAGGCTGAATGTGTGTGGCAAGGGTCACTTGGATTGTTTTGCTGGTTCATTCATTTTTAAATTAGATAGTGTTTTCTAGTTGTGCCTTCCCTTTCCTCCCTGGAATATTTTCTGTTATAGAAGATATCTGCGAAAAGTAACATACTTAATTTTATAAATATATATATATATAAAATCTTATTTGTAAGTAGAGATATTTAGTTTCAAGGCCTGAAGTATGAGAAAAAATAGACTTAATGTTCTTACCTGGGAAGTGACTGAAATCCCTGTATGCAGTGCAGCTAAACTTAATTTTGGAAAGTTGAAATTCCAAAGCTTTTTAAAAGACTAAGAAGAGGCATGTCAGAAAATTTAACACGGCTTTTGATACCTGAGTGTTTCTCATTGCTTCTTGGGTTCTTAAAGTCTACCACCTCTTGCTCGCAAGGAGGAGCATGGCTTCCACATTCAATTTGATCATGTATTAGTATCATCATGATCATCTCTCTCCCACTCTGAGTTGTTTTTCCCTAAAAGAAATGTTCATAAATTTGAAAATGGATTAAACACTGAGAAGTTATTAACAGGGAATTTGAAACAACAGTGTATCTCTAATGTGGCAGAATATTGCCTTTGAAGATTGAGGTTTAATTTTTTATACTTTACTAATTTTTATATTTTATGATGGTAAGCAAGTCATTCTAACCAATTTCTCTCTACCACAAACAATCTGCTTACTGAAGAACATTGCCATTTTTTTTCACTATTCAACCTTTCGTTCTATTGCAACATCTCTAGATGTTCTCTTTATTAATATGTCTGTTAACAGATGTGCACCTATAATTTATTAGTCTACTGGATAAAATTACCATGATTTTAGGCGTGTTGAATATCTGGTATTTCTCATAATCAGACCTGCTACATTTTGAAGTCTTGTTATGGAATTATAGGCCAATTTGAATACTTGGACCTAAATTTCACTGAAAAAACGTATTTGAAAATGTTGATAAGATGGCTTTGTTTGACTACAGTATCTATGTAACATCATCATTGATTTCCTTTTAGTTATGGTTTGTATGCATATACACATATGTGTATTAGTGTGTGCATTTTTTATGTATTCATATAAATATATATCCAGATCATAAGTAACTGTGAATATATAATGTTCATAATAATAAAGTCTAGATGTGGTACAGCTTATTTCATTAGAACACTTGGACTTTATGTTATCTCTAAACTGTGTCTGCAAGGATAGTTCTTCAGATGTAACTTTACTTGTAGAACTATGTTAGCATCTCCTCGCCAGAACAGAAAAAGGCCAGAGTTTCAAAACACTTCTTAGGTATCTATGTTGATTTTAATTTTAAAGCATGTCCCTTGATTGCAGCATATATCCTTTTATGTGCTGTGTTGAAACAGCATAACATTTATAAACCGCTGTTGAAATGTATACAGCTAGAAAAAAAAAAAACAGAAATTTGATCTTTTTCTTCTGTGTTGCTGAACTTACAAGTAAACATGGTTGCAAGTAAAATGTGAGGCATATGCCATCTGGTGGATAAAATTATTTATACAACTTTTAATGTTTTTAATCAATTTCTGTTCTATGTTGCAGTATCTTTTTAAATTGCCATTAGTGGATATTATTCTAGTCAGAAGTAAAAGAAGAAAAATCTGAAAGCTAAATTCTATGTTATTTCAAAGATAAAATGAAATTCCGGACTTCACTCCTGTATGTATCACATTGTTGCTAGGAAAAAAAAAAAAACAAAAAAAAACAAAAGATGAAATGGAAAAGTAATCATTTGAAGCCTATTCCGTTATACTATACTATTTCTAAAAGTTTTGAGGTGACTGATTAGCCAGAGATATTCTCAGAATTGCCTTGCTCACACCCCTGCCTTATTGCAAGTTTGCTTGGCACAGTCCTTGCACAGCCCCAGAGGTTGCTCTGCAGCTGCACTGACGACGCAGGTGAACCTGCAGCGGCTTCTACAGCTGCCTGGGTCAGACTTTGCAGTGGTCTATGGGCTGCATCACCTGCAGCTCAGAAGTGCCTCTATCCAGTGCACTGGGGCACAGGTTCATCAAGTAAGTTTTGCGTAGAAGCTTGTGCTTTTAAACTACTCGAGTATTTAAAAACACTAGATGAGGAAGATAAAAGCAGACAGTGTCAGCAGTATTTGAATATTTTTCTTTTCACACAAATGTGTGCGTGACATTAGGATTTATGCTTGAGGGTTGTTTACTGAGTAGATGGGGCACAGCCACACACAGCCAGTGTGTTTCTGTTCTGATAGAGAACTTTGTGTTGGTGATTTTTTTTCTCTACGTTGGTGAATTATTTACTGTTTTAGTGGACATGGGAGATTCTCGCATCCTGTTACATATTGGAAGATTTTCATTGCGACTCCCTCATTTTATTTGCTCTAGACTGAACAGACCTAATTCACCCTTTTTTTTTCTTTTTTTTCTGAACCTACTATTTCAGAAAATAATCGAAAAATTTCTTCATGAGTCTTTCATACTGTGATTTACTATAGATTGGATTAATTGAAAGGAAACTCATCCTTATGTTCTGAAAATGAATGGAATGAATTATTCAAATGCAAGTGTGAAATGGAATTGCAGTCACCAGCTCATGGGGAGTTATCTTTCATTATATAAGGTGGTAGCGAGGAGAAAACTGAAATATGACATTCTGGCCTTCAACAAACTAAGTTTTTTTTTTAAGATAGATTTTTCTTAGAGGCAATCTATGGTGAAGCTAAATTCTTCATTAGAGATGGCCAGAAGTTTTACTTGTTTTCATTTCCAGCTGAAGAGGAACAATTAAGGAGGTAGGTCTTCTTTCACCCTACAAGACCAAGCGGAAGAATTATTTCAGTTCCATTAATTTCTTTAAAGGTTTTACTGTGGCCTGTAAATAAATTATTTTGAATTTCATTTATAATTTGGAAGTATAAGGTCCAAAATAGAGAATTCCATGTTGTAAATGACCAAATTTACTTTTCTGAGATCTGAAATTTTTTCCCCTTCTCAGGTTGAGAATCTTCACAAAGTGATTTAGAATTAGGGGTTCATTATTTACTTTCATCTAAAACCAGACAAAATATGCTCTTCCGGAATCGAATTTG
>JAUBNY010000073.1:2104033-2123253 GCA_032275445.1 Crypturellus soui | reverse complement strand
AGTGATTTAGAATTAGGGGTTCATTATTTACTTTCATCTAAAACCAGACAAAATATGCTCTTCCGGAATCGAATTTGCCAGTCATAGACCTAACATTCATGGCCTTCTGGGCTTATTTAGCTTGGGCAGAGGTGATATTTTGGATAGGGTCCTGTGTCAGGACAATTATGTTTATATGAATATAAACAAAAGGAAGATTCATTTCAGGCAAGTTATATAAATATAAAATAAAAAATTTATTCAATTTGGTTTGTTGCTTAAGATGTTATCTTTGTTCAATGTATGTATTTGAAAAATACTCTAAAAATGGTAATTACATATACACAGCTATATGTAGCTATATATGTAGTTGTGTACTTTTGCTCTTGGTAAAACATGATTTTCATGTACAAAGCAGTGCAAACAGTGAAGGAGATAGATGTAAAGAAGTAGGAAGTGCAAATAAAATTGAATTTAATTTTCAATCTATACTGCTATGTGTTTCGAGCAATTTAGGTTTTACATTGAACTTTTTAATAAAAGTTCAATCAAACTCTGATGCAAACTATGAATATGTCTGTATTTTAGAAGATTAGAAAGTTATATAATAACTTGATTTCTTTTTATTATTATCCTTGAGATGTGAATAATTTCTGCTAAACCAAAACTGGACTTAATTCTGTATTTGAAGATATCATTACATAGAAGCTTGGAAAAGTAAGCTATTCATAGAGATCTTGATAACTGGAAATTTCTCAGGTGGTAGATTTTTCTATGTAAGAAAGGAATTACTTTTCTAGTAGATCATAAGAGTGGTACTAAAATATGATAAAATAAAAATTCTGAATGTTTCCCAGCTGCATATATTGGGAAGAAAAATAGATTTTTTTACCTACATTTTGACCTGGTAACCAAACATACTGCCCAATAATTCCACAAAACGCCATAGCATTACTTTTTAAAGTCCTTATCAGCAGAATTTTAAATGTTGGATATTGGATTCATTATTGGAAAAAAACAAACAAACAAACAGAAAACAGTTGCCAGTTTGACTTTTTACTCTTTGAGTAAGTTTTTGGCAAAGTTTTTTGCATGTTTGTACCATTGTTGTGGCAGTTGAAAACTATTTTTCCTACCAGTAGGTGGAATCAGATGAAAATCTTAAGAATTAAACACAGTGTATTGGCTGGTTGGGCCAAAAGCAATAATCTGAGTAGCTCCACTTGGCAGATCTTGAACAACAGCAACTCTCTAAACACCATTTAGCTCAGAATATATATTTATACTATATTTACAAATAGTATAGCTTTGAATCTGGTTGTCCACATGCCAAAGTGCACATATTATATGATCTTTAGCACTGTCAGATTGTAAAACATTCTCCTGCATGCCTTTCTTCTAATAGCCTTTTCCAAATATTTTCTAGAATTTCTTTCTGTTGACTTTATGAGCATTATTTTAGTGAAAGAAAATCCTTAACTGACCAGTAGGCAGTTTCCCCTGCACCAAATCGTACAATTAAAAAGATATGTAATCTGTTGGAAAGATCAGAGATTCACCTAACCTGGCAGTTGTGACAGATGAGGAATAGCTGTTCAGTGATGAGAGGATTACTGAAGGCCAGAAGTTACAGATTTTACTTCAAACTCTTCCTCTGAGTAGTTCCTATTTTGCAGATATTATTTACATACTTATTTTCTTCACTTCTGGCATATTGATAAAACTATACTAGTATTACTGACTTTGCGGTATATTTTCCCACCTCCTGAGCCATTTGGAAAGTAACAGAAAATGTTACCTAACTACTAGAAGTAATAAATTTTTTAAAACTTCAAAAATCAGGAAATGCAAAAGAAAGAAAGATTAAAGTCATTAGAAACAGACATTTCTGGCAAGGCTTTAGCACAATTTTTCCAGTTGGTCTTTGTCAGGTGTAAAAAACTCAACTTCAGTCTGTTTTTATGAATTCCTCTAAAATGGCCTCCTGCATTTTTGTCTTCCTTGTTACCAGTAATTTTATGAGTTGGAGAGTTACCATTTATGTTCTTAGAGGAAATAATTTTTCATGGGAATGTTTTTCTCCTTTCGCAGAGGAGAAACTTTCCAGGGACAGTTTGGATCAAATCATATTTGTGATGAAAAGCTTAAGTTACTGGAGCTCAAAATATAGCTCCCTCTTTCTCAGTGAGGGGACTGGACTACTTAGCATGTTGTAAATGCACGTCTTGGTACAGACCCAGGTTCCATAGAGTCTAAGAAGCTAAAGCCCTTTGGGAAAAACTTACACAGGCGAATTTCATGAAATGTATGTAGGGGAACTTGTAACACCAGCGTTCTACATCTGGAGTTTTCTGCTGTGGGACAAGCTTGGCAAGCAGACCAAAGAGGATATGTTGGATGTTGTTTTGATTCCTCCCTCCCCCCCACCAGCTACTTCTGTACACTGTAATACTATTTCTTGCAGATTTATGTTTTCCAATTCCATTCATATAGAGAAGTAGAAAGCTAATGACATCTATTTGATATTATGTAGGAAATGTGTGCATTTCTTCCATACTGTATCACAAACTCTCTGCTCTTTGTAGAATCAAAGCAGGCCAATAGTACTGCAATTAAAGCCACGTTTTAACAGACAGCCTACTAAAGCAAGAGTCAGTATAGTCAGTCTTTTACAGAGATGGTTTGTTCTCTTTGGAAGAAGAACAAAGCCAAATAATAGTGCGGGTCAGAGCACCTTCAACTTTTTGTTGAGAAAAGCCTGCAGCTGGGGGGAATGTCATCTTCTGCTAAAGCAAGTTGCACCAGCAGTTGCTCATGCGCTGGCAAATTAAACTCTTTAACTGTCATCCCTCAGGCATTTTGCATGGTGTGTTTACCTAAAATTTCTTGACATTAGTGAGAAAACATAACTTTTCTTCTGAGGATTGGTATAATAACAAATAACAAGCTGTTGGTGTGGGGTGGAGGGAACAACATTGTTAAATTGTTGGATGCAGATGAGTGGAATCTGTTGTAATCTCACATCATTAGGTTACTATGCTGGGACACTGAAAGAACAGAGAAAGCAGAAACAGAGAAAATTGTTTGGTTTTCTTGCTAACCCTGCGCTAAGACCAAGAGAGCAATGGTGTCATATCAGTGCCTGCCTCCTGGCTGCCTCAGGCACATCATTACTCCATTCTAGTCCCGCATGGGATACTTGAAGTTCCTGGTGAAATCTTAGAAGCAGCTCTGTCCCAAAAGCGTAAAGAACTTCTCCGCCTTCTCCCTGTCCCTTTTTGAGCAGGGAGACCCTTTGGGGCATTGTGAATTCAGTCGGACAAGCCTGTTTGTGTAGTGAATAATGTGCTTAGGGCCTGGGGGTCATGCTGATCTTCAATACAACTGATAGAGAGCATTACCAACTGTACATGGAATTTAGATACTGTTTTGTTTTTCTGCACAAGCTCTAAGTCCCCAAAGACGAAAGAGAATTTCATTGTTTATCTGCCAGGAGAGCACTTTAAGTTGTATTTGACCAAATCTGCTAGACTTTTGTTTTGTTGGGGCTGCCAAGAACAGATTGGCTGTCTTGAAATTCTTCTTTGCATAGTGGATCATGCTGCATATTAAATAAGCTTAAAAGAGTAAAGGAGTTTCTGTACTAGATGGTATCAGGGTTAACATTATTTGGCTATTGATGTAGTCAAGGGTGCTTAGAGCGAAGGTTTTATTATGTGGAATTTTTAGTTCAAATTATGTCTTTTGATCAGGTACTGTGTTCTGAACTTTCAAAGAACATTGTTGCAACCACTGTGAAGCAATCATTATGAAAAGAGCGTAGATGTCTCTTGCCTATAACTGGTAAAGTTCTAGTTCTACAGGTGGTAATCTACAGTTCCAGTTCTACGGGTGATTAGGTTTTAAGTTACGCCTATTTTATTCTTCTTTTCTTGTCACTGTGCTCTTTTCAAAGCCATTTTGCTAACAGATAGCTGTATCCTTTAAAGTATACTTGAATGTCAGTGCAATCTGAAGTCCATACTCTGCCAACAAGCTTCAAATGTGTCTTTGAATAAATTCTGTTGTAAGTTAAAGTGATTAAAATTACTTTATCCTGACTTTATTATATTCACTACTTTGCTTAATTAAAGAGGATTGCAATTACCCTACTTTATAGTCGAATAGAAGCTGTCGCTGAGATTGCAGAGGTTATAGAAAAGAGGAGTGTCTTTACATTAATATTTCACATGTAAGAATGGGGCTAATGTTTTTGGAGACAGTGGTTTTGGTGAAAAGAACAGACTTGTCATGTAAGATGTCCATATTCTAAGAATTAGATTTAGAAAGAAAACTATCTGTAGCCACTTCTCTTATTTCCAAAGAACTTTTGACAAGCCAGCTAAGGATGAATAGTTGTTTTTTGTAACACGTACTTGTAAGACATGCATAATTATAGGGAATTTCATTGAAGAGCTAATCTGTGCTGCAAGCCTCGGCTTGATTAGGAGTGTATCCAGCATGTTTCCTGGGGGAGAGATATCTCAAGATACCTATGAGATATGCCCCTATCGGAGATGAAAGATTTTAACTGGTGTTCTTCCACAAAGTCAGTAGCTAGAAAAGAGAAAGCAGATAGATGCAGCTGCTCTACTTGGAGATAAGCTGCAAGTTGCTATCAGGGAGTTTTTGGTAGTAAAGCAGGTGGTTTAACATCAAGGAAATACCAGAAAATCAGTGATTGGAGGTAGAGAAAATATTTTCTTGAAAGAATGTTTTTTCCATAGATGGCTACTCTTTGATAAGTCTGTATTTGACAGAGCACTGGAAGAGGCTGCCCAGAGAGGTTGTGGAGTCTCCTCCTTTGGAGATCTGCCAAACTCGCCTGGGTGCCACCTTGTGCCATGTACTCTAGGTGTCCCTGCTTGAGCAGGGGGGTTGGACTAGATGATCTCTAGAGGTGTCTTCCAACCTCAACCATTCTGTGATTCTGCATTTCATGATTTTTAGAAAAAATTAAAAATATCTCTTGCAGAAAGTCTTGTTCAATGAAAACATGCGTGTAAAATGATCTTTGAATCAGTTCTGGAACAATAAGCAAACTCTTGCAGTATCAGAATTATATTCCAGAACTAAGAGTACTCAAAATGGCTATCTTTGTAATCTTTGTACTATTTAATGAAAAATGTTTGCCAAAAATTTTCTTGAAATGAGGTAAACCCACTTGAAGTTAGGAATATAAATATGTATTTTAATTGAAAATATTTTTTAAAAAATCTCTAATGTAGGCAATTTTTTTCTTGTCAAACACAACTATGAAAACAGGCATACTATGCAAATTTAGAAATGCTGAAAGAAGTTAAATATGAAAAGAAAAAAAACGTTCTGGATACTTTTGACTAGAAAATTCTTCTAAACTAGTGAGACTGGATAGTTCTATAGGGTTTAACTTGTAATAATTCTTTCCTTGTTTAAAAGTTTTGTGATAAATGAATGTTAAGTATAATAATATATGTGCTTTTGTGAATACTAAATTGTATATTATGTTTAAAGTTAAAACGCACCAAACATTTATTAATGAATGGTCCCAATATATTTAGAAGAAAAGCACTAGAAATCCATAGTTCTGTTTACTGGGTGGTAAACTTTACCGAAAGATGTATCAAGCATATGATTTTTCTTATATATGATATATCAATTTTTCAAATATGTGATACCAAATTACCAGTTTCTATCAACTGATTAAGATATTGTGAATTCTGTTGATTTTGTTTTTACTGATCTCAGGTATGTCCCACCTGCTTTGTTTTTTGCAAGATTTTTTTTTATATTTAATAGCATTGCTATGTACTATTAATATAATATTAAAACATTGTTACAATTTAATATTTTTCTTTCAGAAATCCCTGTGTCTGTTTTGTATGAATAGGACAAATCACGAACAATGATCTTTAGTGCACAAAGTCCCCACTATTTGATGACTATCCTACTTTTTTCTTTACCTTTTTATTTTTTTGCATGGTTCATTTTTCTGTATGAACTTGAAGAAGTTCCTAAACTCACCGTAAGGGTTTCCTGAGTGCTGTGTTATAAAATCACAGAATATCAACTATGCTGCCGTACTTCAGCATTTGCTCCTTTATCTATATTTTATTCTGTAAGAAAGTTTATAAATAAAGCTGCTTATTTCAGCTTCTGCATTGGGGAAGAATTCTGTTTTGTGCGCTTTGTGTTGCTCTGTGACACTGATGTGTTCTTAAATTAACATTCAAGCAGCCATCTAATCTTTAGACGGAGAAAAATTGTGTGTGAAATGAACTTTTCCTTTGTAAATTATGCCCCCTTGTGAAGAAATATCGTGGGTCAATAGTAAAGGACATCGGCAACTCTGCAGTAAGGCAGTGTACAGCAACACCAGAAGTATGCTTGGGAACTCGTACAAGATGACTAATTAGAAATCATGATTTTTTTTTGTATTTATATAATTTGGCTCAAAGTTTGTACCTATTAATCTGTATATTTTCTGCAGAAATACAATTGTACTAGTAGATTTGAGATGAGAAATACAATGTGGGAACAATTATTTTATTTACAGTGAGTTTACATTATGCCAGTGACATACTTTTTTTTTATAAATAATTTTTACAAATTACTTGATTGCTTATGTTGTAAAATGTTTTATTTTATAGATTCCTGGAATGCCATAAGTCTAAAGCAATACTTCCAGATAAATTTAGCACTGAACCGTTTCATTTGCAGTAACAAAAAGAGAAATTTCAATATGCCAGCAAAATTAAATATTTCTCTTTTTATTTACTGTAGGTAAATTAAAATGCATACAGAGTTTTTATACTGTACAGATTTCAAGTGACTGCTGGGGGAGTAGAGTGGTAGGAGCTGCAGAGGTGAGGCAGCACCATGTGAAACACAGCAAGGGGATTAAGATTTGGCAATACTCTTCTTTTCTCTGCAAGCTCTTAGGCAGTCCCTGTAGACGAGAACAGACTGTCGTCTTGTATTGCTGAAAGCTGCCTTGCAGTTTCTGCCTGTGCCTGCTTGTTTCAATCTTTGTATGATTTTGTCATTTCTGCTACCAGTTGCTATGATGTGGATATAGAAATGGTGAAACACAAGGGAAAAAGGTATGGTTCATGTAATATAAAATACAAAAAAGCTTTTCTTACTGCAGGAATAGCAGGAAGGCTTTTCTTGTTCAGAAAGAAGAATGTAATGCTGCAGAAGAATATATTCTTGGTGTGTAAAATAGGATATTTCTTATTGGAAAATGTTTCTTTTTTATTCAAGACTTATTCTGCAGATGTAAACCATTAGTAGACATATGCTATTTGCCTTTTATTTAAATTGTGCATATTTTTGCATGAATGTTTATGAGCTTGCTGTGGTTAATTGATTGTAAAGCCACTTTAGTATTTAAATTTTAGTATTTAAAGTTACAAAACCTGGATGAGCTTTGGACTACTTGTATTTTTCGGTCTAATTCAATAAATATAGTATAGTTATAGGGTTTGCTTTTTTATACTTTTTGTTTTGATAAACAGAATTCTTGTACTTAGACACAATTGTCATTAAAACCCCCACTGAATTAATATGTTTCTGTAATTTGATGAAGAAATATTGTATGTACAGTGAGGATTTATATAAGATGCTTGCCATTCACTAAGTATATCGAAATTGTGAATTGAATATAGAAGTTGTTCTTGATTTTGAAAAAAAAATGCAGATAACATTTCACCTAATGTAATCAATAGAAAAGATTTTAATAGAAATACAACCAGGATGACATTGGATTATTTTGTATATTTTTATAAATACAAAAAGTACAGTTTTGTCACTGTCCCATCGTATGCCTTTGAAGCTAAAGTTAGAGGCACCTCACTACACACTAGTGGTTATAGTGAGAAAATAATTTCCTTTTATCAAACGAATGTTGTACTTTAAGTAGTTGAATAAACTTGAAAATGGTGTAATGTTTGAGTGCCCTGGGCTGGTCCTCCAGTGAAGTGCTGTATTTCAGGAATTTGAACTATTAACAGTGCTTTAGAGTTGGCCCGAGTTATTTAGTGTGTAGGTTGGATAATGAGGAATCCAAGTGTCTGCTCGTTACAGTAATGTAGTAATGTTCTTTTTGTTCTTTGAGCTGTGATGATTTTCAAGAAAAGTTGTGATGATTATACTTAATGAACACAAACTATATCTTTGTGAACAACTTTTCTCATTCTCACTTGTATAGATGGAGGCATTTTGCCTCTCTAATGTTAGGTAGTTTAATTCTGTAACTTTTGTTAAAATCAAGTAGGTTGGGAATACTACAATAAAGCTATGTGGCCTTTAGTAAAGGATGCAAATACCTTATTCAAATACTATATTCTTGCTGCTGTTAAATTATGTTGAAAAGCAGTTAACTGGAACTTGCTTGATTACTAAAAGTCATTTATGATATGTCTGATTGCATTAAGCTGTGGAACTTAATTTGCCAGAAGCTATAAAAATGTATAGGGAGGTAAGATTTCTATTGTGTATAAACAGTCATGAAACAGGTGAGCCATGGGATGTATAGATATAGCATACTTTTAAATGTTTATAATGGCAAGTAGCATGTATAGGAATAGGGATTTCTTCTGGATGTGTCACTAAGTCCAGAGGAGTAATGGCCTAGGAGGAAAGTATAGCACAGGCAGTCAGTCGAGAGATAAACATGAATATCAGATGAAAATGTTTTAACTTGCAGTCATAGAAATTTGTCAAGCAAACATTGAGAGTCCAGTGTTATTTAAACTGCCTTAACTCAGTTTACAGAATAGTATTGGCTTTCATCTTTACTCCATTTCTATTAATTTTGAGAGAGATTGTGTTGGATTCCAAGTGTTCTTCTTTTTGCATCAGTTATTTTAATAATACTGAACTAGTGCCCCACATTTCCCACTTACATTTTTAAAAGCAACTCTTACTGAATTTTCAATACTGCTTCATTTTCTGTTTTCATAAAGTCTTTGACAGATAAATCTTTATGGAAAGGTTTCATTTTTGAAGACTGAATTAGTACAGTTTGCAGAGTAACTTTCGAAAAGAAGAAATGTAAAGACTTGAGTTTAGAAGTGTGGAAGCTTCTCTCTTTGAAAATCTTTTTTTTTTTTTTTTCACCCCAGCATTGCCATCTCCTTTTTCTATGACAATATGGTAATGTGTTCCTAGAATTTTTTTTTATGTAAAAATTCTTGGGTCTGATGAGACTTCTGTTAATAAGCGCATGTGGCTTTTTTTTTCATGGAAATGGATTTTTCTTGGTATGTTACTGAGAACATAAGGGTCCAAAAATGATCATTTGTTTCTTTGTCCTGCACTAAAGATCAACTATGTCTGTATAACCTTTGTTTAGATATCTTTTTTTCTGTTTTGCCCACTGATAGAGACTCAAGTTCTTACCCCAGTGCTATTTGAGTAAAAAAAGCATTCCTGCTTGCTCTCAGAATGTTGCTACGGTGACTGAAAAACTATGTAAAGATCTTAAGTGTCTTTTTCATTTAGAGTATTTGAGGTTTTAGTAAAATATACTAGTCCTGGAGTTTCATGAAAACATACTGTGCTTTCAGGGTTTTCAGTCCTTTTATGATAATAATTTGTTTCCAACTGTAGGGCGAGCAAGCACTTCTGCTTGGGAATTCATTGAAACGTCCAATACAAATTCCCCTTCTTCAAGTGCATGCATACTTTACTACGTGCATGAAAATTTGGTTGCTTTAATTCAAAACAAATCTGTACTCAGCTCTCTCAAAGCTGTTCACTGGCACGATTTCTCACCCAGGCAAACTAAAAAGAAAAAAAAAAGTATATAAAACCCTAAATTGGGCATGTGCAATTTTAGATAAATGATTCTAGATTTTTTAAAATTGGAGGGATGGTATGAAAGGCAAGCTTGTAATAGGAAACTAAGTTTTGTCCTTCATTTTGAGAACAAAATCATTAGTATTTATGTCACTTTATGCATGTAATTCATTGTAATATAATTGCAGTTTATAAAAATGATTGCACTGAGTAGGATGGCTATGAATTTTGCTAAGGAAGCTGTTGTATATACAAAGTTCAGTTGAAGCTAACACTAAAGCAAAATAAATCTCATGGATGCCTAAACTCTAGTCCCTGGCTCTCTAACAATCCCCAGGGAATAAGGAAAGTTAATTTAAAATATTTTTGTTCTTCTGGTCTTAAGCCAGATGCCTTAAATTCTAGAGAATTGAACCTCAAGTGACATTCCACTCCAGTGGGAACAGGCAGAAGAGAACACATTTTGGCCATGTGGAATCGCATTTGCTTTATTAATGGGTAAAAATCATATTTTAAATGCCGCACTAACTCTACCCCCGCTCTCTCTCCCCATATTGCGCTCCCCTCTGTCCCTCCCCATCCCATTCTACCCCCTCCTCCCCAGCTCTCTCCCAGATTTTCTCTCTCCCCCTCTCCTGCTCTCTGCTGCCCCATCTCTTCCCCTCTCTCCTGACCCACCCTTTAAAAACTCCCTTAACTCTGATGAAGGCAGTAGAACTTCTGAATATTGCATAACCGTACATGAGCTCTTTTGTGTATTTTGGGCAACAAGAACTGAACTGGAAATACAATTAATGAATCATCTTCCCTGGTTTTGATCTTGGAATTGGCTTCCAAACTCTGTTTGGAGATAGGACAAAACAAACCAGTAAGTTTTAACCTAATCTGGTAGTGTTACCATCATGTCATCCTTTTAGCAGATTTGGCTGAAGGCATTCAAAGTTCTTCTAGTAATAATGATTTCTGTTAGTACAGTTTTATTGTACAGTTGTCTTACTATGAATGTGGTAATTGACATATATTACCTATCCACCAACAGAGTTGTGGGTCACAACATAAAAATATGTGAAGAATCAGCACAGCATGTTCTGCAGGACAGTTGTTTAAGGCAACACTGGAACAATGATTGAAAACAAGGAAACAAGGATTTTTTTTCTTTAGGTCCCTGGTTTACAGTTACTTTTTTTTTTTTTTTTTTTTTAGTATTCTTACTAAATGTTCATCATGAACAAATTCTGTTCGGTAGGAAGAGCAGTGATTAATGGTAACTTTTCATTGGAAAGTTACTTTTCATTGGTAAATTAGGATCAAATGTGTCATTTTAAAATTAAGATCGGATTATGAGTATTTTGTCGTAACTTTGGGCAACGAATGGTGCCTTTACTATTTCTGGGTAATTAAAAAAAAACTTATAGCGGAAAATACCTCTTTATAGAACAAAGTTATTTTGTTTCTTGAAATCATGTTCTGTAGCTTGACCTGAAAGTCTATTAAACAATTCAGTCATGAAAACTCTGAGAATTTCCTGGCTCCTAAGTACTATCCAAAATAATCTTATAATTATTCATGTGACCCTAAGAACCCCCCAGCTGAAGTACAAGCAAACAAATAGGCATGGATTCAGTGTCTACAAAATTAGAAAATGAGAACTAGATTTCCTGTGCTAAGGAAACAGCTCTAAGTTATTCTGGTGTTTGCTATACACCAAGGGCAGGATGCAGGAGTTTAAAAGATATAGGAATAGGATATAGGAAACACACATTTTTTCCACTATTTATTCACTGTTGCAATTATTAACATTTGAAGTGATATAAATTTTAAATGTCAAAGGCCAATACATTGAGGAATTGGGAGATCTTAAGGATTTTTATCATTTTAGTAGTGGGCACAGCCATTCATGGGCCTTTAATAAAGTGTGTATTTGATATTTCTTATGTTTGTTTTGAGCTTGAGGCCTTTCATAAGTAATTGTGTGAAATTTTTGTAGTCACAAGGATGCAACATTGCCTAGTGTGAAATTGAAATAATTCCATTCTGTGAACTTTAAGCTCTACCCTTAATTGGTTTTTGACTTTTATGGCAAAGAGAAAAAAATCTGAGTCTGTATATACAATTGTATACAATTAATTTTCTGAATCAATTGTATAAGCACTTAAAATAATATTTTTGCAATGAATTTGTAAAGTTGGAGTTCTGCAAAAATAGTTATAGATAAATAGAGGAGATTTTAGAAAGAAATAAAATAGAAATTTATTAAAATGGCGATGAGGCAGGCCATGAAGAAGATAGGAAACCTTATGTTGGGCATGACTATGATTTTGAAGCCACATTGAAGACAGAATGTTGTTTATAAATGCAATCTGTTGATTAAAAAAATGAGCAAATAAATAAGCACTTAATCTTTTCAAAAATGGAAAGTTTAGTGTCTGCAAGAAGAATTGACAAGAGCAAACAGTTAACAGAAATCAACCCAGAGACCTAAGTTGAGAAATAGTAAAAAAAAAAATTACAGTTCAGATTAAAGGAAAAGTTAACAGGAAATGTTAGCAAGAAAACTGAGTAATGACATATAACTATTAAGAAAGTGTATTATTTTCATGTTTACATTTTTGTTGAAAAAAAAAGAAATAGGAAAGGCTGACCAGAAATTGATCTTTTTGGTACCTCATCCAGATCAGGTTCAAGAAATTTTGGCTACTTTTGCAATTTTATCTATCTTTAACATAGGGTTTTTTTCAAGTTGATGAAAAGTGATGTGAAGTTGTGATGAGCATCTCCTATATTTTTATTTTTTCTTTACTGTCATCCTTTCACCTAGTTCAAGTAGAAGTTTTAAATACTCAGGAGTGACGTTTTAAATGCCAGTTGATTGATTTGTCTTTTGTCAGTCTCTGATACTTGCAGCTGATTCTTTGTAATAGTTATTTCACGAGAAGTGACAAGCATTATTTTACAATTCCTTCTACATAAGAATGGACAATTCTTCCTGAGAGATGTTTCGTTTAATCAGAACCTCATCTTACTTCCAAACCAGTGAAGTTATTTTGTAATGTTTTTGTACTACTTTACTTTGTCTCTTTTAGTATGTCATAAGGAGGACTACTGAATTGATGTAAGCAGCTGCTTATGATGTAATCATTTACTATTCAGATTTATTCTTCCTGCTGATAAGGAGATCATCTAAGTAGACCATTCTTCCATCTGTAGTGACTTTTTAAGCAAGTTGTATTGCCTGATAGAAATAGAAAGGTAGACACTAATATCAACTTTGACCAAAAGTGAAACTGATGACTTAGTAACAAACTTGGGCTTAGCTGGTAGAATTTCTGATCATGAGTAAATTAATCTCTCAAATTCATTTGGGAGAGGCAAAAGTTTTTTCTGTGTCTTTTAAAACTGTGTCATAATTTCCTTTAGATTAGGAGTGAAAAGTTCTCCCTTCTAAAGACATTAGTGATGTACCAGAGCTGAATGGGGATGGCTGATATCACTTCTCAGAAATGTTGGGTTACATTTGAAGTTTACCTCTGCAAGATAGTTTGATCCTCATTAAATTTGGTTTCTGCTTCTTGAAATGATCTCATCCTTAACAGGATGCAATTCATAATAAATACTGGCTGGTGAGGTAATGCACATTCTGTAATTGCTATTGAAGCTGTAGAAAGTTCACAGAACATCAGTTAATGAATATTAATATTTGGGCACATCTGTGCTTTCTCACTGATTTGGCAAAGTTCCAGCTGCCATTCATACTGCTTTCTATCTTACTGGGATGAACTAATCTGTTTCCCTGCATGTTCTCTACTGCTCTCTCTCATTTGCCCTGTTACAATATACTGCATAAAATTTGAAATACAGCAAAAATTGCTGTTGAATAAGTGAGCCTTATTGCTCTGTAACATGGTGATGTCTGTGCTCTACAAAATCCTAAATCTTAATTACTGACGAGAAAGTTTGAAAAACCTTTGAGAGCAACTGTTACAACAAGGGTTATTGGCGAGACAAATGCTAGAAGCACAAACAAGGAGGACAGGTCACTGTAATATTTCATCTAGATTATTGAAACATAAACCTCATTTATAGTAAAGCAAGGGCAAACCTATGGACCTCCAGTGGTGCCCGTAGCACTTGGCACTGTTACAATAGCAGAGTTTTGCTACATGCCACAACTGCCGGAGAACTTGTGGCTCATTTGTAGCTAAGGCAGTGCGAGCCGTGCACCCTGAGTGTTCTTGAGCCAGTATTCATTCTAATGGTGGAGAGGTGGCTGAAAAGCCATAGCCCTTTCCTGTGATGTATTATTTCCTTTAGATGTATGTATAAGGAGACTGAGGCACTTTATAAACACCTCATCTGCCAGAAGAGCACACAATGCCCTGGGCAGGGTAGGGTAACTTTCTCTGGACTCAGCACATAGATTCTATTGTAAGAAAAAATGATAGGATATCCATCCTAGGCTGTATCTTGGCATTATCAGTGATCTTTTTTTTCCTTTGGCACAGCTTTATCAGCAGGGGCGTCCCAGCACACAGCAAGTTTGCTTTTAGTTGCTGCCTGCAATTGAAATTGATGCCAACAGAGATGTGTTTTTGAAAACCACAGTCTTGTTAAAAGCATTACAAGTCTTTCATCAGGACACATAAATATTACTAAACTTCCTCTCTTTCCTCTTTTATCTACTCATTCTCATGTAGTGGCATTAATGAGTGTTCGTACCTGATGTTTTGAGCAAGGTTTGTTTTACCTCCCATATGAGATGACATTTCATGATAGGAGTACATTTCAGATTATACTTATTGCACTGTATTCTTTTATTCCCGTGGCTTTTTTTTTTTTTCCAAGTACTATACAGCATTTCAGGAGTCCAGAGTTATTTTAAGGTATTTTTCCATTACAAAAATTAACATCTTAGCAGCTAAGATATTCTGTTTAAGCACCATGTGAAAATGCTTAGAGATGGTAAGATATGAGCAAATTAAGATGTAAGGGGATACTGTTAACCCCTTATATTCTGAACAATTTTTGCACGGTTCCTTCAGATGAACTGTGAATGAACTGTGTTCATAGCCTAGCATTCTGATGAGCTGTTACTGTGACTCTGATTATCTCCCAACAGATCTCCAGAGGTTATTCTTTGTCATCCTGAGTGCTGTAGCAAAACAATCCATTACCTGACAAAAACAATCCTTTATTACAGTTTCTGGTACACACGTGCATCACTGCATCACATGGTTGTGTTTCAGCAAAAGTCCCTTTGGGAACTGGCAGTTCACATGTTGGTAAAGCTGCAAGTGGCAAGTGCTGTTGTTGCAACTACTTGGCTTTACTGCAACTATTTGACTTTGCAGGGCAATTTTTGACTTGTGGAGCCAAAACTGAAGGGTAAAATTCAAATACCCCTTAAAAATGGCTGGGTATGAGGAATAGTATCATGATATGGAATGTTTTTTTTTTTTAATCTAGAATGATTGTTAAGAGTTTAAAAATGTTGCCTGTTAGCCAAAAAAAGATGGATCATGAGATGCTGGGAGAGGATTCATGGGAATTTGTGAGCTTGAACTCAGTTCACAGAACTGCAGTTGCTTCCAGCTAGCTTTTTTCAGGATTTGCCACAGCATATTTAGGAATAAACCCTGGGTTAGGGTGTCATGCCAAGCAAGAAAGTAAAGAAGTTTGAGGTACCCATACACAATACTCAATGTTATGTAAGGAAGAAGTCTCTATTCGGTGAAAGTAAGATTCTGTTGCAAACATTGGAGAGAGCTGCAACACACCATCTAATGTTACACTTATGTGTGGAACTAGCATCTCGACCTCCTGCAAAAGCTCTTCTAATTTTAAATATTCTGATTTTATTGCACAGTTGGCAGGCATTATGCTTTGCTCGAAGTGGGTAACTTCTATTTTTTATACTAGCTGGCCTGTACAGGGCCAGCCAGATGTCTTTGTACATATAGGTTTTATTCAAACCAGATAATTCCAAATGGAGAGTAATGAATTTGCTGTATAAAATAATGGTATTCATTTCTATTTATGCACAGCAGAAAATACTTTTTTGAAAGCATGAGCTAGATGAAAAACAAGCTCAATAATTATTCTGTATTGCTTTAACATTCTATACAAGTCAGCATGACCTGAGTTTAAATCCCAGATCAGTAGCAGGCCCTTTCAATGGATGGCAGAACAGCTTCTTTTAGCTGTGACAAAGTGCACTAAGTAAGTTTTGTGCTCAGCTTCCCCTTTTTCAAGGGGGTGAGGAGGATAGAAGTTGTTTTGTTCTTGGCACAGCAGAGTAGTGCAGAGATTGCTCGGTCATCCTCTTTCTGCTTCAGATTACTGCACTGGTGGTTCAGGCTTAGCTCCTCCACTTCCAGAGTACTGATAAGGGGTCAGTAGGTGTCTTCTACACAGCTTAATGCCTCGTGTTGTGGAAGAGATGGAGATGGACTGGCTCATGGAGGGGTAGGAGAACTGTTATCACTGACACAGGAGAAAGGTAGAGCACACAAGGAGGGTGAGTGGAGAAACTGTGTCCACTCTTTAGTAGACCTCTTTGCTGACCTTCTCGGCTGTTCATGTTGTGAACCTTTTGCATTGCCTGCCTTTTCCTGATGTGCCATTTCTGTGCCCCCTGTTAACTTGATGTACTTCTTGCTGACCAAACTTCCGAATTACCTTTGTTGAAGCAAATTGTTGTCATAGTCTGTTTTAGAGATATTTGTATTAGATGACTATGGGAGAAATATGTGTTCTTGGGCGTGATCCCAGATATTACAACTATTAACTTGATCTGATTAAAATAAATTTGTCTGTGCATTCTCGTCTGATCTCCAGATCAAACTAGAATTCAGAGTATAATGCACAAATATACAATGCATAAATGTACAAAGTACAAATTGAGGGTATATATTCCTCTTATATTTCTGTGTTTCATTTTGAGCATTCAGGATAAGTCAGTGGAGGATTTTTAAAAAGAATTTGGACGGCTACCTGTCAGAAATGATGCATTATTTATTGAGGTCTCTTTATGCCTTATTTTCTTATATTTTTATAGCGTAGTAGTAATAAACACACTTTTGCATGTCTGACCTTCAGTTGGAACTTTTCAGGACACTTACTCTTATTATTATTATAAAGTTAGAGAAATTAAGCGTGTATACTAACTCGAGGGAATGTTTGATCTGTGCTTAAGTGCATTTTCTGGAGTTCATGCACAATGAGTTTTAAGCTAAATACCCAAAGCTGAAAAAATACAAAAAGAAAAGCAGCTAGAACAGTATAATAACAGAAGGAAAAACATGCAAGTTTAAGTAAGAAATCAGGAAAAGTATCTTTGTGAACTTCTTTAATATTTCCAGTCCATCAGCACCTGTGAACTTCAGCTTCATTTGGGAAGAATATCAGTCATGGTACTGTAATGATAAGAATGGCCACAATATTAAGGTTTCTATTGCTTTTATGTAGAAAACTTTCAGTAGTATGATTGGGGAAAGGGATAAATAAACAACTTGAAATTGTGGAGATAATGAAGTAGAAAAATGAGATAAAAGAGAAAATCTAATCTCAAGATCAGCTTGACTTGTTCTTGCAGTTATTTCTAATGAAATCTTACAGCAACAGAAATATTTTCTAAAGTTTTATTGCCTGAAATCAATAAGCTGACTTACAAATACCATTTAAATTTTGAGAAGAAAAACTGAATATTTTCAAGTTTTTAAATGATTATTAGATACATTATACATAACAGTTGGAAGATATATTTTGTTTCCATTTACTTCCCAAATATGGGCTTGTTTGTAAGGCTATAAGAATGGAATTCTACCTGAATTTAACTTTTATTTCAATGTTAATATTTCATTTTTCTTCTACAGTCTTCTAGGATTTCTTCTGTTAGAAGTAACTTTTATTCTCTTGACTCACCACCAAGAACTCTTCTTAGACTTTAAAACTCAGAAGAAAGTAAAAATGTCTTAAAGCCAGAGGACACTCATTTAACTGCTAGCAGTCCATGGGATTATCTGGTTTAGCTCATTTCTTGTTTTCAAGTATCATGTTTTAATAAAAAAGCTCACTGTAGATTCTTCACTGTAATCAAATCAATATGTACTGCTGCACTGACCATCTAGAAAGGTTCTTGAAGTATTTCAAGACCTTTTGATGCACGTATTGCCCACTGTTTTCTTGAGGATTACTGCCCAGGGGCTGTGTGGTATGAGATACCTCAGCATTAGACTGCAGGTGGGTTTGAAATCTTTAATTTGGCAAAAGTGAATCTGGAGTGAAACACCTTTGTCAATCATTGCTATTTGACAGGAAGGCTCTCTCTTTAATGCTGAACTTCATTCTTTTTGGTTCACCTTTTTAATTACAGCACTCATGCTTTGGTAGAGAAAATGAGTGATACAGATCAATATGACTACCTCTGTCAGGGTGACCTGCAAGCCCTCATTTCGAATCAACCTTTTCATCTCTGGACAGAATTAATCTTTCCTATCGGCTGGGACATTCTCACTGAAAAGTGATCAGTTACCTCATGGATCTGCTCCTATTCTGGTGGTCTCTTTTCTTTTCTTTTTTTTTTTTTGGTAGTTTATAAGCCTATGCATTATGAGTCTCTCTTTCTAACTTCATCTTTGTGCAGAAGAGTAACACGTTCAGTGCTTTAACACATCCAAAGAGACAGTATTTGAAAATGTTATATGAAGCATAGAGTCTTTGGAGACAGCTAGTGCCCTGAAGTCTACTTCATACAATAGAGATTAACACCATTATTCTATATATAATCTCTCTAGAAAAACACTGTCGCCTATTTCTGTCAACAAATGGTTTCTTTGGTTTGGCAGCAGAAAGAAATTTTAGTACAGTGTAGGCAACAGAACATGCCTTTATAAGTTGCAGAACACAATTTTAAAAATATTTTGGAAGGTAGCTGCAGTTTTGAGAAGCTAAATTATTTTCATTAACCAAATATTTTTTTAACGTGCTAAAAAGACTAATTATGTCTGCTGTGTGTGACAGACTCAAAAATCTATGTGATACAGGCTGGCTGTTTTACAGCACACCTTTTGGAAAGGTATGTCTTATATTTATCCCACTGTGCCCAGCAGACTCTTTCCTAATTAGAAGGTAGATGGGCTATGGGCATATGACCTATGCTGGTAATGTGCATTCTAGGAGTGTATTTTTCTTCTGAATAAAGGGGAAGATGAGCAGTGGTGACATGGAGAGATTAATCATAGAATCATAGAATGCCTAGGGTTGGAAGGGACTTCTAGAGGGCTATCCCCCTGCACACGCAGGGTCACCTATAGCATGTGGTACAGGACCACATCCAAGCGGGTTTTGAAGATCTCCAGAGGAGACTCCACAACCTCTCTGGGCAGCCTGTTCCAGTGCTCTGTCACCCTCACTGTCAGGAA
>JAUBNY010000073.1:2075095-2103933 GCA_032275445.1 Crypturellus soui | reverse complement strand
CTGTACTGGTGTCTGGGGTTATTTCTCCCCAGGTGCAGGACCGTGCACTTGGCCTTGTTGAATTTCATGAGGTTTTTCACTGCCCAGTTGTCCAGACTGTCCAGGTCCCTCTGGATGGCAGCGCAGCCCTCTGGGGTATCAGCTACTTACTCCCAGCAGCTTCATATCATCAGCAAACTTCCTGAGGGAGTTCACGAAACAGTTGTATAAAAAAAAAAAAAAAGAGAGAGAGAAAGAGACTCAAGTAAAGGTTCACTATTTCAAGAAGCCTGATACGCTTTAGAAAACCGAGATATAAAATAAATTTTGGAAAGCCTGCAGGAAAAATAAAAGATATCTCAGTAGTGCATTGAGTAATGAATTACCAAAGGTATATTTCTGACAGAATTGAGTTCTGTAAGTCATAGTCACAATGCAAGGTTTCTTTTTTATTCTATTTTAATAACGGCACCAGTGTTCATTTAAAATCAGTGAATTACATTACTGTTTAATATGCTATTATATTTTAAACAAAAATTTGACTGGTCACCTCCCACAGTATATTAATAAAATGAGCAAAGCTGAGAAATTTTTTTTTTTTATTGAATGCTGCATGATACTTAATTTCCTGTGTTATGGCAAAAACGAAACTCCAAAATATTAGTTAGAATTTGAAAATTTTTGAGCAGATGCTTCTGCTATTTTCAGTGGCTTTCCCTGGTTGAGTAAAATTTGTATGTTTTTATTAATATTGTATTAATGTTATTTGTGAGATTAAATAAATACTGAGCTGTGAAATACCTATTTCAGGTAAAATCAGTTTATTGATTTACATGACAATTTAGCTGATAGGATGCTGGTGATATGTATGCTCAATGTTTGGAGGTCAACCTTGTGATAATTGTCTCAGCAGCTTTGCTGATGACTGTTAAAATCACCACTTCCTATCTTAATTTTTAATTTGGTAGTTTATCCTCTTTAATTACAGAATACAGACCATTGAAAACAAATTATTGATGGTAATCAGTAAGCCAGCCTGCAAGAATGCAAAGAATTAAGTCTTTCCTTATATAATAAATGAAAAAATTCTTCCAAATTCTTGCTTTGATCATTAGGCTTTTTTAAATAAGCAAACATTACTTAGTTGCTAAACCACAGCCTGAAGTTCATTAGTGTGCAAGCGCAAATATTGGAAAAAAGAGTACTAAACCAATATTAGAGAGAGGACCTGTGTGTAGACTGGGAGTAGTGCAATGAACGTGACACCAGAACATTCGGAAAGATTGTTCACAGGCATTAAAACCATTTGTGGTCACAAACCTCCGCTGTACTCAGCAAGAAAAGGCATGATGCTTGAACGGACCCATGTTTCTTCTGCTAAGATCTGTAAGATTTTATTGCGAATACAAAATACTTTATAATCTTCTAAATAATTTCATGTATATTTTTTGTTTTAGATGTTGACCGTATTTATTGGTGTGGCACAAGTTTATGTTACGGTGATCCTCAAAAAAACCCAATTTCCACTAGAATGCTTTTAACTGTAGTTTTAAAGCTAGAAAGCAACCCCACAAAAAATCTTTGCAGATGAGTTTGGGTTTGAGGTGTAATACAGACGTGCAGTGTTCTAACCCTGGATTTCTTACAGAGGCTGCTGAACTTCACAACTTGTGCTAGTCTCGATGTTCAGAGTATTATTCTAAGCAAACGAACTAACACTTAATATTTTCGTATTCTTCACAGATCTTCAACCCAGTGAGAGAAGAAGCAGAGGATATTTCTGAATATTTTCCTCATCTCTTGAGAGAGCTCCCAACTTTAGATGCAGACTGTATATGCAAAGGTGTCGGCTTTTGTGTAAAGCACTGCGTAACGGGAGATTACTGTCGATATCGTGCCACTTTCCAGAGGACTGCACTCTCTAACTATGTAACTGGCGCTTTACTAGAAGCAACAACATCATTGGGAGCAAGAAGTGGGCTTCTAAGTATCTTTGGAGGATCAACTGGAAGAACAATGCTTAAAGGTAATAAAGATGTCATTTTAAAGTCTGTCCACCTTAAGCATAGTGCATATTGAAAAAGACATAATACTCCATATTATTCTATACTTTCTGTGCTTATTTGTGAATTTAACAGATAGAGTTTTCTTTGCAATTACGGCCTCATAATAGCTAGCTATGCTAAAGTAAAATTCTTTTAAAACTTAAAAGACTCCTTTTAAAAAGCTGACAGTTTTTTTTTTTTGGTAATAATAGTGGTAGTAGAAATATTCCTATCTGCATTCAATAATTAATGCCAAAGCATTGTTGCCAGGGTGTTCTGTTACATAGCATGTCAAGTATTTATATAAGAGCTCCTGCTCGTTGACTGACTTGGTTCAGGATTTCAGAAAGAAGTAGGCACTATACTTTATTATTGTTGTAGTCATTGTTATTTATGCAGCACTTTGTAGTAGGTATGTGCAAAACATTATTCTCTGTTTGTCTTCTCCTGGATCTGTAATCTGTATAATATCTGATCCCTTGAAATACTTCAGGGATTTTCTATATGGAAAATGTCCATGTTGACAGTCATAGTCTGTAATAACAATGTCATTCTGTGGTTTAGTTTGGTTAGCTTTAGAAGTTTAGAAAAAGACATTCCTGGTATAAATTCATTACATACAAACAGAGTTTTGTAAAGAAAAATACTATTTTAAATTAATACCTATAATATTTCTTAAGATAGTCAACCATTTGGGAGGTTGCTGCCAGCTATCTTTTAACAAAAGGAAGTAATATCTCTGTTGTTCAATTGTAGATTGAAGAATGTAGGTATCATGGCTTGCCCAGAAGTTGTGCAGGAGTATGACAAAATCTTTCAGCAAGCATAATTCTTGCTGTAGTTTCTTAATGTGGATACTGACTTTATTTTACAGACAACTAATGGTACAGATTATACTAGAATGCCATAATTGCGTGCCTTTGAGTGGACTTTTCTAGGTTTAATTAATTAATTCCTCTTTAGGTAGGTAAAATTACAGAGAAAGGCACTAAGCTGGTATAAGAAGCGCAGGTTCGGGTGGCAAATGGCAGCGTTGGGTGCATTTCAGTAATGCTGAGCAGCACGTCTAGCCTTTGCATGTCTATTTTGAACATTCTCTGGGAGACAGAGGTATGTGCAACGCTGCTTCCTCTTGCTTTTCCTTTGCCTTATGCTTTTGTTTATTTGTTTGTTTTAGCTTGTTTTGGGGATGGGGAGATGATTGCTTTGCAAAACTAAGCAAGCCTATGTACTCCTATGGCGAGCTAGTTAAAGATGTGAACTTGGCAGTGGGCTCTGCCTTCAGAGGGGACAAGAGAACACAGGGGACTTGATGGCCAGTCTTGTCTGAGACTGTCCCCTCAGTACAAAGCTCTGACTGCCAAGGACAGGGTGACACGAGGACAGAAAACCCAGCTTGTCATCTGAGAACTATGGGTCAAACCAACTAAGGTCTGAAACTGGAAGCAACTTAGTCACCCCAGTTTTCAGTCTCAGCAGAAGTAATAGCTCAGGCTCACTGACATGCTGTACCTTTTTTTAGAGTCTGAGCTAGTAACTGTGCTTATTTGCACTGTTTACAGCACACGTTGCACTAGTCTCGGCAATGCCATGTATTACATAGTGTACACCTGCTGTGTTATGTTCTGAGCTCGAGCAATTGGGAAATTGATTTGAAATTCCATGACAAGTCTGTGTAGAAGCAGAGGTGAGATTTGATTTAGTCTAGCAGTCTCTGCTGATGAGCAGGTTTCTGGATGTGGAAGATGCATTTTGAGGTATGTCACAGTGATACAATATAGCCAAGAACTGACAAAGATCTCAGTAACAGTTATTTTTCCTCAGAATGAGACAGGCTTCTCCCTGAAATTGCCTACAGAGAGTGTAACTTGACAACGTTATTACCCGAATGAGCCCTTAGCCTTTTGTACAGAATCCAAGAGGACTCTGAAGTCAGAGCCACCGGATCATTCGTGGGTGTGCACCTTTCAAGAAAGGAAATTGCAAATTTGTCCGTGCAGATTCTTAACAGGATAATTTCATTTGTCCGGAATCCTTTCTTCTTGGATTTAACATTAGTTAAGATTTACTCTCACCCAAACCTGAGAACTTTTAATTGTCATTGATAAAATCTCTGTTGTCAAATGCAGTGGAGTATTTATCATAGGTGTCATCTGAGCAGCTCACTTGTTGTCTGGTGTTGTAGAAAAGAATGGTTTAATAGTGAAGGTAGTATTCCCATCACTGTTTGTGGGCTGGAGCACTCCAGATATGGATCAAACTACTGTGTATTTCAACAAGATGGCCATTTTTTCTCAGACAAGATAACTATTCAAAAGCATCACGTATTATAGAGAGCTGGCAGCTGAAAACAAGTGTCTGCTTTGACAATCAGAGGTTTTGAGTGCCAGTGTAGTCATTTCAGTGCTGTGTGCTAGCCTGAGTTAGAATCAGCAACGGGACATCTAAGATGGTGTCTTTCTTAGGTTGTTTTTTTTTTTTTTTTCATATTGCTCAGTCTGTTGAAGAAGGAGGGAAGCCGCCATTCTGATTTTGCCATCATTGCTCTGGACCAGATTAGCCAGAGTTTTGTGTTACTGGTTTTCACAAGCAGGGAAAGGGCAAGCCAGACTTTCAGCTGTTGACTTGTTCCAATAAAAAAATTAAGCATAGACAATTAATGCTCATGTCTTCATAATTAATATACTCATTTATTATTGTTTTTCTGGAACATAAGGTTTACAATTCTTCATTTAAAATTGCACTTAGAAAAGGAATGTACAATGTTACAAGATACTATAGCACAATTGCAGATCCAAGGTCATGCTAGCAGTGCAGTTGAGCACTGATGGGAGTTTGAAAGAAATTATAGCTGTATCTGGTTTGTACAACACTTCACCTGTTACTGACTCATTCAGCCCTGGACTGGAGTGTTCTCATGGGGCAAGGAAATCCTCCATGGAGTTTGCTTTGAAAAACCGTATAGGCAGCCCCAGTTAATAATGCCTCAAAATACGAATCTTTCCAGTTGTGGCACTAGTTGAGATAGTAGTAGTTTAGCATCATGGCTCATGGTACAGAGTAGGTGTGCCTAAATTCAATTGGCGTTGTACTGATTACTTGAAAAAATAAAGGAAAATAGCAAAAATAAATATAAACAGCAATATCATTGAAGTAGATGGAAATGGAATATGTAATGAAAACAAAACAAAACAAATTTTTTAAAAAATGCCTTTGAAAGTATTTTGCTATTTTATGTAGGAATAAAGGAATTACTGAATTCCTTTACACAGAATCTAGCTGTGATTCTGCCACTCAGAAAAAAAGTTCACAGTCAAACTTCCTTTATGTAATAGGTCCTTATTTTCTTTTCGATACCCAAAGACATTGTAGATAAAAGTTTAAAGAAGTGATGAATAATTGTAATTACAGTAAAATATTTGTGAGGTGGATCCAGTTCAATAGACACTTTACCTTGTAAAGATAAACTACAAAAAGCCATTTTAAAAGCCGAACATTTTTGCAATTGAAGATTTGCTGTAGTTTGCGAACAGGATTAGATGCTGACAAATGTTCTTGTGTACTAGCGTAAAAGCTTGAATATCTGAGGTGTGAGCTGATGTTAAGTGACCATTTCTGTATATACTGTTATTTGCTCCTTTCCTCTTTGCTCTTTTATGCAAAAGAATTTTGTAAAAGAAGAGAATAGTAAGGCGTAGAGTCAGCTTAAGTTATTACTGCCTGCTATTGAGTATTTTGTGAAATCATGCCTTCGGTTAAAGACCTCTAAAAGACCTTAACTATTTCAATAACTAACTTTAACATTGCAGTTTATTGAGTTATTAGAACTTTATCAAGATTTTTATGTACAACTTAGACAAAAATCTTTTATGTTTAGAAGGCATTGTGAAAATTGTGAAAATTGTTTTAATTTTTAATGCCTGTATAAGGTTTCTGGTTTTATTTAATTGAAGAATATAGGTAATTCAGAATTTGTTTTGCAAAATGGTTTGGGAGTAGGAGGCTGGTGTATATGTTCAAAATTACCAGCAAAAATTATATTGAAGAAATAGGTATTTTAATAATGTATGTGAAAGGAGATTTATTTAAATGAGGTATGTTGCAAGGAAACATAGTGAATTGTTCATTTCAGTTTATTGACTTTCTTTGTATTTTTTTTTTAAATTCAGGATAGTTCTTTGTCTTCCAAACTGGGAAACAGCTTGTACAAACTCTTTTGCAGGGGTAGGGAATATTGTCTACAGACTGTGGTTTTTTTTTGGGAACTCTTTTCTTGTGCTGTCAGAGAAACATGACATGCTGGAGGAAGTAGAGAGTAAGAAACGTGTGACTGTACTGAAAGGAAAATGTGAGTAATCCACCTATGCAATTTGTTCAGTGATGGTGATAGCTCTCTGATGAGAAAAAGTTTCCATTTGAACCTGAAAGGAAGGATTTTATTCTACTTGTAAAAATAATAATCATAAACAAGCTGGCTCATCTGCAGTGTTTTATTAAGAAATTTACAGGTTCACTGTATTCAAAAAGTTCACCTGGCTGTAAACTGTAAAATGTCATATTTAGACCGCCGGTATAGAACCTGGTTGCTTTGGAGAAGGTTGCTGCTTTTGGTTTTGGGGGCCCTGCATTTTTAGTGCAATGTTTAAACTTTAATATTCAGAAATTCTGAAGATCTTTTTACTTATGTTTTCTGCAGCTGTGAGCAAACACAAAGCTCTTTTGTGCCTGGAACATACTGCTTCCCACCTGACCATAGCGAGGCGGTTAAAACGGCCAGCACAGGGCACTTGTTTGCTCTCTTCTGCTCACAGTCACCCTCAGAGTAGCCCATGCAGCACGGGCTGGGACTGTGCTGGTCAGACCAGGAATAGATGCTCTTTTCAGAGGTGAGAGGCTCGCATGGAAAGTGGTCTAAGCCCTTACCTTTTGCTTATCACCAAAAAAAAAATGTAGCTTTTGCACCTGTGCTGGTCTTGAAAAAAGTCTTGAAGACAGTGCTCCCTAGGAGACTTGCCTCTGGGACCCAGCTGGAGCAGCAGTTGGCTCGGAAGCCCTGCTCTCGAGTGCACTTGGAACTTGCAGGCTCCCTCCCAGCTGAGGAGCTGCAGGTCCCGGGAATCTAGGAACAGGCTCAGGCTGCATTTGGGAACCACAGATGCCTGGAGTTCCCGCAGCTGGTGGGTGAGATTCACATTCTTGTCAACATTTTTCTTATTATAGAGATTGTAATTTTTACTTAATAATGCTGAATAAATTGCCTCTGTAATGTAATTTGGAATTTCTGGTAAGAGATTTTGAGAGTATGTTTTAATAGAACTGAAACAAAATTTCTTTTCATGGAAAAGAAATTCTATGTCCTCAGCCTTTGCTGCTGCTTACAAAGTAAGTGCTAGAGAGGTTTCTTCATAGCTGTTTATGAACCAGAATTTTCACTGGAATTATATTTGAGAATTCATTTCTTCTTGTAGTACTAAAGTATGTTTGATACTTGTATCCAAAGTCATTGTTAATAAAAAAACTTTTACCTTTCCTGCCTCCAGCCAGTGAGAGGATTGCTCCTGTAGCTTTGTGGTCTAAGGGGAAGAAAAGTAGGGGGGAGACTTGCAGTCTCTCAGGATGGAGTATACAACAAAGATTTTATATCTTCTTGTTGTTTTTGTTGTTTAGCATCTTTCAAGCTGGCATTTATTTAAATCTCATGCCATTTTTTAAAATGATATGTACTAGGTTACATTCTTGATCACTGTCTTTATCTGACAGAAAAAGGACAGACAGAAGTTGTTTAACAGACAACAACAGTTTTTGTCCAAGAACAGAAAAAAATCATTTGTCATGAACTTGCAGGGAGAGTGTATTGATTCCAGGAAAATCTCCTTTTTCATTCATTCTTTAGTATTCAGAGATTACTTTTCTTCTATATTCAGACTTTGCTATTAGGCAAAAAAAAATAACAGGCAGCAAACACTACCCAAAACTCTACCACTGCCAAATGGCCCCTACCATTTCCTGTACTCCTTGCACACAGTTAGCTGTTACTGAGGATCTTTCAGGATTTCTGAAGGTGATGCAGTTATCTACCAGATATAAACCAGAATCATAGGCTATATAAGCTTTAAGTGCACAGATTTTGGAGGCCCAAATAATATAGTTAGGATATATGTGTATTTGGGCCCAAAAGCTGCACCCAGATAGTATTGGGCAATTGAGCCAAAATATTCTCAGTTTTTGTTTTAAGATGAGAATCTAAGACAAGAAGATGAGTCAGACTATAGGAGTGGAAATCAAATCTAAGAGCTGTGGCAGAAGGGAGGGAAAGTAGATAATGTGGCCTAAGGAATGGCTATAGGACAGGACCTTTTTCAATATTAATTTGGCAAAAACTTTTAAGTTCAGCATGTTTAATACATTGTAGGCGCAAACAATTAAGCTCTGCCAGCATAACTTATCCTGCCCTTACAATTCTTTTCTGGTGACATTACAGTGACATATACTGCTGCAAGTGACATATATTGCTAGAAATTAAAAGGTAAGTATTGAGTGAGGCAGTAGATTTAAGAATTTAACGAAGTAAAGTAGCATCTCTCCTCCCCCAAAAAGCCAAAAAAAAAAAAAAAAAACCTCAAAAGGACATCTGTAAATGGCAGAGGTTGATGCATTTTTATATGGATCTAGAGATCTTAACAAATATGTAGAGTTAAGCAGTTAAGAAACAACTGAACTTATGATAAATTTTATAGTAGATTTTTAGTTCCAATCATATCTTTTGGCAGTTTGATAAGCAGGTGATCCTTAATCCATGGAGCTGAGTCTCTGCTTCCTGTGTTTTTTCTGTTGATTGTCTGTGGCTGCTGTTTCCACCAGCAGAAAAGAATTTAAATGCACACCATGAGCCTGTCCCTGCTCTTAGAGCTTTGCTTTGAGGAAGGAGCAAAGGATAAGCTAGTATAATGTGTGGCTGGTGTCTAAGAGATCAGAACTTTGTGTGAACAATAGTGGTAGTTTCAAAATCAAATTTTGCATAAGTGTGAAGAAGAATAGGTGATCTTCAGAAAATGGAGTGCAATTCTAAATGCAGATCATGCAGATTAATCTCTAGATTTTTTAAAGTCTTTTGTTTTTAAAGTCTGAATCTTTTGAATGGGCCTTGTAAAAATAATATCCATGGGAACTTTTAAAGTGTAGAATGGAGCTGCTTAGGTATGTTTATGTTAGCATGTCAGTCAAAAGAAAAAAACCCCAAGGACCTTGAGTCATCTCTGAAGACTCCCTTGAAGTTTTGTTTCCATGAAACAAATTAGAAGGTGAACACATTGAAAGTACAATGCTATTTTATTTAAAACCAGCACAGTTTTTTTTATTAAGTTCTCAGATGTACTGTACAGTTTTCTTATTAGAACTAAAGATTTTTTTCTTTAGATTTTCAGATATTTGCTTATATAAATTGTGTGCTATTCTTTAATATTGACACTATACAGATGAGGAATGATTAATGGTTTATTTTGTAGTTTATGGATATCTAATATCTGATACCTAGAATTGGTGCTAAGATTCTGTGCTGTATTTCCGTAATGGTTCTTATCATATTTAATACAAGTTCTTCAGAAGTCTAAATGGATTTATTTCCAACTGGAAGTTAGAAAAAATGCCAAATTGTCCTTTTTCCAATGAAGAAACCATATGCTAGTGTTGTCAATGAAGAGGGACAGCAGTGCTGTGTTGGCTGTGTTCCATGATCATTCCTTCGGTAAAGTTTTGTCAGACAAGACATATATATTTTCATCATATAAACAAAGTGACTCTGAGTGTACTGCTTGCATGCCAGCTCTGCACAGATCCCTCTCTCGGACTTCCTGGCGAAATGCAGGAAAGCTTCTTGGGGCAGTGTACTCTTTCTAAACCTTGTGTACTCCAGCAAACCTTTCTTTCCACTGATGTAGTCCTGCTGGTTATTAAAATGATGGAAACCGTCTGCAGATGCAGCGAAAGTTAGAGTGCAGAAAGAGTGTGATAAAAATGCCAGAGCCCAATAGGAAGTGCTGCGAGGACCAAGGCAAAGTTTTGGAGCCTGTGTAGTTTACAAACATAGATGCAGCCTGAAAGACTGTGTTGTCTTTTAAGTCCCTCAGATTGTATTTTTTTTTGCAGTTAATCACACTCATGGAGCCTTGGGGAAATTTTCTCCATTGCTTCTCAAAGGAACTATTTTGGATGGCTGGTGCTATTTCATTTTCTTAAGAGAAGCTCATGCGAGTACAGAGTAGCTGTAAAGGTGGAGCATTTGCTAATGCAGAAACCCCTGCTGCAGTTTTCATAATGCTTCAAGTAAAGTTTCCTAAAACAAAACGAACTCAGTTTATTACTTTTGGCCTATTCAAACAACACTGTTATAAATATAACCCATGCAAAAGCTTGGGTGTAGGCTCACTTTTTTTCTTGACATGCAATATTTAAAGACAGAAATCCAGGAGAAATAAAATGGCTTTTGTTTATAACTGTGCTGTCAAAATCAAATGCTTTTAGTCCTAGCAGGATGTTGTGCTACTGCTTAATTTCTAAACTTCCTTGCAGTGAAGGCCCGACGTTTCAGTGTTTCTGCGTGGAGGTGGGTAACCTGAGCTGCCTGCGAGGCGGCCAAGCGCGGCTTCCTCAGGCTCGCACGAGGCGCGTCAGCCATGCGCCGTGCCGCCGTTCCCAGCTTTAAACGGAGCAGCTGGTGCCAGGCTCGTGGTTTGGGCAAGTGCAGTGCGTAGGCTTTCTGTGCTACTGGAGGTACCTGCTCCTCTGACCTCCTAGGGGGAACCTAAGAGTCAATGGAAGACGCTTTTGCTGGTAAGGTTTGTATTTCTTGTTGCCTATAATACAAGGTCCTGCTGAGCATAAGAAGGTAAAGTGATAGTTTTATTTGCAGAGTTAGAAGCAACTCCAACTCTCATGTTTGATCTATAAATACGTTCAGTAGTAACGCTTTGAGGACATTTAAAACTGTTTCTACACAGAAAATGAAGTAGGGATTTATTTAATACAAACAATATGAAATGTAAAGATATCTCTGCTGCAACTTGTTTGAAATGGAAAATCATATAGGTATTTATAAGTAACTGAGGTCTAACTTGCGTATACTTGGTTATTACTGCAACTAATTTAACATCCATTCCAATTATATTGTGAAATATTTCCTTGCTTTTCCTTCTGGAAGAATAGATGACATATGATAAACACTGGACTAAGTGTCAATACGAGACATAGAAAAATTTTGAAGAGGATTAGAGCAAAGTAATTGATTATTCTTGAAATTCACATTTCACTCAGATGTTGCAAATTAACATTTTACATGTAAATCCACCTGTGCTTTTGTTCTTATAAAAGCCCTTGCTTGTGTATCTTCAGGATGTTTATAATTCATAATGAATTCCTGTTTTGTGGATCTTTAAGGTAGCTGATTACTTTCTGAATGACATGAGTGCATAGCAAAATGCAAAGGACTTGCTTTGTAGTGAAACAATCACAAAGAAACACCTATATTTACATTATTTAATCTGACAGGTGTAACTAGATGCAATATCCATCACGTTTTGTGGAACATTATTTGTGTTCCGTATGCACATAAAATATGCATATAAAGTATTTTATATTAATATGTTTTAAGCTAACCTTCACATTTTCCTAAACTGACTGTTAGATAAATAAAAACATTTACCTTTCAAAAAAAGTATCCCTTTACCCTTTTCCCATGCCTTTATTTTCACTTCAATGTTTTAGAGAGCCAAAGGAGAGCTGTGACATCAATTATATCTGTATTAAATACAAAATAATGCTTTTTTTAAATCTTTGTATTCGGTCAGTGATAACCTATGTAAGGTACCTAATAGGAATAACAGAAATTGAGAGAATATGCTATTACTTAATTTAAGAAATATTAAGCTTACAGATTCAGCTCAAACCTTGTCTTTGATAGGCTGATATATGGTTTTGAATTCAGATAGAATTATACCTGCATTTTCATGAATAAGAGCTGATATGAGAAGTGTTGATACGACATAGTTTGTTAATTAATTAAATGGCTTCTATATTGATATACTTTTCTAATATCTAAGTACTTTCTTTGGAAATACTTATATAAAATGTATTGCTTCATCTTTAACAGTTCTGAAATGAGTAAATTGTCAATGAGATTATCAACCCCCCAAACTCCAAAAAATTTGCTTACGAAGTACCAGAAAGATAACAAAATAACTGTAAAGAAAACTGACGCTGAAAGTGCTTGCAAAGGTTTCTCGCTGGCTTTGCATACTGCTGCAGAAATTAACTATTTTATTTCTCATGGACCAGAAGTGACAGGTTACATGTGTATTTTCAGCTTCCTTTATGAAAGCAAATGTTTAGATCATCTACAAGTAGGATAGGTCTGATTCTGTTTTTTTAGCTCTCCTCATTGTTCTCGCTCATCCACATCACTATTTCAGTTGCTCTTCTTTGTGGTATTATAAAATACATGTCTTTTGACTTCTGACAATGCCAGAGCAAGATGTGATGTCTTTCAAGAGCATTATTCCTTGGGGAAGAAAAAAGGAAATTTAATCTCGAAATTAATTAAAGTTTGCAATGCTTTTTAATATGTTGCTGTTAGATAAGATTTATCTCAAGTTGCCCACCTGTATTTACTTGTCAAGAGTAACATGACTTTAGTAAACAATTCTTTTAAGACTTTTTTTCTCATAATTTCTTCTTCTACAGTTTTCAGAAGTAGAAGAATTCAGATTGGTGACAGTGTTTGCTTTGGGCCCCGATCCTGAAAATATCAGTGCCTAAAGCCATTGAACTGTACGTGATTTTTTTAACTACATTTGTTCTGCAGTATATTTGCAGGGACTAGTACCATTTTAGGCCATCTACAGGTATGGTGCCCCTAGGATAGTAGTGAGACTTCAGCGGATTTCAGAGCAGCATAATATGCCTAACATCCAGTTTACTTTCATCTTTTAAAACCTACCAGGCATCAACAAATCATCTTACTATGTTCTCGGAGCACTGAAAGTAGATCGGTGACGGTTTCAGCAAGTTGGTGTCTTGGTGGTGGTATCAGCAGTAGGATTTTGTATATGAACTTAGTCTTCGGGAGGAAAAAACTTTCTTCGTAGTCATATGTACAGTCAATTGTTTTATAAAAGTCAACAGAGAAAAATTTCAAAAGGGAAGATATCTTGTTTTGCCTTGGTGTAGCTCTGTCATTTTAAAAACAAGAAATATACACCAATTTCAGAAAATAGCAAAATAAGTCTTAATTTTTACATTTAGTAATTGGCTAAAATATTGAATAAATTCAATAAATTCATAAACATTTCAGTCACTAAGTTTGAAATTTTCACTGGAAATCATTTTATCCTAAAGCTCTTTTGCAGCAAGTTGAGGTTTAACACTTCTTCAAAAGCAAGTGTGGTTGTTAGTGTGATGGTGCAACAAATTTGAAGCCTAGAGGGCAATGGCAGTTCCTTGCTTGGGAAAGTAGTATAGTTCAGAGAATTTTAAACCTCATGTTAACAGAGACCTCTAGCTATGGTCTGACTTCCTTTATAAGAGGTCACTTGCTTTAACCCAGTCGTCTCTATTTTAAGCCCACTAGTTGAAAGGCAGCACCATTAATTTCAAGCCTTCAGAGGATGCCTTAGAACTCTCATCCACTTGCATAGCTTTTTCCAGTGGTCAGTGACACTCACAGTTAAAAGGATGCAACTTATTTCTAGTTCCAATTCATCTGTCATCGTCTACCAACTGTTTGTTCTTGTTATACCTTCTTCTACTGGATTGACATCTTTTAAAAACTTTTTTTTTCTTGTTGGAGACATTTATATGTATATACCATGCAGGTCACCTCTCAATTCTTACTATGTTGAAATAAACCTGTGCATTTCTGATCTAGATCTTTTTATTCAGTCTTGGGAGAATTTTATAGATCTCCTCTGCATGCTCTGTGGTTTACCTCTATCTTTAAAAAATGTAGAAAAAATACAGCATTATTGGTACCATCAGAGATTTATGCAGGATTCTTTTTTGCCATCTCATTTTTTGTCAGCGCCTCCTTCTGAAAGCTAATCATAAACATTTACTTTCAGCATCCCTTCGTATATTTTTTGGAAATAGTGCTCTTGAGAAGCAGACCTCCATTCCTGAGATATAGGCTATAGATGTTTTCAGAGTAGCTCCTACTGTGGAATGCGTAACTTAAAAAATATCAACAACAGCAACAACAACACAAAAGAAGTTTGGTACTGGTTTGACCAGAAGAAACGTTTCTTCCCCATTCTCATTGTTAGTCTCTTAACAAGTCTTTGTCTGATGGGTAAATTTTGTCTGAAGTTGTTTTGTCTTTCTTTCCATATGTTGACAAAGTTTCAAATGAGATAAGCTTAGTACTGATCAAGCCTTTTTATAAGAACCTCCATTTTATGTATCCTCAGTGGTAGCTGTGTTTACATGTCTGTTGATTATCTAGTTCTTAATCTACTCAAGGCAAATTGTATTAGCTATATGTTGAGCTGAGTAAAAAATTCAGTGTCAAGTAGTACTAATAAATTTCCTTATAAAAGTTTATTGGCAGTATGTTCATATTTTTATCAACCAAACTAAGAATGCCATCAGCTAGCAAAATCTGCTGCAGAGCTGTTTGGCATGCAAGTAGCCTGACTGGCAATAGTTTTAAGATTTTCCTTTAATTCTTTATAAAACAGTCACGATATAAGATTTCCCAGTATTTGACCTGGCATTGTAAGCAAAGGCCATTTGCTTACCTTTTCATAAATGCTGGCACAATGCTACTGTTTCCAGTCTCCTGGAATTTTCCATTTTTCCCCCAGCTAAGATAGCTTTCTGCCATTGCTTGGGTGCGAGAGATCTGAACCTGTTGCATTTAAAGCCTGTGTGAGAATAGTCTGATAGTGTTAGCTTTGACTTCTCAACAGTTCTCTTGATGGTGCTGTGTTGCTCTCTAAGCTATATTGTGCCTTTCTGGTCTCTGAAATGGAGACTCATTATCAATCTTCTCAGTACCAAAATAGTTGCTGAGATGGATGTGTAATTTAGAAGGAGAACCAATTTCAGAGAGCGTCACCAAATTTCAGCAAGCAACATACCAGTTTACTTGGTTTGTAACTGTTACCCTGGTTCAGTCGTGACTGTCAGAATAGCCTGAGTTGATGGGTCTTGTAAATAGAAATATCAGAAAGCAAATAAATTATTAGCAAATAGTAAAAGGGCTGCAGTATGCCTAACTGCTAGCTCAGAATCAGAAATTATTGGTCTTACTTTTAGAAGAACTTGTAGATCAAGAGATGAAGATACTTGCTGCTGTTTTTCAGGAAATTGGTCTGGTCCTCTGAGACCCAGGTCGTGACATTTACTAGAATATTCTGTACTTTTAAACAGGAGATTTAGGTAGTGTTATGTTATTCCTGATTCTCTCAATAAAAAAAAAAATTAAAAAGTTTTTTTTTTTTACCAGCAAAAGTGTCTTCCATTGAATTTAAAACTCTTGCTAAAAATATAGGTGAATTACTAGAATTACAGAAGTTTCTGAAATATTGAAATATTCTGAAATATACAAGGAGAACTTCACAAGGTGAAAATTTAGCCTTGTTAGTCAAATTGCTAATGACATGAGTAGAGTCAGGATTTCATGCAGTGTTTTTTATATTTGAGCTAATAAAATTTTAACAACTATTACTTGCCTGTGTGTCATATCAGGATTAAATTCACTACATCTAACCATCTTTGATGAATGTTTATATACATTAAATTAAATTACCTTAAATCATGATTTGATTTTCTATTCTTCTCTTTGTCATTTGTTTCTTGACTATATCTGTCAGACTTGCATTGTGCTCATAATAGTGACATCTGTAGAATGTGTATTTATTGAGCTAATGTCAAGCCAGCAGTGATTGCCTACCTGCATTTGACTCAACAAGTAACTAGCTCATGGTGAGTTACTTGGTTAAGTGAGTAACATGGCAAGTTACGTGGTGTTAAGCTGCATTACTTCTTATTTTACAATTTACAAATTACATTTTGCAATTTACACCAAATCTGGATTGTCCTCAGTAAGCTGTATGGCTGGCTCGTGAGCTCGCCCAGCCACAACTGCTGTGGCTCTGCAGACAAGGAAGAGGGGCTATTCAGGCCTAGATGCTCCGGTCATTGGTATAAACATTAAAATTTAGTGCGCTTTTGTTTGATAACACTCTCTCTATCAGTTGATGGACTCAGTGGAATGTTCAGTTATATTGACTTGATCAGAACTCAGGTTTTGCTGAATTTTCTTTCTATTTTTCCTTTTAAAGTGCCCTCCAGCATCTTTTAAACTCACCTGGCATGATCTTTATGATTCCACAGGGCTTGCTAAGATATGAAGTTGTGAAAGCATGTTAGTATTTTATAAAAATACTAACATATAAATAAGTAAATAAATAATTTAAAAGCTTCCATTTAGTCCTTAAGAGCTGGACTCTTTAAGCAGTCTTGTTCTTAGTAAAATTGGCTACAGTAGTTGGCTGCTACCAAATTTTTACTCTAGCATAGTGGAATCTTGCATTGAAATTGCACTTTAAGAAGAAATGTGGCACAGGAATGAGAATTGCTGTTCTACTGCTGGTTCTATTTTTTTCGAGTTAGAGAAGGAAGTAATCTGCTCAAGCAAAAGAGCTTCATTATTTCCCTTCAGTAACAACACTATGGCAAAAAAATCACATTCCTCTATAGTTGCGTGATTCCCATTTTTCAGACTGGATTCCTGGGTTATGGTTTAACCTTATATGAAAAATCCCAACTGGACATACTTTATTAATTTACAATAATCTAATTTTAATAGGCTTTAAAAGGTATATTCACCAATGAGTTGGGAAAAGGAGTATCTTGGCAGGAAGGAAGGGAGAATAAAAAGAGAGAAAATAAACTAAGCCACCCCCAAAATAAACCACAAACTTTTATGAGAAATGGTGCTTCTTCTTTTCCTTCACTGATCCCTTTGCATGTTGCGTGTTGTAGTTTATATAAATGAGATGCTCTGCACCTCCCTTTGGCTGATGCTCTTCAAGGTTTGCATAGCTCAGTGTGCATTTACAGCTACTTTGGTAGTGCAGAGTATGTGTGGAAGAAACATGTTCCATCACAAGAAAATTTTTAAAAGTTGCAGTAAGATGATTGCAAACATTTTGACTTGAGAACACTCGTATAATTTAGCCCGTGATACAGTATTTCTCAGAGTAAGAATAAAACCTATTCCTAGTTTTGTTTTCACTTCATATCCTTTTTTGTTTTCATTATACCTCTCCTACCCAGGCAGTAAATGTCAAAGACATTTTTCAGTTGTTAAAATAATATTAAAAGCAAAAGTATCTTTTTAACTCCTCCAAATATAATCCTTTAAGACAAACATGCTTAACTCAATGAGACTGCATACCTGTATAATTCAAAGTTGCTTTAAATGACTGCAAGTAGCTTATAAATGACTGAATTAATGCTAGCTGTGGATATAGTCCATAATTAAATCCAACTGCAGGAGGAAAAAAAAGTGTAAATTGCATGTAAGGAGCCTTAATATTTTTTAATACAAATTTTACAAAATCCCGTTATTTCTAACAATTATGGGGCAATAATTGGAATTTTCATTGGACAGAGGATAATACAGAAAATTGAACAAAGTTCCTTAATTCACAAAATTCACTTTTTGAACGCAGGTACGTAACCAACTGTATTTTCTGCACTGGGTCTATTCTCTCTCCTCCTTTTGGAAAGTAATTGCATAGCAGATTCATCCCAGGACAAATGTGTTATTACTGGATTCTGTGCAGATAGTTGCTGAAACCTGCAATGATGAAACCTCTGAATTGGTGAAAACTTTTCCAAACTCCCTGCATTCCCTCAAAATTCTTTCACTTTAGCAGTGAAAAATTAGGAACATAGATAAGGTGTTCCTCCTTCTAATAGATGCAACCTGGATTCATTCCTTTCCAAACATCAGTAATAATAACAACTGAAATACTCCATGCGTCTGGATTTTGTTGATTGATACAATTGCAAATAATGGAAGAAGAGAGCAGAGTGGAAAGTCTGGTTTTCAAAATGAAGCCCTTTGCCATTTCCTAAAGCAAGCAATGAATTTAGCAATAAGTATTTGTTTGCAATTTAATGTCATGGTTACAAGCACCCATATCGTTCTGTCTGCTAAAGTACACAATGCTGGTCAGTCAGTTCATGAGTCAGTATTTTGTGGTATATAATTGTAATTTAATTCAATTATTCCTCATGATTGCTACCTTTTGTCAAAACCTCTCCAGAGATTTCCTAACTCTATTAACAATAAAATCTTAGCCTCCATAGAGATACTTGTGCTTTATAGTTTTTTAGAGGTGTTTTTTACCTTTGTATTTTCCCTATGTTCTATAGGAGATGATGTCCTTTGTACCTGGTCCATTGCAATCACTCCTTCCTGCTTTGCTAGAACAAAGCACCTTCTTCTCCAGTTGTTGTCTTAAAACAACAATAAAATATTATTTCTCTTTACAGACCCTGGTTAAATTAATTTTCTTTCCATCAGATCCTAATCTGAGAATCTCACTTGGCTCAGGGTATCATTCGCTGCCTCTTGAACTGCAGGTTGGACTCTGAACTCCTGCCTCAGAGCTCCCCTTCTAAGATTTTATGACACATGCTGATACACAGTTGTTAAAGGTACTTCAGATTTCTAGATTTAGGGATCCAGAGAAAGAGCATGTCTTCCTGATTCTTTTGTTCTTTACTAATAAGTAAGTTTGAAGAAGAAACAGGATCTATCAATTTCAGTTGTTTCCTCAGTGAAATTCAACTTGATCCTGTTGCACTGTGGCATGCTTCCAAATTTAATATCCTTTAATACTGGAGTGAGTTGTTTGCAGTCAAAATTGATAATGGTGAACTTGTGTTATTAAAAGAGAGAGGGGGATGTTTTTAATTATACAGAAGAGGAACAGGAAATTAACATAAAGCTTAGTGGTTTGGCTGTCACAGTACTGACATGTCACATCCCAGGGACAGCAAGTAAAAATAGGATCTCGATTATGCTGATCTCTCTCTAAAGATCCTGTTCACATATCCGTGGAAGTATTTTCTTTGGGAGGTTTTGATTATGGTTCATCTTTTCGGAACAGAATACTTTTTATCTCTACTGCCAGTTTTTCACCTTTGGCTTTTTTGATTTTGCCATGATCTGCTTTTATTTTTTCATTGTAATCAAAATGCATGTGTTAAAGTTTATAAACACTTGGGATGGTTCCTGTTGCATTGCTTTTTAGAAAAAACCTTTATTATAATGTTCCATTTATTACAACATGTTAGTGATGACATGGGAATTGCTTTTTTAATGAAGCTGATGTTTAAAACTATGGTAAATGTTGCCTGTTAAGAACAGCTGAGGAAAATAACCCTCCACAGATTTGGAGTCAGTAGCATCAGTATAATTTCATGGCACCAAAATCTGTTATTAAAAATGGAACTGACTGTATAATTATGTTGTGTTGTAGTGAGTTGCATAATTATGTTTTTCTTCAACCTATTGAAATATTTATTTTTTTATTTTTTTTTTTTTTTTTTTGCTTAAAAACACAGTAGGTCCTTACCCCAGGATCGTTGCCTGGCAGCCTCTGAAGAATGAGCACTAGTAAGAGATTGTAAAGTTAACATTGTTTTATTGTTTTCAAATTATAGTTATCGAATAAAGAGGAAAAATACATCTTTTTCTGAAAAAGATTTTAGAAAGAAAAAAAGCCTAGATAATAAAGCCAAGATACATGTCTTGGTAGTCTTATTTGAAAATTCATCTACCTTTTTTTAAATCAATTTTTATCTTACTGAAAGGTTTACTCTTTTCACATTTTTTCTTTGGTATACTTTCTCATGACTATGAACAGCACATTTCTACAAATATAAAATATAAGAGTTGTTGTGCCTGAGCACAGATGAAAACCCTTCTGTACCCCTGTCTGTCCTCTCTCAGGTTTCACAGGGAAAGTGATGTGATGTAATTTACAAATTGAAGGGTTGGAAGTGATGATTTTAAGCAGAATTAGCACTTTTGACATCCATGTGATTATGCTAAGGACTGTATTTATTTTCCTTCTGTCTCTGTACAAATTCCACTTAGAAAATGCATTCCTCAAAACCAGTCTTGGATTTTTCTTTCTGGAAAATTGATGGCAGTAGCCCAGCTATACAGTAGTAAGTTGTGTATGTGCACGATGAAGTAAAAATTCATAAATAAGCAGCTTTTAATTTTAACTATACAGGTAATATCTTAAATTACCAGATAATTTGCTTTTATTTTTAGGAAGTATCATGTATGTCTTAGAATTACTGTATTTAGTTGAACATAAAAATATAAGAAAGTGTACAGATGGTTGCAGATAATTACCTAGCATTCTGCAGTATTTTTCATATTTTTATTTATCAAAGTATTTTTGCATTTTTCTCTGAAGTGAAGTACATAACTCCTTGTTACTATATCAGCACAAATCTAGTAAGACTTCAATAGAGGAAAAAATATCAGCAAAAATCTCTAGGTTTTCAAGGTTAAAAACTTGTGCGTGCACACACATAAACATACGCACTTCAGTATGTCTTTTGTTAAGCTTGTATGTGTGCAAGATGTATGGAAATTTTAAGTATTGTGGTAAAAAAAAGAAGAGTTAATCTGAAGATAATCTGATTTTCTTGAGTGTTTATGACAAGCCTCGGCTGAACACATTCTGTATTTTTCTCACATTCTTAAATGGATTATTCATTTAGTAGAAAAGAAAGGATGATATCTTTTTGTTCCTGTGTATATCATCAGAGTCTACCATGAGTCTAAAGCTTGGCAGAGGTTATTGTGGAAGCAGTGCTTGCTATTCAAGATTATCTTCTCTGCGTATTTATCTAAGGGAAAGCAAAGCTATCAATTCCAGTACTGAAAAGCTTGCATGTGAGTAGTTAGAGACCTTCTCATTTTCTTCTAGTTGCTCTAGCATTAATTTTATGGCTTAGAGTGCAAAAATAAGATAATTTACTGCAGCAGCTGCTTATTTAGTGAAAAGGTTGGATTGTATCTTACCTTAACTCTAACAACAAAATACACCCTGATTTGGGCCAGAAATAGCTCCATTTGGCAAGTTATTCTGGAGAACTGGTCTTTTTTGAAGCACAGAAAGATGTGCTTTCCTGAAGACCGTAAGCTGACAAACAAGCCAAAGCTAGAGACCTTATGGGCGAGAGTGGTTAGGAAGGCTTTATAGAAGAAGCTAGCAAAGAGGTGCAGATCAGTTCTTGGAATGAAAAATGGTAAGAGTCTTAGGCAAAGATACAAAGAAATAGTCCATAAAAAAGGGACTAGACTGGTAAAGGCAATTTTAAAAAATGAGAGAAAAAGAAAGAAGTAGGAGGAGACTTTTATGCAGGATGTAAGTCATGAAGTTAAGTAGTGAAGTTGAGGATGAAGAACCTGAATTTTCTGTCATTGAACATATCAGACTGGGAGTAGGAAAGGTAAAAATTTGAATCTGGAGAGGTAATATATATCAACAGTCAGGGCATGCAAAGAGCTTTTATAATTCAGGTTGGTGTCTGCTTCACTTAATTGGGTGCTGGCTGCTCTCTTGCTGCAGTTCCCTATTCTGTGGGTGTTTTTGTGGTTCTTCCAGTTTAACAAATTTAAGAATCTAGAAATGCTAAACTGATATTTGTTTTTTGAATCAGAAAGAGTTTTATTTATTTTCTATGTTCTTTCCAAATCTGTCATAAATGGTCATTTAGCCTATGACTTGGAACACCTTGGTCCTAGCTGCTTTAAAAAGATCTTCCTCTTGATCCTCCTCATTAATTTTCCATAATAATAAAGCTGACTTTTAAAATCTTTGATATGGAAGATGAGGGTCTTTGTCAGGTAATTTCATTAAGGGCTTTGAAAATAACTGCATTAGTCTTCCTGCATTAGCTTTATTCAATGAGCAGTGAGTATAGTGAAATGAAAGTCAAATGATATATTCCTAGTAGTCCCTGGCAGTCAATAGATACACTGTGGAACAACCCTGTTATCTCTACTTGCTTCGGTGTGTTGGACCTTGTTCTTAGATACAAGTGACTGTAATAGTGGAGCCTGAAGACTAATTATGTTCAAGCAAGGCAGATTCCAAGAGGACTGAGAACAGTATTTGAGCTTGTTGCAAGTTCAGTGTCAGTCTTGCACAGTCTTACACAGTCAGTGTGTAAGCAAAACTGAAATTCCTGACAACTATGGAACATGGACCTATCAAAAATTTGAATGTGGATAATTTTTGTAGTGTATCATCCCTACTATATAAATACATAAAAAAATCGATAATTATAATTCTAGTTATTGAATTTGCAAAGTATCAGTATTTCTGTGTCGCCCATGCTACTTACTGTCTACTTTCCCTACTTTCCATGGCAGCCAAGCCATGTCCTGCACTCTCTGGTCCCTCAGTGCTGCCATTTCGGACCTCTGTGTTCCCTCCCGAGCCAGGGTGCTGCTAAGGGCTGATGCTCATCGGCAGTTGTGTCGCACCTGCTGCCCTCCTGGAGCCTGTCTCCTGGTCTCCTTCCACGTGAAATGGATCCCGGTTGTTTGCTCCAGGCCTGTAGACTAAACCACAGGGAATGGAGACATTTGGTAGATTTGCTTGAAAAATGCATTTCTGGTCCAAAGAAAATGCTGTTGTAGGTGCACCCGAACACCCTTAACAGGGAGGTGCAGGGGGCCTGGAGATGCTCTGTGCTTCTCTCTCCTCTCCTTGCTGACCTTGCTCCTCAGGTGTCGCAGGGAAGCACTTGTCCAAGAAGTGTAGACCCCTGTCATGTGGAGCACAGAGAATCATAGGAAGCAATTGGATGGGAGCAAAAGTTTGTGTCGTTCTTCCATGTCCTCATATCACTTTTTTTCTGAACTAATGCTGGTTATGATAGTGGTAGTTCTGTCTGCAAATTCTGTGTGTGCAAAACATTGTGCAAGCATACATTAAGCACCTGCCTATAATATAAAATGAACGTTGTGTTTCAAATTGTTTTTATTTTTTATTTTGACGTGTGCTCATATTTTGTTATAAAGTCAAAAACACTCCAAATCACCATTGAGAACTTTTTCTTACCAAACTTCTGAACCTCACAGAGCTCTTCAGCAGAAGCTGAAATGGAAAGCAGAACTGCAATTCCAGTTGGAATTGGAAAATTACAAACAAGACTGAAAGAAAGCCCAAAAACTCACTGCATTTCACTTATTGACAAAAATCAATGTGTAGATGAATGTTATTCTTTACTGGTCTTTTCTCTAACCTTACTTAAAAGAGATTTCTTGAGATCTGCAGATAATATATAGCAGTATTTCACTGTCTTTGAAGTTGCACCTGTTGCCTAGTCTGTAACCCAAATATTTGTTGCAGTTAAGTCCATTGCTTAACTTGCTTCTTCAGTTGTGCAAAACAGATTATTCCTTTTCTCTTTCAGAAGCTATATATGTTTATGTGTGTGTATATATATATATACATATATACGTATATATATAAATATACACACACATAAATATTCTCAACAGCTAAAGGCTTTATTTAGGGCTTCTGTAATTTACATTTTGACATATATATTTCTGAAATAAATCAAGAAAAGGTAATTTTTCTCTCTTAACTTGACACTAAACAGAGTTTGCATATAAGGAATACATATAAGGTAAACCTCACGTAGCATGTTTTATGTTTGTTAAAAGGAAGTGAATTGTAATCAGTTATATTTTTTTTTTAATAATAAAAACTCCAAGGATATTATGTGAAGAAACACACACACACAGATACACGTATGTGTATCACACACACATATACATGTGCACGTGTATATGTGTATATAAACTCCTTATTCTGGGAAGGAAGAAGAGTACAAAATACACTAATATGACTGTGTTTTTTAAAAAATATTGTTCACTGTAGCCATTCTAAACTTATCTAGTCAGACGACTCATACGCACTCTTTTGAAATCATTGTGTTGATATTTCAGGATTAGCACAAGGTCTTACAAAGTTTGCCTTCTTCCTTCTTAGGAAAAGTTTTAAATTTCAAAGGATATCACTGCTAGGATATTACAAAACTACTCTAAATCTCCTTTGTAATGGATAAAATATGCGTTTTTCCAAATATATGCGTTTTCCTAGAGGAATGGGAAATGTTTTATATCTTTGGATATTTATTTTCAAAATACACTGAGCTTAGATGAATCTTATGCTCTACCAAGAGGAATATGAAAAAAAAATGCTGACCACTCTTGATCAGTATACATTAATTTTGTGTCAGTAGAGTCCCGATGGCCCAATCAAGTCCCAAAACCCTTTGTTACCATAGACTGTACATGGAAACTAAGTATAGTTAACACCCTGCTTATTTTATTCAAGGTTAGGACACAACTGGTGACTAAAGCAAGTGTTTGGGAAAGTCAGGAAGCCAGCACATTTTGTCAGGTAGTTTAACAGCTCAGATGCTCTAGTTAGCAGCAAAGTAACTAATATCAGATGTTTCTTTATAGATACATATGGAAAGTTTCCAACTAAAATAATGTATTAGGTTGTTGAAATATAAAAAAATTCTGAAATACTATAGTGTTGGCTAAGTCAGTGAAGAACATAAAAGAAGAAAAAGAAGTTGTCTTATTTTGCACCATTCCACCAGTCCATGGGTTAAAGGCAAAGCGTAATAAGATTTTGATTTGTTTTGTTTTAGAACGTCCAGCGTGTACATCTATGGCTGGTTCCAGTGTCCTTCCCTCCAACGTGGCTGGTATCAGTAAAGAGCTGATTGAACTCCAGCACCTCATTCAGTTCCCAGAGGAGGTTGCCAGCATACTGACTGAGCAGGAGCAGGAGCTCTACCGCAAAGTCCTACCCATTGACTACCTCTGCTTTTTAACCAGGGATTTGGGTAACGCTGAATGTCAAAGCAAGCTTTCGAGTATTAAAACTTCCATATCTGCTACTATTCTTTCTCAAAATCATGAACATAATGCTGTGGAAGATCTTGTGACAAGGTTTAATGAGGTAAGACAAATCATTTATTTACTCTTTATGAGGTTTATTACCTATTTGATGTAATTTCCAGGTTAGTTATTTTCTTTATTAGCAGAATTTAACCGTAAACAAATTGAAGCATGAAGGAGTTAGCTAAATGGCTTCCACTGAATATGATGGGAGTTATGCAACTGATTTTGCTCAGTGAGTTTAGAAATTTGCAACCTAAGTTTTTCTTGCACATTGCAAAGCAAACAGGAAGAAAATATACAGACTTGTATTTCTTATCTTTTTATTGACAGCACGGGTATATTTTCAGTCATTGAAACTTAAGGAAAAATTTCTTAATGGTGAGGGTGACAGAGCACTAGAACAGCTTGCTAAGAGTGGTTGTGGAATCTCCTTCTCTGGAGATCTTCAAAACCCACTTGGATGCAGTCCTGTGCCATGTGCTCTAGGAGACCCTGCGTGTGCAGGGAGGGTTGACTAGAGGACCTCTAGAGGTCTCTTCCGGCCTTAAGCATTCTATATGATTCTATATGATTTTTTATTTTGTTCAGGAGATATAGGTTTGTTTATTTTCTTTGGATTTTGTAGAAAAAACATAGGAATGAGCACAGAATTATTACAAACTAGACGTTACTCTATAATATAACTAATGGGAACTGTTTATTTATTCATTTAATAACTTTGTGCTTCTTGAATGTTGTTATATAAGAAATGTCATTTGACAAGATATATTTCCAGTAGCCAAATCCTGATTTTTTTATAAGATTTTCCTTGATTTTTACCATTTTTTGCTCACATGATCTCCTGATGACTATAAGAGAAAACTGATCAAGGAAGAACAATTTGTACCTCTCCTCCACCTCTACCTTGCATATTAAAAAGATATGGGAGTTTCTCTCACTTCATTGTATTATGGCAGCATGTATATAACAAAAATTTAAAATGCATTTTTTTTAAAGACAGAGCCTTAAGGTCACTTAAATTAGCTCCAGTTACTGTATTTAAAAAAAAAAAAAAAAAAAAAAAAAGTCTCATTTCCCATTGTATCTGGTCCTTAGCCAGAGAAGAATGTGGCCTGTGATGCAGCTAGAACGAGAAGCGTTCCCCTTTCCCATGCGCTTCTCCCATGCCCATGGTGGGCACTGCAGTGAGGGCAGGGCCACAATCTCTTCCCTGGTCTCGTGGGGCATAGGGCCAGAGCCGTCTTGGGGATGGCTGCAGTTAGTTGTACAAATTAGAGGACTTTCCTGTGTGCTGACACTTGGAGTAGTCACAAGATTGAAGAGCAAGTCGCTGTGAAAAAGTCTTGTTCGAAGTGACTGAGATGATTGTTTACAAAAGTGAAGTTTAATTTTGAAGTTATTTCTTGGTAAAATATTTTTTTAGTGTGTGATTTACAGTTTTTGTAATCTAACAATACTTTTCTGGTAATGCTACAGGATCATCTTCCATATGATTTAAATTAATCCCTGCAGATCTGATGCATATATAATTGTATATTATCCTAAATATCCTAAATATATGTATATATTTTGCTTAGCGTAAATATTGCATATTTGAACAGATTTTTTGTATCATATTTGCTGCTTGTAATAAATCAATATCTTACTGTCTGCTTTATCTTATGGTGGAATATATAGCCAGTCACCCGCGTGGGCTCTCTGAATGTCTTTGTTTATAAATGGCAAGAAAATTCTTGTGTGAAGAGTCATGCTTTTGTTGGCAGAAATCAGTGAGTGAGCGCTTGCTGATTTTTTGGCATTGCTTATAGAAATACTGAAGTGTATTTATACTGTGGGAGCCAGAATGAATTTCAAAACGACAGCTTCTGATACAGAGTGGGAGAAAACTATTTCTTGCCATTGTTCTTTTCAATGAGCAACTCGAGTATATATTTTTCATACAGCAATCTGCTTTTTGATTATTTTTCTGATACATGTAGCTGGGGACAGCTGCTTGTAACACTTTTATAAGTCTGTAGCTGCTGTATTGTGGACCAAATACTGACTTTTTATGAAAGATTGAATGAGGATTGCTAGAGTATTAATTAAATAGACTCATTAAATAGACTTCAAAATAATGAAGTTTAAAATATATTTTGAAATATTAGTGAAAAGTAGGGAGAAGTTTGGTCTCACTGAGGTAAATTTTGCTTGTATTATTTCCTATCTAAATTTCCAAGGACACTCAGATCCCCTGTTCATTACTGAATTTGCAAACAACCATTGATGACAGAGAGTGAGGTCAAGCATTAGATACTGGGAAGCATTGCTTGATTCCCGTATACACAAAATACATTTGTTGTTACTGTTTTTTTCTAGGTGTAAATTATTTAACTGATGTCACTGATGAAGTGCACATAACAGAGTATGAATACTTTTTATTCACCTTTACTTGTTTAGCCTATACTAATTAGAAAGGATTGATGTTGTTTAACATAATGATGGCATTTAGACCTCAGTGGAGACTAGGGAGGTTTGGGGAAAAGAGTTATAACGCAGAAAGTGTTGATGATGGTTGATCAGCCTTAAGCTGAGTAATACAATATTGTAACATGAAAAACTTATCAGATTTAGAAGAAATGGAGAAAATGATGTTGTTTTCACCTACAGGTACTGCTCTTTAGACAATGAGTGCATTGAGCTTTCTTTAGTCTTTCCTTAATCCTGAAATTCATATGAGATTTAACAAATATACGGTGTCTAGGGAGAAGTTAACTGTAGGAAAAAGTTTAACTGTCATGTTTTTAGAATGCAAAGATGTTTTTAATTTCATTGATCTAATGATCACCCTAGTTTTCCAGGATGGCAGATTGCTAATCTCAGCTGTCATAACGTTTATGTTCTTATCTCTGTTTTGTATATAAAATTATATATATATATAAAAATTGCACTGTTACTGGGGATACTTAAAGGAAAATTGGAGAAGTGGGCTTTTTTTTTTTACTTTAATATTGGTAAATTGGATCATTTGTTTTTTCTTTCAATTTCTTCTTGTAACAGCCCAAGATTTGAAATGATCTCAGAGAAAGGGAATTACATCTCTATTCCGTTAACCTTTTATCTCAAAATTCTGTTCATTCTATACATCTTGTTCCTATGAATTATATGTTCCCTTATCTGTTAATAATAGTATAAACATTTTGAAGAAAACATGGTTTGGGGCACAATGAATACATTTGTTTCAAATTTCCTATAGCAGCTGACTACATAATATTTCGATAGAATACTAAGTTTGTCCCAAATTCCATTTTTATTGCCACATTGTGTGCAGACAGATAATTTATAGGGTGTTTTTCTATTTGTTTTTTATTTTGTATGAAAAGTTTGAGTATGACCACTTAGTATGATGATGCATAAATAAACTCTATAGTCTTAAAAAGTTTGATTAAAATTGCAGCTATATGATGGTGGATGCTTGGGCACAATGTGTCTTCATCAACTGGCCACATCTGATATTTCATTTGCTTCTATTAATATCAAATTTATCATAGGACCTTGTAAAACCAAGGGAGTGGATCAAGTTAAAGACAGATACTCTTTCCTATTAATAAAAATAAATAAAAACTGATCGTGAATTAGCAGTTAAAGTGATAGGAAATGAGTGAAATACAGTAATATCTATTTCTCAAATACTGTTTTTATGTTGAGGCTTATAGATTCTCTACAACTACTAATAGTCATACATTTTCAACAGTGTACCATTGTACACAATAGTAATAGTCATACACTTTTCTACCGTGATA
>JAUBNY010000073.1:2042844-2074995 GCA_032275445.1 Crypturellus soui | reverse complement strand
TTGCCTTATATGAATATAAAGAGTCCCTTTTATAGCTTGAAGCTTTTGACCACAGTTTCAGGTAAAAGGAAAACAATAAAAAAGTTAAAACAAAATGAAGCTTTTAATACATCCTGCTGAGCTACATGTATTCAGCAAGTGTGACAACTTAACAGTGAAACTTGTTTCACATTATTCAAAGGAACAGCCTGAACTTTATCCCACTTTGGAGCTGCAAATTCAAAATGAGATGTTGAATACATAAGATGATTTTTTTTTTTGAAAAAATAATTTACCCCAGATTAAGCTAATAAGGCACACTTTCTGATCTCCTACAGTATAGCACTGTAATTGTGGTGGTTTCATCATTCACTAGGTCATTTTTATACTTAGTAAAATTAATCAAAAGTCTGGCTGTTTGGCAAACTAAATGATAATGATAGATTTATTTTTAATGGTTTAAATTTGTACTTTTTTCACTGTTATTCAAAATAAACTTAAATTCTTACTAGCAAAATGGAGACATATCATTTTACTGAAATAATGGAATGTAAATAAATATTTCACTCTGTCTCCTAGTTCAGAATTTTTTTGCAATGCCTAAATGGGTTTGCATAATACTTTTTCAAATATCATGTTTGTGCAAATATCAAACTCTTTCCAGTCCTTGTTTGGAATAGTGTTTAATCAGATTTAAAATGGTAAATGTTCTTTGTAAGGTTATATAATTTCACTCAAGCATGTAAAGTGAACCATCTGTTCATAAGATACGCAATTCGAAAATACTCATCTTAAAAATTCAGCTGGAATTTATGTAGCATATAATACTTAAATAATTTTAATAAAAAACTTTAATGAAACCTTTTTAAAGTAAAACATGTTATATGCTGTAATTCTTATATATTCACCGGTATGTATTGACAGGTTTGTGCACAGTTAGCTGAACAAAGGAACACGAACTCATGTTAACCAGCTAATTAGTCCTATTGCTAATGCCACTTTTAACAGGCAAAATCTTTAAAAACAGAATAGTTTGGTTAAAAGGGCTGCAGACTGTCATGCTTATGCTTTGGATAACTGAAAAATAAATGTCTTGTTTTGTATTCAAATCTTTCTCATCTTTCTTGCTTCAGTGCAGTGCTTATACTGTGGAAGGATACTTGTAGTCAATTTTTATACATTAGGTGTTAGAGAAGGTATATACAGTATTGTTATTTTGTGTTAAGCCAAAACATTTTATTTCAGTTATTAACCGTGGTAAATATTAAACTTCAGGTAGTCAACTGTATTTAGCAATTTTACTCTAAAAGCTGTATCTCTCAAGTATTATGAAATGACTAAAAAATGTAATATAAAAATAGAAGGCATCATTTCTTCCATGCTGAACTATGTAGCTTGGGAATTGCTTTAAAAGCCTTATAAACATAAGAGCTGGGGGAATGAGTGCAAACCACTACAGATGACAGTGAGAACATTGTGCTGCATAGGTGGAGATTGTGACTGGTTTCCTCCATCACTAGCACCTCTGTATTTTTATTCTTATAAAAAATAAACAATAAATTAATTTCCATTCCAAAAGATTCAGGTAATGCATTCTCTGGCAGTTGTATGAAGGATAACAGATAATGCTAGATATATATGAATGATGATTCTCTTGAGTATTAGAGGACTAAAAAAAGAAATCCATGTCGCATTTAGAGATATGTTTTTTAATTCAACTTGCGTTAAATATCATTTCGTCCTGTACAAGACAGGATTCCCGTAGATTAAGTGATAAATGGTCCTGTAAATGTAATTTGCCATATCTCGCCAATATCAAATTGGGAGGGGTTTTTTTTTGCCTTTGTCATACTATAACAGTGCAGAGAACTGGCTTTAAATTGGATTTCAGTGATTATGTCATCAGAAACATAGGGGTTCTGTAATTGTTTGATTGATATAAATTCCCCAGACTTAAAGGACTGGGGAGGCTTTGTTTTACTTTTGTTAATAAAATGCTGTAAACTTAAAAAATTAAGTATTGATATTAATTCTAATACTTGATTTATAGGAGCTTTTTTGTCTATTTGATTTTCTTTTTTAAAAAATACCAATGAAAAGAAAATTCTGAAAAGCAGAACAAAAATATCCAGAGTCTTCTGGGAGTGTCACATCCTGAAATGAGAAAATTTGTCCTCAGTAAAATCTTATGAACTTATCTTAAAACTTTCAGTGAAGTAATATAAGTGTTAGAGTTTTGAGTATGACTTAAAGTGATTTCTGCAGTCATCAAGAGATGCAACCCCCCGCTATGCAGATTTGTTCTTTCTTTTGTGTGAGCTGCACTGAGCTCAAGTGTGCCCAGACCATGTCTGAGGAATCTCACTTCTGGACTTGCATTCAAATGAAGATCCTAAAATGCTCCCTACTTCTTAGATACCATCTGTGCAAAGGGAGCTTTATGCATGCCAGGCAGCAAAAATGTGGTATGTGCATTATCAGGTCTTTTGGGGATGCAGGGAGCTCTAAAGCAATTTGAGAAATGTCAGTGATTCCTACAAAGGAGTATATTTGAGAATGTATCCTGGGTTGCACGTAGGCTGATGAATAAGTGGCATAAGAATACTTTTATTGAGTACTGGTTATTCTTTAAATATCTCAATTAATATGGTTAGGTTTCCTGTAAGCTGTCATACATGATGTTTTCTAAAAAACTCTCCTTTGATTTCAGTGGTACATTACCTATTGCATTTTGAACAAGTAATTACTAGTTTGGCTTATTCTGTGTTTTTTTTTCTGCTTGGCTCTTGGACCACATTTAATTTTGGGGAAGTATCTCCTCAGTTCTGCTATCCAAATGAATTCTCTTCCCTTTCCAGCTGTCTCTGCTAAAAAGTTGGGAGTAGGGATGTTGTTGCAAATGTTAGGCACATCAGTCAGCAAAACCCTCCCTGAAGCAGACAGCCCTTGTTCCCAGCACTTTTCCTGTGTTACCTTCCCCGTGACAGAGCTATTGCCTTGTAGTGATCTTGTAGAATTGCAGACTGCTGAAATTTGCACAAAAAGCACAGTCTTCACGACTTCTAAGAAATCCTTTTTCAAAGTTGATACACTTTTTGAGAAATGCATAATCCTCCTATCTGGGGGAAAGAATGATACTTTCAGACTAATCAGCTAACAGTGCTCTTAATTCATAGAAAATTTTCACAGGGAGCCGAGGCTATTCGGAAACACCAGAAAGGTCAGTTTATACTCCTGGGTAGTGCTAAATATGACATGAAAAGACAGAGCAGAAGAAAGTAGTGCATCCCCAGCAGGGATGCACAAAGAACATGCCCGTAAACATGCAGAGTAGCTCTTCTGTTTCATTCCTAAGTTCACTAACACATAAAATAGTATGAATGAAATTTTCTGCTAACTGCATCAGCCTGAAATATCATAATATGCTCCTTGACCTTTTTTGAATCTTAGAGAACCAGAAAATAAGGATATTTGGAAGTAAGTTTCTAAAGCAAAGCAGGCATGTTCCTTATTATTAGGTAGTGAGTAGTAGACAGTATTCTTTGACGCTCAGTTCTGTCTTTTAATTCTGCCTGTGCCATTAGATCTTCCTTTGCCTTGTTTCATATAAAGAAAGAGATTCAGAAGTTATTTTTCCTTCCTTTGTAGTAAAAAATTTGAAAAAGAGTCTGTGCTCTTCCTGTAATTCCTATTCAGCAAAAAGAGGGAACATCAGCTTCATGGGAGACTACTGCTTTTTTTGCTCTTGTGCCCGTATTTTGCTCTTATATATACATATGCCATCTCAGGGCTGCAAAGGCTTCTTCATGCTGACCCTTATCATTTTCTGTTTGCTTTTATAGAGTGTTTGTAAGAGTTCATCATAGCTGTTTATAGCAATTCTAAGCTCTCTATTAAATAAAATTTCAGCAACTGACTGTCCTAGTTTCAATTGCTTTTGGATGTTCTATATCAATCAATTTTGATACTGTTTTCCCAGTTTGTCCTTACTACCTTAGACTAAAACAGGTCTGTTTAGATGTTATTATCCTGTAAAATATTGAAACCCATATTAGTCAAACCATCATTACAATGCTTGATATTTCAAATGAAGCAAATATTTTATTTCTGTGAGACTGTATGTTTAGCATTTGTTTTTTTCTAACTATGCCAGTCTTGGCTTATGAATTTTACTATTTTGTTTCACAATTTCTGAGTCCTTTACCTTATTTCAACTTACTTTGTATTTGCCCTCATATGAACCCTGTGCAGTGCAGCAGTTGTCTCTATTTCTGCATGCCTTGATGCTCTTCATCTAAACTGTTCTTGGAACATTCAGTTTTTACATTCTAGGAATAACCAATCAAGTATTTCAAGTAAAATTTCATGTCAGTGTAAGGTCATTCAGAGCTGATAAGGTGATTAGATATATGTTATGTAGGGCAGCCAGAATTGAAAAATAGTTTTGTATTACCCAACCATATCTTGTATTGTGGCTTCTCCATCCTCGTAAAGACTGTGATTGGGAAAACTTCTCAAGCAGTTTTACTGCGTCCAGCATCAGACTCTGGTATTATTTATTCTATCTTTGCTGACAGCGATATCTACTTCTGCTAGATCTTTTATTGGATGTTTGTCTGCTAGACCTGCAGATCATTTCTTCCAGCCGGGTCTTCCATACCAAGCTGATTCGTGAGTGCTAGAGCAGATTGAACCTTGTTTCAGAAGATCCTTTCTGTCCTGAGCTTCTCATCTCATCAGAGTAACCACATCTCTGTGGGACTCACTCCCAAGGGAATTTCCCCAGGATGAGACACAGAATGATTTTACAGCCTCATTTCTTTGAGAATTCAGTCTTGAAAATTTAACTCTTGTTGTACACACACATATATATTGCAACTATAGCTCGTTTTTCTTGTTTGAATGTTTTTTCATTCGTGATTTTTCATTTTTGATTTATTTGGGCATCAGAAAGATTAAAGAGCAACAGGTTTTTTTGTTCTCTTTCACTGTTCTCCCACAGGAATGGGAAGTTTGGATCACTGTCTCTGTGAAGACTTGCTTAAATAGAAGCTCTGTGTCTTTTACTATTTTTTTTCTTTCAATTAGTGCTAACACATTTTTATTTTAATTTTTCTCCTTGTTTTTTAAAATAAAATGGGCTATTCCCAATGAGAAGAAAACTAACATTTTCTAGTTTTTATAAGCCTTTCCTCACACCAGTAAAGTTTGTAAGTTCAGGACCAAAGAATACAACTCAGTATCAGTAAAATAATTACATTTATTGCTTCATAAGTGTTTATACAATGGCAAATATCAAACCCTAGGGAATCATTTGTTAAAAGGAACAGTTGGTCTAAATTAGATTTCCATTTTTCCATCCAAACTTCTTATGGATGTTGTGGGAACAGAAACTGGAAAGAAAATTTGCACACTGGTGAAGAGGTTTTTTGGGGGGAGGGATATGAACAGAATCATGTATTAAGTTGATTTCTGATTCTGTCATTAATTAATCATCAGACAAAAGTTGGCAGTGTGGTCACACTTGGCAATGTGAAAGGTTTATACTTCATGATCTGGTATGCAGATAACATGAATTATATTAAGTGTTCGGTACATTCCTATATGCACCTCAGCAAATTTATACATTAAAACATGAGTTCAGTGAGCTTAAGCAAAACCAGAAATTGTAATTTATCAACTTTCATTCTCCCTGCTTTAAGAGCAAGGATTACTTAGTTCACTTTAATATGAGCCCGGAGTTTAAACTATGTTAGTGAGAATTGGCACTGCAGATCTCTCTAGCAGCTTTGGAAATCAACATTAACTTAAGCTACCCATCTTCTTCAGTGACCTGAATGTATATTTTGTTTAAAGTAAGTATTTTCAGACTAGTTAGTCATTCAAGTGTAGGAATGTGTGAATGTCTGTGAATAAGGAGCATTTCTAATGCAGACATGATTTTGCCCTGTGTGTGAGCAAAATTTTCACTGATACTCTTCAAATGGAAGGAAAAAAAGAACTGCATGAAAATTTGCAGTTTTGCAAACTGCATTTTGCAAATGTTTTTACTTTGGCTGATTGTCCTTGTTCATTTTGTTTTACAAGGTGAGCTCATGGGTTACCTGGCTGATCCTGACCGCAGGTTCCATGGAGGAGAAACGAGAAGTCTTCTCATATTTAGTGCATGTGGCAAAGTGCTGCTGGAATATGGGCAACTACAATGCTGTCATGGAATTTTTGGCAGGGCTAAGGTACTGGCAACTGTGTTGTTGAATGATGTTTCGATGAGGGATTACATTGCAGCTTCTGTTAAGCAGACCTCTCTGAAGAACGATGAGCTAAATCAGTCACCCAGTGACATCCTAATGATCCTCTTGGAAAAAATAAACATGCTAAAAGATGCTTTCTCAAAAGGGAGCACCATCATTCATCTTGATACGTACTAAATACGTTACTTTAGAAAACAGACGCTTTTTAAACAGAAAGTTTAAAATGAGAAAAGAAGATGGAAAGCAGTTGTGATTTAACTATCTGTAATCAACCAAAACTATTGTAGCTTGGGGTCAGAGTCTGCAGAACATAAGATAATAGTATCATTCTATGTAGTCAGACTTAGATTGTAAAAACAATCAGCTGGACCTCCTTCTTTAACCCTCTCCAGTATATTTGCATTGACTAATATTGGTATGTTGTTCTGTAATGATATTACATAGCCAGACCTGCAGGGTATAGAGAATTATAGGTAGGTACAGGGCTGGCTGAGGAGAAGAGCCATGCCTTTGCCTAGACATGTAGTTCAGTAGGCAGTGAATTCAGTGCCTCTGTGCAGGCAAGAGTTAATATCAAGTTCCCCATATCTTAGCTCTGACCCTCCTTGCATTTTGTGTTTGTGTAACAAAGCTTTAATGTGTTTGTATTGTCTCTTTTTGTGGTTTCATAAGGATTCTCGTTGAGCTATTTGTTTACATTTTTGGTATATAAAACACATTTCAACTGGTCGAAGACACAGAGAATCTTGTTCAGCAGAATGCATCCACCGTCTCCTAGCCATAAAAGTTGTGAGGGGAAATGCAAAACAAATTAAGGGCTTAATTTTATCCGTAATTCATCTGCACTGCACAAGGAAGAGAAGAAAGGAAGGCTAGTGGGAGATTTGTAATGTTTCCAGACCGAGGGCAGAATGTGGAGTTAGGGCTGTTTTATTGTTAGCTTTTCTACAAAGTTCTGGGGCCAGAAAGACACCTTGCCTTTGTGCAGACAGGCAGCTTAGAAGGTGAGACACCCCCTGGCAGGACCATCAGTTTTTCTGCTGGGAGCCACCAGAAAAAATCTGCTTGAATTAAAAAAAATTCATCTACAATAAAAACTCTGCAGATCTGTGTTGGTGCCTTAGAGTCAGAATGTGATCTTGACTCATACATCTTCTTACTAGAGTCAAATTAACTTGGGAAAAAAATCAATATAAATTACTTTAACTCTTTTTGTTGTTGTTGTTTTACTTTTGCTAACTTCATGTGTTATTCATAATACAGGTGAGGGAATTGTAATAAACCATCTGTTTTTTCCGTATGACATGTCTTTAATATTTTCTTATTTCTTTTTAGACTTTATAATTTTAGGGCAATGGCAAGCTAAAAACGCTAAGAAAGCCTGCCTGGTTTTCTTATGCAGCTGAGGTTATATTAAAATCTCCAATGCTATTCCAGTCCTATATGGATTGGACTGCTTCTTTCTCCTCTTCAGTTTTGATGTTCAATAATTCAAAGGGGAAAATGGTCTGCTATCCAGAGGTGTTGTAAAAATGAGTTTGATTTGTTTCGTTCATTTCTGAGTAACAGTTATAATATCTGTTACTAGATATGCTACAGGTATTGAACTTCAATATATATTGTGCCTTTATTTTTTTAATAGATGTTTGACCTCTGTTTGCAATAGGTCAAGAAAAGTTCTAAAAATGTGGCAATTTATGGACCAGTCTGATATTGAATCTATGAGAAGTCTGAAAGATGCCATGGCACAACATGAGTCATCATCCGAATATAGGAAAGTGGTCAATCGGGCACTCAATATTCCAGGCTGCAAAGTAGTTCCTTTCTGTGGTGTGTTTTTAAAAGAGCTTTGTGAAGTTCTGGATGGAGCATCCAGCCTCATCAGACTCTGTCCGCGATATAACTCCCAGGAAGAAACACTGGAGGTAACTGGGACTGGTCTTCTAAGTGGTTGTGTTTGTATCTATATCCAATGACAGTGCTTTTTTTTTAATATATTATTTACTATTTTACATGGCAATACATCTAATTAAATTTCTGTAGATCAAACAATTATTCACAGTTCAGTTAGGTGTACCTCAGTCTAATTCTCATAATAACTGTAGTAATAAAAATTATTTAAAGTTATATTTTTTATGCATAGATCCATTTAAGAGTACTGAAAAATTAGGATTTGTATAAAAGTACCACATTCTGAAAGCTGTAAAATCCTTTCTATTGAGTATTATGATCTTTCATTTACCTCATTGGTAAGAGAAAGGTTTTAAGTCTCTTAAAAACAGAATACAGAAGGTCAGTCATCAGGCTGTTATGTGAAAAGAGCAATTTCATCAAGCTTTACTGCTTTGTTTTGGAAAAGAATGTCCCTGCTATCTGAAAAGATTAGGACTGGGACTTTAAATAAATCTACAGGAATTACTGTTGCTTGTGTCATGAGATTTATGCAGTGGTTTGGTCTGTATTGTATGAAAAAAGATATAAAATCCCATTAAACATTAATGGGAAAGATATGGTAAATATTCTTAATTCTTGTAAAATACTTCTCTAATATAGAGATGACACAGTATTCTAATTCTTACTATACTAATCTCTTAGTTATTTTTAGTTTGTTTCAGATTACAGTGGACAAGATAATTTTTTGCAAAGAGTGGGCCAAGATGGTTTGAATAATCCAGAAAAAGAATCAACAGCAAACAATATATTTCAAACTATTCGAAGCTGTAATCGCAGTTTGGAATCTGAAGAGGGTGATGATAATCTCAGTGAAGGCAGCAATTCAAGAAAAAACTCTTTGAAGGACAGAAACCAGTACCAGTAGGTTTCACATTTTATTGTTCTGTCTTTATCTCTGTTTTTTTTTTTTTTTTTTGCCTTTTTCATCATTCATTTTCCTATCCCAAAAGTCGTTTATAGGAACAAGGTGTGACTTTTAACATCTTTCCTTGTATCCTCTTCTAATTCAAACCTTTACCCCCACCAAAGTTATGCTAAGTAGCTGATACTCAAATGCTTGAAATCCTATAGATAGTTTTATTTTCCCTCGTGATGTAATTACTTCCTTTCATCAGGGTAAATCTCCTTCCTCTTACATGTAGAGCTTTAAAAATCCACAGTTATGATTACAATTTTGATCTTTGGTGCCAGGAATAGCACCAGGGCATATCTGTTATCAGAGCTCAGAACATTATATTCTGCGTGCTAAGGCAGGTTCTGTTCTGTTTAAAATAAAGGCTGTTTATTATTGTTTATGCATAGAGGAACATGTCTTTTAAGGACAAGTTCATTCAAGTCTTTTCAATTACATCCAAAAAACATTTGGAAGTCATTAGACATTCTGAATTTTCAGGCTGACTTGTACTATTTTGCAGCCCTTACAGACATTCATGGGTCTGCTTTAAACTAAGCAACGTGGGCACAGCAAAGCATTGCTTCTTCAGGGCTGACCTTTGCCTAAGCTGGGCAGCATCTTGTGGTGCCAGCTGTGGGGCAAGCTCTCAATATTTGAGCACTCTGTCGGTGCTGAGCTCCATAGATGCAGGGATGTAACTATCCAAGCATTTATGTGTGCACATACACAAATTATGCAGAGATAAAGCCTTTCCTAAGGGGGTTAAAATGCAATTTCAATTGAGATCATATAGCAGTAGCAAAGTATATTTCAGAGCAGCTATATGGTTCAGAGGTAAGGTGATGTAAAGTGACATATCAGATAGTGCAAAAACAAGTATACTTATTTCACTAGTAGAGTTATTACATTGATAATGTGCAGCAAAAGTTCTGTATATTGAGAAGCATCCAACAGATTTTAGTATGGTATTTCAGTATTTTATACATAAAATCTAATAAGTGACTGCCTGAGAAGGAACTACCATCTTCCTGTTCTAAATGCATTTATTTCATTAACCTGCAATTGTAAATTACATTTCAAATAAATAATTGTTATTTCCCGAAAGAATGTTTTCTAATAGAATTATTCACATCTGGCTTTAGTTGCTTCTGGACAGTGGAACAATAGATTATGCCAAGAAAGACAGTCCCACTTCTCTGATCGTTTATGCTGTCTCTTGACTTATTTCAATTTAAATGCTTTCTTCCAGAAATTATTTTTCTTAATTAATATATTTCAAAACCATCTTGTAATTCACATCTCAAATGGAAAATGAACTAGGGAAATCAATATTTCACTTGGACAAGCAAAGTAGAATTTGAATATACAAGAATAATATGGGGAAAATGAAGTCTACTTGTTTAGGTTTTTATGAAATCACTTCTTGGTAAATTAGTTATTTATGTTTTATGTTGAAGTGCAGTAAGTTCCACTATACTTAAAGTAGGAATTAAATGCAAGGAAAAAGATCTAATAACACATTGAAATGAAAGCTTAAAATTTAATTGAACAAAACTGAAATTCACCTGAAATCTCACAAAGACTTTGGAAATTCTCCTGTCATCTCTTTCCTCTATTCATTTTTGTACTGAGAGAGCTCAGTGAGGCACAGAAGCAATTATAATTACATACCACCTCATAAATGTAATGTTGTGGTCATAAAGGCAGAAAAATATATGGCACAGCGTGCTTGTTATATCTCAGAACCAGAAAAAAAAAAAAAAGAATTAACTTGCTCTTTGCTGATTTGAGAATGCATTGTGGACTATAAACTCAGCAAAGTTGATTTCTTAAAAGAAAAACCTCAGTAAAACCAGTCAATATTGGGTATAGTTATTACTTTTCCAGTTCTAATAGCAGATAAGCTTTGTATCACTTTGTGATCAGTGACATTCGTTACCGCATCTAATCATAGGGGAGTCACCTACCTATTCATCCAAAATTTCTTCATATGCCAAATACATACCAAAGTTTAATTTCTGTTAGAGCTTTGACTTTTCAGTTCTCAAGGAAAGAATGTCAGTAAGTAATTTAATTAACAATTCATTTAGAACAGTATTTCAACCCTTTTTTTTTCTTCTCCTGACATTCTTTGCTTGAGTTGTTTTAAATTATTATATTGTTCAATTAGCCTGAACATATCTTCTCTTTTAAAATTCCTAACTGCAGTAAATATCTCTTAGAGTAAGGTGGAGGTGAAAAAACATCCTTTTCCATGCAATTTTTTTGCCTAAAACTGCAATCTGTTTTAAGATTTCCTTTAATATTTCCTTAATATTTGTCCTTTCTTTTCATTTCACTGCATCTCAGTACAGCACATGTAAAGAAAACTTCTGATGCAAAGAGAATTCTGTGAGTTTGTTCCTGATGATTGATAGATACATTGCTTCTGCCAGCTGGTGCCATAGTTTGTGTTCCTGTATATGCTCGTGTGTGTGCTTTGCTTACCTGCTTATACATGTAAATCGGCAGCCTACCTGCACTGTCAAATGTGAAATAAGGCAAGAACAAAGCTCAGCCATCGCCATTACACTAGTCTTCTCCAGCACATCTAGTCTCAGAGTAAAATTTCTAGGATTTTTGATTGATTGCTTTGAGGGCATTGGGGAGAGAGAGAAACATCATTGGGTTGTTGGTTTAATTCAAAAGTCTTAACCTTGCATAGTCATGTTAAATATTTTAATATGTAAATGTGTGACAAGATTTGTCAACTTCAAAGCCATTTTATCCCAGCTAGGGTATAAGACATGACTTTTATTTTTAGGTGGATTTCTTAAAGAAATAAAGTTACATTTTGGATTTATGCAGTTATTCTACCTTCGGCTGTTAGTCTCCCCACACATCAATTACTTCCAAGCCTGTTGGTCACTTTTAGCTAAATTTGACAGAAGTAGAGGTCTCAGTAGTTAATAAATTCATATAAGAATTACAGTTGGTATGTGGATATAGGGGGAAGTCCAAATTACTGCCTCAGTGAGAGAAAAGATTGAGGAAAAGCTTTTTTTTTTTTGCTGTTTAGCTTAGTGAGAAGATATTATACCTGAGCAAGTTGCAACGTGAACTGCCTTTTGTATAGCTGCTAGGATAAGGAGTGGGAGCTGGGAGAACTGGGGAGAAAGGAAGGAATGTGGAGGGTGGTATAACAATATTCTTTGAAAATACACGGAGAAAGCTGTCAAAGAAAATATTGGAATATTAAGATATCTTAAGGAAACTCTGCTAGTTCTGCTGTATATTAACAGTTTTCTCTTTTTCATGTTTATTAATGTTCATTAATTGAGATGATATTTTCATCAATTGAAATATTTAACATGCATTAATTTTATATATTAGAAGCTCACGTGGAGAAGAAGTTCTCCCTAAACTACCATTATTTGTCCAGCCATTGTTGCTCTGTATCTACTATTTCTGATTAGAGTAAAATATTTCAAAAACATTAATCACTGGACACATTTTGTGTTGATACACTGCTAATGTAAACTTTCTAAAAGGAAGCATAAGCAAGAAATTTCTTGCTATATGCTTTTGAGAAAGGTACGTATTCTAATCACTACTTTACAAGTGGTAATGAGAGAACTGAGGTAAGTTGAAAGATTCACATATTAAATCATTAAAAAAAAAAAGATTAGAAGTCCTGTCTTCAAACCCCTAGGGCCTGCTAGCAGTCTCTGTATTCAGTACTTGATACTTCAACCAAAGTCATATTGTGCAGTGGATATAAAAACTTGAATCACTTGTCTTTAAGATGCAAACTATACTTGTTTATTATTAAAGTAATATATGGAAAACTCTAGGAAAATAACATTACACTGTTAAAGCTGTTATAATTAATTGTTGCAACATCTTTTAATTAATCTAAAATTGCAGAAACATAAAATGTACTGTAAAAAGTACAATTGCACATGCTGCTGTAAAGCCAAATTATATAGTGCCTTTTTTTTAATTTAAACTCCAGCAGAAAAGATGTTAATCAGAGCATAAATCAACACATGGATCAGGTGATTCAAAAGATAGATAGTAGGTGTACAAAACTCTTAAGTCTCTCATCTTTGCTCACATACAGGTTTATAATTGGAGACCTTTCAGATTCTGAAAATGATATATTTGAGCAGTCGAAAGAGTGGGACACAGCTCCAACCGAAGAGCAGCAGAAAGCTTTCTGTCATGGAATAGAACTGATTCCTTGGTACGTGTTATCAATCAGAGCTGATGTCCACCAGTTCATGCTGCAAGGTGCAACTGTCATTCATTACGACCAGGAGACACATCTCTCAGCTCGTTGTTTTCTCCAGCTTCAGCCGGACAACAGTACTTTGACTTGGACAAAACCCACAACGGTTTGTCCTGCAAATACTAAAGCAAAACTGAGTGTGGCGAGTAGTCCTCCGGAGCTTGGTAAATATCAGTTTATTGGCAATACTGGACTAAATGGATTGATGGAAGGTTTTTTGGATTTATTTTCAGCAAAGGCTGTCTATATGGGACACCCTGGCATTGATATGCACACTGTGTGTGTTCAAAATAAACTATGTAATATGTCTCTTGAAGAAAATGGTATAACACTACTTTATGGACTTCAGACTACTGATAATAAGCTGTTGCACTTTGTTGCTCCGAAATATACTGCCAGAATGCTCTATGATGGATTGCTGGAATTGTCTAAAGCTGTGAGAAAAATGAGGCGTTTTCCTGATCAAAGATTACAGTGGCTACGGAAACAGTATGTCAGCCTTTACCAGGTAAAAAGATACTGTGATTAACATCTGTATTACCAAAAAGATTATATTATATTAAGATAATATTAATAATATTATAGTATCAAAAGGAAAAAATTCAAAGATAACAACAACCTAATGTTATACAATTAGTTCCTGCTACTAGTAAGCTGAAAGATGCATGTCTGAGAACCAACTTTGTAACATGCTCTGATTCTGTGTGTAATATTTTCAACATATTGAAGATAAATTTTGTCATGTTACAAAGTTCTTAATATATTTGGAATTTTGGAATAAGCATTTTCTTAAGCAGCAAACAATGACTGTAAATAGGATGCTGAAATAATCCTGGGAGAGTCAAAACAAAATAGCAAACAAAATATTTTACTAATGTTAAAAAAACATCATTGAAGTAGTAATGACGTTCTCTCTTTCATTGAAAAAAAATGTATCTGTTCTTTGGCAGTTATTCTCCTATTTTGTTAATGTTGTGAATTTTTGCAGGAGGATGGAAGGTTTGAAGGCCCAACCTTGGCTCAGGCTGTTGAACTGTTTGGAGGCAGGCGATGGAGTGCAAGAAACACAACCACAGGAACCCTTACCAAAAGCACTGAGAAACCTGGCGTACAGAGAAACAATACTCTGGGAATAAGCACAGCCAAGAAAAAGAAGAAAGTACTTATGAGGGTAGAATATTTTGTTATTCGTGTTTTGTTATTTATCTAGCTGACTTGTTTCTTTCTTGTAGTTGTTGTGTAGCTAAGTAGGTATTCTGAAGCAGGGAAAAGGTATTTGATGATAAATTTAAAATTTTTTATTGGAGTTTTGGGGTTTTGGCTTATTATTTTCAATTAGCTTTTCTGTTTTTGTTTTTCCTTTTCTCGTGCTTGGAGCAGGAGTGCATAGAATCATAGCATCATTATAGTTGGAAAGGACCTTCAAGATCACTGAGAGGACAGAATCTGCTCGGGACCATTAGTAGAAAACTTAAATGTGTTAATAATAAAAGCAGCATCATGTAGAATGATGTGCGGAGATAGTAGTCTCTTTCTTTTCTCCTGTTCATTTTTGTGTTGCCCAAAATATCGCGAGAAGTCTTCTGCCTCATATTAGCAGGAAGTTTCATACAACATGACGCATGGACAGGGGCGCAAGTGTGCCCTCTTTTTTCTGAACTTGTCCGCTTTCAGCAGTATCCGGAAGAGAAGAAGCATGCAGAGTGTACCAGCATTACACTATCTAAATACTCCGCTCTGCAGGTAGAAAAAGTCCTAAAATGACAATATCTGCCTCTTTAGGACTCCAGTGCATCAGTGGAATAGTGCATAATCAGCTGGACCATTTTAGAGAGGTGTGATCATTGTCTTCTGTGTGATACATTGAGGTAACAGTGTCTACACACTTAATCACGTATCATTTGTGATGCTTAATTTGTCTTTTTTCTACTTACATGTTTTTTCTGAAAAGGTCCTTACTAGCTTTACAGGAGTCTGTTTCATAAAGAATAGCTGATTCATCTCATGATTTTGTTGCAGACAACACATAAGGATGAAAAAAAAAGTTGTACTTGAAGAATGTTTATTATGCTTACTATTTCTAGGGTGAAAGTGGAGAGGCTACTGATGATGAAATGGCAACGAGGAAGGCAAAAAGCTGTAAGGAATATCGTAATAGAAGCGGTTCAGATCCTCAAGATATTGATGAGCAAGAAGAATCAGGTGACTTCTTTCATTTTGTTTTAGTAGCACTTTCTTCCTGGCAAAACCCAAGTGCTTATATAGGCATTGTTTAGAATATACCTTTCTGATTTTCTTGGAACAAATCTAGAATCTCTTTAGCATTTTACTGAGCATTAATGAATTATTGGAAGAAAACATATTTGAGCCAGATATTATAATAGTGCTGCTAACCATGTGTTTTATCCATAGATCAGAGTACTGTTATTAATGCGTCTCCATCTAACACCTTGTCATCAAGAAGAACTCACTCTCTGACAGCATCTGGATCTCCTAATATAACAGCTACAACATCTGCACCAGCAAGACCAGTCTCCTCTCCTGTAATGTGTTCAAGCAAGAGTCAATCTAGGTATGGACAAAATCAGTGCTTTCATTTAAAAGGGGAAAAAAATGTTGCTGTAATGTAATTATGATCAAATGTATCTTATATCAAAAATTTGATTGGCCCATTGATAGACAACATAGGACATTTGAGCTCAAATACCATGAATCTGATGATGTAACTTTGTAAAAAGTGATTGAACAGCATGCTGCAGTTAGTAAGTCTGTTACAGAAGCAGAAGGTTGGAATACTGTCAGAAAACTGTATAAATACAAAGTTTAATTCGTTGTCCAGATCTTCTTGAGAGCATAATTGTAAATATTTTGCATATTTTGAAAAGTAAAACAGAAAATTTGTAGATGTGTTAAATGAAGTACCAAGGTTGTTCAGCACAAATCATTCCTGCTTGGGGAAATATTTAGTTCTGTTGACCTTTTGGGTGATGATTGCAGAATGTCAGGGAACTGAAGGGACAGTTCTGAAACCTTCCTCTTGTAATCTTTCCTCTTCTTTAAAATTCATCCTTATTCAGTCACTAACAGTGCAAGGGGTCACGCTGTGGTTGTGCAGTGACATAATGCACTAATACCATAATTCCATCAAGAGGAATAATAACAGTAATATAACAGTGATAGTATGTCAGGGATCTGGATAGTATTTTATGACATACAGAAAGACAATCTCAACAGAGATCTTCCAGTGTTTTTTTTAACAGTGCTGTGGTGTGCCTATAAAGTATAGATCTTGCTATTGCAAGGAGAACCAAATGGTAAAAAAGTGGAAGACAGTACTGCTGCTGGTAGAACATTATTTTTAGAGACATATGTCTTATAATTGTTTACATTGCCTATTTCACAGGCATTTTTCACATTTAGAATGATTAGATTTGATAGTGGGAGTGAGTGATAGAGCCTCCTATGGATATCTACAGAAGGCTGGCTGCTTCTCAACACCTGTTTCTGAAACTCTTATGTTGTTCTTCACATTCAGGTCTTTATTCAGAACCAGCAGATGCCTTCTGTATGGCATCTGTGCTCACTATTTTTTTTTAAAGGCCTCGAGTAATTTTCTGTTCAATAAAGTGAAGAAATACTGCATTGCTTCCTCTGGAAATCACTTCTGTTTTGCAAATCTGCTTTTAGCTTTGTATGCCAAAATAGTTGTTTTTCTATAAATGAGATTAAGAGGCTGAACTGAGAACTCACATTCCCAGGAGAAACGCAGCTAATATACCTTAAATCCTCTCAATTCTGGGTTTCTGTACTGAACACTGCATAGCTTAGCCTTGTGGGCCTCCCTAAATTTTGATGGGTTTTTCCTAAGCTGGATGGCAAAACTATCTGAAAACTGTGTAGTGTTGCTCTGTACAGCCCCTTTACAATGAGTTGGATTTGCAGGAGGTCTCCCTGGATGCAGGTTTGTGGGTGCTCTCATTTGTTCTGAGGAAATCATGAGTTAAATGTTCATCTATTACTCTGCCCCAATTTTTATGGGCCAGTAAGTGACTTGGAGCACTGGTGAGAGCATTACTCCTGGTCTTTACATTCCTTGACGGGTCTGAATTGTGCTTATAAGTCTTCTCATATCCCAAGAGAAATAATTATATGCAGTACATCATTTGTAATCAGTGTGTCTAAACTATCAAATAGCTCTCTGGCTGTCTACTCCACCGCAAGTCCTGTGATCGTCCACACTATGTGTGTGTTAATTCACTCCCTAGATCTGTTTAGGAGTAAAGTTCATCCTCGAGTAAACCAGGATGAACTTCAGGTACAGTTCTGGGAATATAGCTGCAGGGATTGCTGCCTTCACACAGTGTGGATGCATTGCTGACTGGGTTTCGGTCTGTCTGTAATACACCCCAGCTGTTCGGGAATTGAGCTGATGCTGCTTGTAACACGGAGGGGCATGGAAATAGGCAGCAGCATATGAAGAATTATTGGGAACTTACAAAGAGAGCTTCCTCTTGTATTATCTATGTGTATACTCAATCCAGACTGCTCCTGCTTATACTACGGAGGTAAATACAGGGCTGAGGCATGGCATCCTTTTTTTCTTTTTCTTTTTCTTTTAATAACCTGTATTATTACCTGTGGAAGTACTATAGAACAAGTTACTTGTTAGAGACCAAATCTCATGCAATGCTGAGCGTGCCCATCTGCTGCTGCTGGTCTATTCTGGACTCACAACTCTTTCTGCAGCCAAGCGACTTGCCTCATGATAGTTTATTTTTTTGTCTCACAAAAATGTTAGGGGTGGTTTTAGCCAAAAAGTATGTGCAACATGTCAGTACTTGCCATAGTGATGCCAAACAAATGGAAAATGATCAGCCAAACTAGATGGTATTTTTAAATACATTTAAATACATTTGAAATTATATTTGGTTTTCAGTTGCATGCAACCGTGCCAGGCCAGGAGTGAATGAGGAATCTAATCTAGTATGCTTATTGTGAAAAAACTAAAGTCTGCTTATAGCACAAAATTCAAAGGACTGAATGTCTTTAAGGCAGTATAGGAAGCTGGTCCTCTTTTCCTGAATCTCTTGAATCTGCTTGTACTGAAACTGATGGCAGAATTTATAGGTTAATGGATTTGCAGGGTGTATGTGATGCCAGGCTAGGTGACACTTGATAAAAAATGCTCCTACTTCTGGAGTTAGTTCCCCTTGTTTCTTTAAGAAGGAGGTGGCTTCCAGAGGTTCCTGCAAAGCCTAAAAGAAGCACTAGCTTGTCCTGTCTGTGAGTTATTTGATGATACTCCTGACTATTTTGATGAAGTACCTGGGAGAGACACCTGGCTGGGAAATAATGAGGGTTGAGTGCTAGGTAATCTGTATCCGCTTAGTAGGTTATTTCCTTTCTTAAGCACTGAACTTTAAGGAGTTCTGTATCTCTTTCAGTTTCTCTCTTAGCAAGTCCTTAGCAATGTTCATAAACAGCAAGACACATTTTTAAAGCTTGTACTACAAAAATACTGGCCTTCTTTGTTAAAGAAGAAAATTGGAAGGTTTTCATTTGTACCATTTAAATCAGGCTCTTCTGCACAAGAGTTTTGAATATTGCTTATGTTATTTGCTCTGGCAAAGTATACTGTTGGCTTGAGAGAAATGAAGAACCCTGTGAAAAAAGAAAATACAAACTGTCCTTATACACAGCAACTGGATAATACATACATTAAGAACTATAAATAAGCTGTTAATGCAGTAATGCATAATATTTCAATATGTGTAAACTAAATGTAACCAAACTTACAGCAATTTCTTTCTGATTTAGCACATGGAGCAGCAGTAGCTGGCATGGCCGAGTTAAAGGGGGAATGAAGGGGTTTCAGAACTTCATGGTTTCTGATAGTAACATGACTTTTGTGGAGTTTGTAGAGCTCTTCAAATCTTTCAGGTAAAATATATTTATATTTTGTATTGACCTCATTCACTCAAATTTATAAAAGAGCAGAAATTGAACTTGTCAACTATTTTCACAGTGTTCGGAGCCGAAAGGATCTTAAAGACTTATTTGATGTCTATGCAGTGCCGTGCAATCGATCTGGTTTAGACCCTACTCCACTTTATACTAATTTGAAGATAGATGAAAATAGCAGCGGATTCCAGCCTGATTTAGGTGTGTTAAAGAAGAAAATACAACTGTTATACTACTGAACAGTTTCAGTTGTTGATCTTAAATAAATGTCTCAGTCTTCCAAATACATTTTAAGTATATGGTTACTGCCATATCTCCAGGATAAAACTCAAATTAGAAGGAGAGAAAGTATAATTGTTTTGTGTTAAATATCTTTGTAATTGGAATAGAAGAAATATTTTTTTTTGCTGAGAGACTGAGCCCTACACAGGCAGTATTTGGTTGGGTGGAAACTCTGGAATCTACTGTAGGGCAGATAAAGTAGTGAGCAAAAATACAAAAGAGAAAGGACGAGACTGTGGCTTGTGGTTGATTTGTTTTCTGCCTGCTTTCCTTATAAATCTGCTCTATGCAGAAGAATTATACATTAGTACTAAAATGCTCAAGTACTTTCTACTTTTTTCTTTTTTTTTTTTAAGATTTGCTGACTAGGAATGTTTCAGACCTTGGTTTGTTCATTAAGAGTAGGCAGCAACTATCAGATAACCAGAGACAAATATCTGATGCTATTGCTGCTGCCAGTATTGTAACTAACGGTACTGGAGTTGAAAGCACATCCCTGGGAGTATTTGGAGTGGGCATCCAGCAGCTAAATGACTTCTTAGTGAACTGCCAAGGAGAACACTGCACTTACGATGAAATCCTCAGTATTATCCAGGTCTGTAATAAAAATATCTTGCAATTCCTTGTGTTAGTACTCTTGTTCCTTCTGTTTTCCCTGCCAGTATTGTCTGCTTGGAATTCGGGATGCTATAGGTATGTGGATATTTTCTTTCAGGCAACTGTTGCCTCTGCAGTTTGCTTGAAACTCAGTCTGTAAGTGAGCCCAGCAGTTTTGTTTCAAGGGACCAAGTGTGTTACTTTGTAGTCTTTGTTTCTACTTAATAAATTGGGGGCTATAAACTTGTGCAGATGTCCATAAATATGCCCATAAAAAGAAAGAACAAGCTGAAGCGAATACACAGTTTTATTGGCTATGAGTGCTTTATGTGGGAAGGGATATCAAGACTTGGAAACATTATTCATGCCCTTGCCTTGTTTTCTCCTTATACATGACCACCTTTGATATGAAATTTCTCATAGAGAAATTTTCCAGGAACACATCTTATTCACCTATGCATAAAATGGCTGAAGTGATTGAAAACAGTGTCGTAAATTTCCATTTCCTCCAAGGATGCATGATTAATCCAAAATAAAGCCCCTGCTGAGCAATGTGAAGAGTTAACAAAGTTTAAAATATTTAACATTTCAACTGTCAGGCATGTGTGTACAACATAGATTTTCAAAGTTTCAAAGATGGAAATCCTTACGAAACATCAAAGTAGTACATAAATAAATATAAATAAATCAATTCAAGATGATGATGTGTTTGTTTAAGCACTACAGATAGGAGAAGGGTCTGTGTTAGAAGTCCACAGATCCGTCTTAATTTTTGCTTAAGTGCTGACTCTACTTTGATTCGGAGTTTGTATTAGATGACTTTCCAATGTCCCTTCCAGCGTCCATGATTCTGTAATTCTGAAGTTGCTAGTTTAATATACTTGTTATCTAATTTGTAAAACAAGCACAAGCATACTGTAGACACTTACTACTTAAGCTACATAAATACTGTCTTAATACGGACTCATTCCCATGATGTACAAGGTATAAAAAATATGAAGAAACCTTATCTGTAAAAATTGTTACACTGAAATCTGTTACGCTTCTTTTTCACTACAGAAATTTGAACCCGGTGTGAATATGTGCCAGCAAGGGCTACTATCTTTTGAAGGATTTGCAAGGTAATTAATCTTATTAATTTACATATATGTATAAGGGTGGCAGCAGTATATTGATGTTTGCATGACATTCACAAAATACTCAGCACAGCATAAAATTTCCTCAAATCTTCTCACCTCTAGATTTTTGATGGATAAAGACAACTTTGCCTCCAAAAACGATGAGTCACAAGAGAATGCTGAGGAATTGCAGTTTCCACTGTCATATTATTACATTGAATCTTCACACAATACTTATCTTACTGGCCATCAGCTTAAAGGGGAATCCTCGGTAGAGCTCTACAGCCAGGTATACAGGATTAGATTGTTGTGTAGTTTTCAACATGAACTTGTTTGTTTAACTAGCAAGTCACAGAAACATGACCTTTTTGCTTTGAAAACCTAAATGTTCTATGCCCCTGCTTGTAAAATGTTGGAAAACATGATGTGTGGGAAAGCTGCCTGTGAGTGCAGTTGGGCTCAAAATGCCTTTTATAAGGCAAAAAAAATGGGTTTATTCGAGATTCATAGCTTTTAGATACTAGTCAGTCTGACCCAATCTGCTATAATTAGACTTTCCCACAGGAAAGACTGATCTAATATTTTAGTTCATTCAGATGTCAAAAACACTATTCAAATACTCTACATTGCACTGCAAAGAAATTTCAAATAGAACGATAATTCTAAAAGCATTACTTCTAGGAATATTCTGCAGGTTTTTTAGACTTTATACCCAATTGGTGTTGAACAGGAAAAGAACAGTTTCTCCCAAGGGCTTGAGGTTCTGAATTTGTACATTTGTCTGCATGTTTACCAAATGCTAGAGGAAACATCAAACTTCCTGTGAGTAGTACTTTCATTACTCACAATGTGAATGTTTCACCACATTTGTTAAATTGGTAAGGGTTTGCGTGGAGGTGCTACTTCTCTTTGAGTTTTAAGACAGAGGGGTGAGGCTTGTTAGGAAAGACTGAATAATGTAGCTGCAAAGGAGAAGGGCCGGAGACCATCATGTGGGAAAGCCTCTTCCTATCCCTCAAGTATCCCTCCTGAAGGAAGGAGGGCAGTCTCCTTCAGCTCAGGGTGTCTGACTCTTGAGGGGAGTGGTTCCCTGATGGCCCTTGACAGAGCTGCCAGATTTTGATAGAAGCAATTTTTTCATTATTCATATACATTTTTGCTAGAGATGACTTTAACTGTGAAGAGTATTGTTTTTAGTAAAATAGTTCACTGTAATAAAGATACGATTTTCAGGCATAGTCATGCTAAATAACATTAATAAGTTTAACCCATCTGTCAAAAGCCCAGGTCTTCTTCCTTCCTTCCTTCCCTTCCATCTGTCCATCCATCCATGAGGAATGGATGTAAATCCTGTTTAATGTTTAATTTAAGCAAGATGGCCTAGTACATTGTACTTTCCTATTCCAACTATCATCATGTGGGATGTTTGCTTGAAATTATTTTCAGACCTTTGTCATTAAAAATAAATAAATGAAAAGAGAGAAACTCACCGATAATGGAATCCACAAACAAGCTGCAGTTGCCATTCCCAGAAACCATCATGGTAGCAGCCAGCAAAACATTGCCATGTAGCTTGCCAGCTGCTCTCATAGCTAGAAGTGTGGAAATATTTCTGTCTCTGAGGATATCAACCTATGCAATAAGAAGCACTCTGTGAACAGATTCTAGGTGTGCAGAACTACCATGAGTTTGTAAGCTTCCTTTTACTTCCTCTAAGAACATATATGCTGCTGCCTTAATTTTTCCACTGTTTCTCAACCGGGGGAGTGCAGTTAAGGAGTGCCTTCCATGGGCTGTGTTTACTACCCAGAGATTGCTCTTTCCGTTAGTTTTTCTGAGGCACTAGGCTGTGCAATTTAGCTGTGCAATATCTGTCTTCTGCTTTGATGTGAGACTGTGACTTGTATGTGCTCACACTGTGCATTTGTGTTGTAGGTTCTCTTACAAGGCTGTAGAAGTGTAGAATTAGACTGCTGGGACGGTGATGATGGGATGCCTATCATTTATCATGGGCACACGCTTACTACTAAGATCTCTTTTAAGGTATAGTGATAATTGCATGTGGAAATTAAAACTGAAAAAATATATATATTTTTCTATAGTGAAGAAAATATTTTCCTAGAAAATTGTGAATCCTAACAACAACATAGGTTAATGACAGAAAATAGAAACTCTGCAGTACTTCATGTTCTCTTCACGAGAAAATGGAAAAAACACCTTAATTATAAGAATTATGCTTTTCAAATTACATTTTGTAGCATAGGTACTATAATTTTCTGTAGTTTTAGTTTCAACATAGCTATAAATATCTGTTTTCAGTTCTGTAAAAAGATGCTAGGCTGATTTATAGGTGTTCCGCTTTTGGAAACAAATTGCAAATCCTTTCTTCTTAGCGGAGAAAAATGCATTTTCTCACTCTTCAATAAGTTAAATGAATGCTGCCAAATAATCATGTATTCTTACAATAATCTTTCTTCCTCATAGGAGGTAGTCGAAGCTATCGATCGCAATGCCTTTATCACCTCTGACATGCCAGTTATCATCTCCATAGAAAACCACTGCTCTTTGCCTCAGCAACGCAAGATGGCTGATATTTTCAAGGTAGGCCGCAGGGGATACTAAACGGTCCTAAGGATAGGCCTGGGAATTTTTCGTAATATCTCACATACTCTCAATATTTCAGGGTGTATTTGGAGATAAGCTGGTAACAAAGTTTTTATTTGAGAGTGACTTTTCTGATGATCCAATGCTTCCTTCACCTGGCCAATTAAAAGGAAAAATCCTACTCAAAAACAAGAAGCTCAAAGCCCATCAAACACCCGTGGATATACTGAAACAAAAGGTAGAGTCCTTCCTTAACAGAAAGAAACTTTTGTTAGAAATCTTTGATTTTTTTATTACCATTTCTGTATGTACAGCAGAATAATCTAGTGCATGTTCATGCTTTGGGAACTCCCTGTGGTTTGCAACTCTTGCAAATAAGTTTAGAAGCCACACAGAAAGATACAGATACATCATCACAGAATTTTAGTGTATTCACTTCTATAATATTCCATAAAATTCTTATTAGCACCACATACCAGATGTGTTCAAAGTAAATGGTCTTTCACACTTGAGCTGTAACATTTACTATTTGATGTTTGCTGAGAAATGGGGAGAAGTGCCCAATATATTCTATTTGTTTTTAATAATTTTAATAGACCTCTACCGTGTTTCTTCATTCATACTACCTTTTAATGAAGGATTTACTTGAATAGTGGTCATACCGATATGTGGTATTTTTTGGTTTCTAAAAAGCTGTGACTGCTTTTTTGGTAGACTCAGCTTGCGACAAGCTGAGTTTTGTATGCATGATAAGCAATTAGAGTAATTCCTTGAAATTTAATTTCTCTTAGGCAAAATGTAAACAAAATTTACCAATTACTAGGAGGCAAAAATGTTTCATTTCTGAGTTTTAGGGCTTTTCCTTGCAGAAAATCATCACCAGAAATTCCAGTATGCTTGTATCAGAAAAAGTGAATCACAATAAAACAAAATATTCCTGGCTGGAAGAAGATACCCTTACTCTGAATAATGTCCAGTGGGGACATTTTTCCATCATCCGTCAGGATTCTTATCTTACTGTGTATTGTTCTACCAATGCGATTTATATTTGAGCTTGATAATTTCATTTACCTCTTAGTATAGCTTTTCAGTGCTTCCGTATAAATAAAGATGCATATTACAAAGAAGACTTGTGCTTTTTTAAAATACCTACCAGTGATATAGTAAGTGATTGGATCTTTTGCCGTAGGCTCATCAGCTGGCACATCTGCAAGCACAAGCTAGCAATGGTGGTAGTGCTAGCACCCCTACATCTACCAATGAAGAGGAAGAGGACGAAGAGGATGAATATGACTATGACTATGAATCCCTCTCTGATGGTAATAATATGCATTTATTTATTACAGTGCTGTTGCTAGAGAACTGTCGCAATAAGGTATTAAAATCTGATTCTCGTCCTTGATAGAATAATACTTATAATACTTAATACTATAAAAATAACTTGAACAAGTAGAGCACTTCAGTGTTAGTTTATCCCAGCTTTTAAAATTTTGAAGCTGCACAATGTATGGTAAACTACAGTCTTTATAAATATTTTTTTATTTTCATCCTAAATTATGCAACAGTGTTTACACTCATTAATGTAGGGTACTCTAGGTATGTTCATCTGTATTGCATTTTCTAAGGAGTTCAGACACCTGAAAGTTCAAGATTGACTGCAGGCTTAGTACCTGCCAGCTGCCTGGCTGCCATTAAATCAGTCTAACATGCAGATTCTCCAAAGCCTCCTTGACTACTCCGTAATCCCTGAGATCCCTGAAGACCCTGTCTTAGCTACACTTTCAGCATAAGCTCTTCACTTCATTGGTAAAGTTGGAGAAGCTGCTGTGCCCTCGGTTCATGCAAGTACATAGAGGACAAAGAGATGATGTGTTTATTAAAAGTGCACATCAGTATAAATAAATGAAAGGTAACACCTCTAGGGGATTAAATTTAAACCACACTTAGATGATTCCAAGGTCAAAACTGGCAGTAATAACTCAGAAAAGGTTGTAGAGTGATTGAAAGTTGTCTGAAATCATCAGCTTGCTGTGCAGTGACAGCCAAAAAAGGCAGTGAAGTATTGGGTATCCTTGGGAACAGTATTGGGAAGAAATGGTAAAAGGAAGTGCTTCTTTATGCAGCTGGTAATAAACTTACAGGATTTGCTGCTACTGGAAATGGTGGAAGCAGACAGCATCAGAAGATTCAAGAAAGGACAGGATAAATTTGAGGGAGTATTTGAGGCTTATAAACCAACATTATAGGCAGCAAAGTTTCCTCCAACATCCCTAATATCCAGGGAAAGCAAATGCTGGGGCAGTACAAGGGGAATGGACCAACCTAGGGACTTGTGTGCTCTCCCAAAATAGTATCTGCTGTTTCACTGTCAAAAGCAGAACACTTGAGTTAGGCAGATTGTTGATCTGGCAAGTTGAGCGTGTTCTCCAGGAAAGAAATACTTCACATGCTGAACCTTCAAGTCTGATAGACACCTGTGTAAGTGTTACACACTGCATTTAGCAAAACTGCAAGGCTGAGCATGCCCTGCAGCACAGGACTTCTTTCCAGTCACCCCTTATTTACATTATTCGTTTCTATGCTCGCGATTAAAAACAAATCACAAAATGAACAGCTGTGCACTTCAGGACCTGACAGTGCTTACAGGACAGCAGTATTTTTTTAAGCTAATAAGAAAATTTACAGGTGCAGTTGTAGGGCCTTTTCCAGCTGCATTTTGCTAGAAAATCTGCAAGACCAATATTTTGAGCTAACTCAGAAAATAATGTTCAGCACAATGTTGTAATCAACAGAAAGTCTCAAAAATATGAAGACAACAGCCAACATTCACACCTTGCAATATATGAAGGAATCTGTAGCATAGTTTGCTGCTTTATTACAATGAGAATTTCTCTGGGATTTTTAATTATTTTAATATTTTAGCACATTTAAATAATCTAATTAATAGTCTTAATTAACTAATCTGAATAATACTACATAAACTTTCTAAAAATTTTCTATTTTGTTTTCCTTACTGATATATTAAGTTTGCATTAGGCTAATAGTTTTAAAACTGACACTTTATTTTCATTTCTCTGTCTGTAAATCTCAATTTCCTTTACTCTTATTTCCTCTTTGACTCCATTTCCCTGTAGCTGATGTCCTTAACGCTTCTCCTGCTGCTAACAGCCAGGAAGGTAAAGGCCATTTGGTTGAGCATTTTAACTGCATGAAATCATCACTGCATTTCCTGCCTGTTAAAAGTGCCAGTGTGAATTTGTGTTTTCTACTTCATATTAAAAATGTGATAAGGTATTGGGTATTTTATATGGTATTATTAACTGGTCAGGAACCCTGAGAAGATTGCATGTGCAACACTGGTTATGCATAAAAAAGAATATGGTCAAAGCATCAGGAATGAATAAAAACCATTCCTTTTGTGACAAGACAGTTTTAAAATTTTGGTTCAGAAGTCCAGTCAGTAATTGTATTTATACTCCAATAAATCTGTATCTTTGAAGAGGAATTTCTCTAAAAAGTAAAAAAAAAAATCATGTGTTTATGCACATATAAGAATACAAGATGAGGAACATAAGTGAACATGAGAAGGGAATGAAAACACTGCACAAAAATATTTGATATTTGAAAATGTGGAATTATTTTTTGTTCATGGATACCACTTAGTTATTTTCAGATGGCAAGCTTGAAGTAATTTTTAATTTATTAGATGAATTTGTTTTAAGCATCTTGTGAGCACAAAAGGATGGACTTTCAAAAAAGTGCAACATATTAACCAAAGTCTGGCCACAACATTTTAAGTAGAAAGTTACTACTGAAGCAGAATGCTTTGACCAGTAAATGCATTATTTTGCCATCTGGTTATTCAGATAATATTCACAGCCTTATGCACAAATATTGTTAACTGAAATCAAATTTCCAGTTGAAAATCTTTGGCTTTATGCTTATTGAAGTCCTATTGATTTTTAGATAACATTCTTGAAGACCGACCTGAGAGTAAATTATCAAGTGATAAGCTGCAGTTTGAATATAATGAAGAGACTGCCAAAAGAATAAAGAAAGCTGATTGTGCTACTTACAGTAATAAAGGAAAGGTAGTACTGCTTTTTCCTTCTTCCTTCTCTGCCACACTTTTGTATGCAACAAGCTTAAAAGGCATTTAGGTTGCTTAGGTAACTAAGGCATCGGATGCCAAATGCATTTTAATGATGACAAATATTAGAAAGCATGAAAACACACCAAAGAAAATGGATTAGAAAACCATTCAATGTTTTGTTCAAAAAAAAAGACTCAGAGGTTATTTTATGCCCAGATCATGTGGATGAAAATTTATATTGTAGTCATCCTCACTGGAAAGCTTTTCTTTAGCGAAATCCTGAAATTTATTTATATATTTAATTTTCATTGACATCAGTGGACTTTAGTTGTCCAGTAACTGAAGATTTCATGAGACTGTTCAATATTTCTGTGTATCTATATAATTTAAAATATGGAACCGTGATATCTATAGCTCTCAGACGATTAAAACCCTGAACCAAGGTTCAGGAGAAACGCTGTTTGGATTTGGGCAAAAATGACGTGTGTTCAGGAGAAACAGGGTTTTTATAGAACAGATCATGACTGAGGTCTTCGAATATGATCCCAGTATCAATGACAGGTTAATGTATAAACCTACACACAGGAAATCTGTTAGGTAAAGACAGCAAACCACATAGAAACAATGAGATAAGGGATTTTAAGGGCATTAACACCATATGCTGGAGTACCATTGTAATCAATAATATTTATTTTTGGAATTATCATTTAGGTTTACGATATGGAACTGGGTGAAGAATTTTATCTTCCACAGAATAAGAAGGAAAGCAGACAGATAGCCCCAGAGCTATCAGACCTGGTCATTTACTGTCAAGCTGTGAAGTTCCCAGGTGAGCATACTTCCCTGTTCTATTAAGTTTTAAACTTCCTAATTCTTTAGGCTATTGTATTTGTGTCTTAAATTCTTTAGTACAAACTTTTTCAAATGTAAGTAGTTTAACTTTCTTTTTGAAGATCTAATAGTAGATCTCCTGGCTGAGAAGTAATAGGCATAAATCCATTATGTGGAAATATACTGTTTGTCTTACTGGGAAATTTAATTTTGTAAGCATTTTTGTTTTTATGACTTAGAGAATAGTTGTTTCAGTGCTGTGTGGATGACAGATGAGAAAAAAAAATGTATGTTAAAAGCTCTGGGTTTCTATGTACGGAGATAATGAATTGAGAATGAGAATAAAACCTTGCAGGAAGAGTTTGTTGGATTTAAGTGAGCACAATTTGGCGTGTTTCACTTTGCCTGTGCTCCCCATATTCTGTCCTTTCCTAAATGGGTAGGAGGGGAGCCCTTTTGGGGTTTGGCTGGGGCAGTAATGGGAGAAGTGACAACCTTCCTGCCTGCCTGGGGCGGGCAGCTGGGGGAGGCCTGGGGTGGGCAAGGAGAGCTGGCTGGGGAGGCGCGTGCACACGCGTGTGCGCACCTGTGCGCGTGCATGTGCACGTGCACGCAAGGCTTACGCAGAGGGGTAAGGAAATACGAGCGTGTTTCTTTTGTAAGGTGGGAAGACTAATGTTAGCAGAAGAGAGGAAGAGGCAATAACGGAAGAGGAGAGCACTGATAATTACTTGTTCAGTACTGAAACATGAGGATGAGTACGTTTTGACTCAAATAGTGTACATGAATTCTTTTAAATGGAAAATATATTGTTTATTGGTGTGCTTAATCTTTTAAATGAAAAAACAGCTTTTTAATGGAGTGGTTCTCTATGGAAATATCAGCAGTTCTGGCAATTCATGATCTTATACAAACAGAGCTATAGTCAGATCAGAGAAGCTAATCAAACATAAAATAGAGTCAAATATGCAAGATAAACATGCTGAAAAATGGAAAGACATACTTTCCTAATCTTTCTTAATTTAAGAATTGCAGGTGTTACACAAAGCAATAATATCTTCTAAAAAATTCAAATTTGATACTCTCTTTTTAATGAAATTGCAATGGGATATCTTTTGAATAAAATATTTTCTTTCAAAGAATGATATTAAAGATTAAACAGAGATAGCTTAAGTTGTTCCAAACATTTTAACACACAAAGAAGTTCTAGTGTCCTAAAATAACTTCAAAATATTTCAAGTTTTTAATGTAAGTTCTAAATTCAATTAGAAAAAAATATGTTCTTCCTATATCAGATTTCTTCCTCTTACTTTAATTAGAACATGAATGGAACAACTAAGAAAATGAATTCCTTTCACAACTGAACAAATGAAGCCATAGAAATTAGTTTTCCAACAAATTTGCATAACTGTCCTCTTTTGAGACAATTACTGTCTTTTCTACAGTGGATGTAGATGTGCAAGCTCACTGTGCTACTGATTCGATCTCTCTGCTCACCCGGAGAGCACAAGCTCAGTGCAGGCCTCTCTCCCACTGCTGTCAATTAATAATGAGAATGAGCCAGAGGACCTATGGCTGCATAGATCCATTGACCAGTGTCCTTTCCAACTGTGAAAATACACAAGTTTTGGAGAAAGGGAGGGCAGAATTCGTATTAGTGACTGATCATTGATAAAAATATTTTATTTCTCCTATCTTCTGTTACCTCTATTCTGTGTTTATGACTGCTGTTTCTATGAAGGTTATCACTGATTTATGACTAGAAAGTGTGAAATTCAGTGACCATCTCCACTGTATCTGTCTCCACTATCTGCTGCTGTGGTGTCAATCTTCTAGAAATCAAAGTGGTCATAGAAATGGCAGCCTGCACGTGTGCCAACAGATTGTTTTCAAAGTCTGCAACCCTGTTGGCTGTTTCCTAGGGACACACAGTGAGAAGTCTGAACCTGAATAGGAAGGGCAGGCAGTTTTGTCCTCTCCTGGCTTAAAAGTATGAAAGCAGAAAAGCTCCTTTTAATTTTAAACTACTGGGTTGTATCTAGGCAGAGGGAGTAGCAATAGAAGCTGTAACCTGAAGGATAAAGTATATATAACCCCCCTATATCCAGGGGTTGTAGGGAGAGAGCAAACAAGACTTCTTCTGTCATTGTGGCAGTGAACCAGGATCTAAATTGCTCGCCTGCTTTGAGCAAGAACCAAGTGACTTCCATGTCTCTTCCAACTTCCATTATTTTATGAGTTTATGATTCCGTGATTGGTGACACAGTAGTTTGGAGTCAAGTTTGAACTGGAGTGGAAAATGGAGCTTCCCTCTGAGAAGAGGCCTGTCCCTTGCCAAGCATGTCCTTGGGAAGGCCAAGAGAAAACTCCCCACTTCCCTGTAGCCATCGCGTGTAGCTCGCTCAACCTTGATGTTCTGCATTGCGCTACCCAGTGATTTATGAGCTTAGTTTGTTTCCTCAGTGACTGTCTCCACAACAGGATTTTGAAACCTTGGTCTTGCTTGCCAAATCCATTTGGTCCATTGAAAACTGATATTAAATAGCTCAGGAAGCGCATAGTCCATAACTGCTCATTCTTCTAGTCACTTCATATTCCTTGATCTCAGCCTCTACCATCTTCTGTTCTTTATGTATATGCTTTAGTCCCAGGAGACACTAGGTCTCCAATCCTGAAAACATTTATATGTAGGGTAAATTTTACTAACCCAAGGAGTCCTATTGAAACTGGAAGCATAACTTCACTAAGTGCATGTAGACATGCTGTAAAGACTGAGACCATTTACAGCTGTGGACTGATTTCAATAGAACAGAATTTAACATCTCCTCTCATGATTTACAGTTGTAGTTAAAAAGCTGTACTAAATCCAGAGCTGTCTGGAGGCGGGTGAGGCACGAGGGAGCTGGAGGGATTGCACTGGACCCTCTGCGTCCATAAACCTCCTGGCTGGTGCTGGGGCTGACCCAGCCCTGCGCGCGGGGGAGCGCCCGGGCTAGGAGGCCTGTGCGCCCGCGCAGGGGACCCGGCCCTGCTGCGTGCGGCCGCAGGGAGCAGGGCGCTGGGGTTTTCTGGTGTGAATTCTGTCTTTCTATACGTGGGGACCAGCCAAGTGACACTTAGGCTACTCTAATGGGCTTGCTTTGTCATACTGTAAATCACCAGTGCGGCTTGGGGCTCTGAGGAATGTCTATTCCTCACCTCACTCCTGTGTCTGCCAGGATAACTGGTGTGTTCTGACTTTAATTTTAATCAGCTACATGGTCTGTCAAAGTAAAGGGAAGGAAGCTGACCTTAAAAAGAATGAAATCTATTTACTT
>JAUBNY010000073.1:2000827-2042744 GCA_032275445.1 Crypturellus soui | reverse complement strand
TAATTTTAATCAGCTACATGGTCTGTCAAAGTAAAGGGAAGGAAGCTGACCTTAAAAAGAATGAAATCTATTTACTTCACTGGGATCATGATCCCAGTGAATCATGATATTAATGATTATTCTGCTGGAATGTGTATGCTTGAATAATAGCTATAATAGAGCTTTCCAGCCCCGCTTTTGTGTACATATTGGCCATTAAGTATTTAATGGATTTTGCACACTATTTCCCCTCACTGAAATAAAGTTCTAAACAGAAGGAGATAGCTCTGAAAAGACTAGGTGAAGTTAGAGGTTAAACAGGTACATTTAACCAACAGGATTGGAGGGATTTCCTTTTTATATATTGAAATCGTATTTTGCATTTATTTAATTATGGGACTACCATAACTCTGTCAAATCCAGTGTTATTCAATACTGCACAATTTTATTGCCTGTGTAGAAAAGATTCTTAAAACAATTTTCAGGTTGAATGTATTGATACTCTTTCTATAAAGCTTTCTAGTATTTATTAGGACCTTTTAATAATTTGAGACAGAGCTGCTACCTTCCTCAAGTCAAAAACTAAAATGGTGAAAAGTTACATCACACAGATTTCTCTCTCTTGCTTTCATTTAAATTTTAGTATACTATATATTACATTTTACATGGTATGTATGTATATATGTATATACATATATACACATTATTACATTGTATGTGTACATATATATCTGTCTTTTTATATCAAAGCGTGTATGTATGTAAGGCTGTTGGAATTCTATTATGAGGTACACAGTTTAGCTTGTGTGCTGTATAGCAGGAAAATTCATATCTGAGAAAATAATGTAAAAAATGATGGAAAATATCATGCCCTCTTGGTCATGTTTTTTGGCTCATTTATCTTACATTTATGGGAACAGGCTTGTCAACTCTAAACCCATCTGGCTCTAGCAGAGGAAAAGAAAGGAAAAGCAGGAAGTCCATTTTTGGCAACAATCCTGGACGACTAAGCCCTGGGGAGCCAGCAACTCTCGCCAAAGCATCTGGAAAAGGTAAAGTTAGCATCATCTTTCCCCAGTCACGTGGAGTGACTCTGTAATCCAACGCGTGCACCAGACCACGTTGTTAAAGATCAAATACTTTATAATGTAGAAACTGTTGAACTTTGGAATGTTTTTTCATTAGCATGGCAGCTATTACAGTAACACTATTATAACTAAAGAATTGACTGTACAGTAATGGAATGTTAGAATAGAATTAATTGATCAGGACTATAAAGACCCTAATTCATAAATGATTCAAAACTAAAATAGATTTTAAATGATGCATATTACAATTTATATCTCGGAAGACACAAATTAATTTTTTTTTTTGAAGTACAATTGGAAGATAAGTCTATTGGGCTGGACCCAGATCATTAATGTCTGAAATGCCTAAAATTCAACCAAGTCTAAATTTGTAAACCTGAAAACTGCCTTGACCCCAGCCCTGTTCAGCCTTGGAGGCTGCAGCCCCACAGGTGCTGCAGGGTGTGAAGTTGGAGATTCTACTTCTGCACATAGACAGATTAAGGAAATATATGGAAAAAATACACAAAAGGAGCAGGGATTAAACCCAGATTTCCTGCCTTTCAGGGAAAAGCTGTAAACTGAAAGTTAGAGAATTGTATCCTTCCTTGTGCTGCTTTTCTGTCTCTGAGCCATGTGTTTCTTTGAGCACAGTGGCACAGCTGCACCAGGCAGGTTAGATTCTCTTCTAGAGGCCAGTGACCTAAAACTGAATTCTAGCACTCAATTCTTATGGCCTTAATATTTTTGCTGAATTTGTCACCCAACTCTCATGTTTGGAGACTTCGCAGATGGAATTCAATATTGCCCCCCTTCCTAATGTAACATGTGCAGATGAGAAGAACAGAGTATTGTCTCTCCGAAGATCCTGTACATGGATGAGCAGGGTTTTTTCCTGATGCGCTGTAGTTATGGATTCAAATCTACAGAGGATAGCCCTGTCACCAGAGTTTGGAGTTCAGGTGTGAGTACTGCAGCCCATGGGCTGTTACAGAGAGGGGCCTAGTGCATAGCTCTGATCTGGGGCTTCCTCTCTGCCTGCCTGGGGAGCACCACGCCTGCCACTGCAGTGCTCGGCGTGCCTGCTGCCACTGCGCGGAAAAGGAGCCTCCGTGTGTAGTGCAGCACATGGGGATTGCCCTGCTGGACCCAGATGCCTGCTTTTGTTACCCGCTGCAACACTTCATATATGGTGTTTAAATGGGGTAGCATAAGAAGCCCTCTGAAAGGATTTGTTTCTTGTGCGGTGTTTGTAGCATCACCCAATTCTATAAATGCCTAACAGAGCTTCTAGCTAAGTGAGCTTGTATCTAAGCAAAGTACGGGAAAGAGTGCATATTCAGGAATGGAATTGCAAAAGCCAACATGATTGAATAAAGTGTTTTTTTAACCTTCCTGGGGAAGCACTTCTGTAGTGCTTTTGCACTCCGGCTGTTGCTCCTGCCTGCAAGGAGGCAGATGCTGTCAAGCTTGAGCCTTTTTTTTTTTTTTTTTTAAACAGTCTTTGTACTGGAAATATGCTGATAGTATTGCTAATCAGTTAGGAAATAAAATTCATTTCTAGCTAATCTCTATTACAGTTTTGTTACTGAGGAAAGCCAGTTAAATGCTTCTGTATAAAAATGTTTTTAACACATCCACTTAAGCATAGTTTTCTTTCACTAACTATCCTTACTGTATAAGAAACAGGACACATTTTGTACAGTTCCATTTTCCAGGATCTCCTGTTTGCCAAAGTGTAAACATGTACTTCACTAGAGAACTTGGAATTCTTGAGTCTTTGGACCTGCAGCTGTAACTTGCAGATACTGTTTATTTTTCCAGGCCCTTTTGATGTGATGCGGCAGACCTGGGAAGATCCTTGTTCTTTTAATTCCCCAGCTTCCCTCAGCGCCATCATCAGGACACCCAAGTGCTACCACATCTCCTCGCTGAACGAGAACGCTGCCAAGCGGCTCTGCAGGCGCTACTCACAGAAGCTCATCCAGCACACGACGTGCCAGCTGCTGCGCACATACCCCGCGGCCACGCGCATCGACTCCTCCAATCCCCATCCCCTCATCTTCTGGCTGCATGGGGTACAGCTCGTGGCCCTGAACTACCAGACGGATGGTATGGTTAGAGCAGTACACGTTTTTACACATCCGTATACGATACAAGTTCTTCTTAAAGTCCGAGTTCATATTTGATGTTTTCCATTACCTGCCATCTATTCTAAGAGGACTCGACTGCCCATGTATTGCAGCACAAGCCTGTTCACACAATGACAATCTATAGTCCTTAAGAATTGAGATCCCAGAATTCAGGAGCTTATGTCGGTGCTGGCAAATCTGCTGATAGCACAAAGCTACCAGGATAGCAGCACCTTCCATTTTTTTTAATTATTGTGGAAGGAGCTTTTTTTCCACCAATTTCAGTGGCCATTATCCATTTCCGCTAATTTTGAGTATAAAAGGATACTGAACCATTTTTATTTATAGCTGCCTTCTTGGATGCTGCTTTAATGTCAGTCAGAAAATTTCTGTGCCATGTTTTATCTTATGTTCCCTTACCATTTTGGAAACGAAAGGATCTGTTAGGTTGTCTGCAAAACTATTACAGCTGATGCTTTTTCATTCTGCAGTTCAGGACATTTATCTAGAACCTTCTCAGAGTGTAGGTAGCCCTGCAGTTGGATAAAGATATCAGAGAAAAGGACAGAAAAGAATGAACTATTCTTACAGTTTATGTATTGGATAGATTAGATGCGTAAATCTACCCTAAAAACTCTACCAACCAAATATGAACATATAACGCACCACTGAAACTCAAAAGAAGATGCTAAAAACGTCCTTGTCTTCCCTGTTGAGAGTTTTTCCCATTGCGCGGCTGCTCTTGGTCAGTTCTGCCTGCTTTGTTTCCACAGATCTTCCGCTGCAGCTTAACGCTGCCATGTTTGAAGCCAATGGTGGCTGTGGATACGTTTTGAAACCTCCAGTTCTGTGGGATAAAAGTTGTTCAATGCACCAGCAATTTTGTCCATTAGAAAGAGATCTGGATAACAAGGAACCGGCTATATATTCCCTAACAGTAAGTGCATTAAAATGGTATTTCAAATAGCCAGATAGATAGGAATAAACATGTAATTACAGTCTTAAACCAGAATTCGTCATGCTTCAGTATGGGAAGATTGTACTTACAGTTGTTGTTTGTACTTCTGAAGGTCGGTGTAGCTAAAAGAAATTGTATGAGCAAGGAGAAAATGTTAATCTTTATTTATTTGTGGTTTTGTATTCATGGATCCTTCCATTATCTCCTTCACAATATTTGGCAGATCTCAGTCCTGAAACATTTTCAGACTTCCCAACAGCATAAAATTACAGGTGTGATCAAATCTTTCTTACGCTTGTGTAACAAAAAGCCGTAATGAATATTAAAATACATATTTTTAAAAACAAAAGGTATATAATCATATAGATTATTTATGGATTTATGGTAAAAAGTTGGATTCTGAGAAGCTAATGCTTCCAGGAAATGCTTCTGAAAATTGTGCTCCATAAGAGTGAACATTCTCTGCGTGGTGGTAATCGCAGACCTCGTTCTTTTGTGCCAGAGGTCAGTGTTGTTACCTCAGAGTAACTGAGAAGAAAATTTGATCCTTTTGCCTACATTACCAGTACATTCTTTCTGGATTAACTTTCAAATGCCTTGAATGGTTACGGTCATGATATATAGTGTACTTTTTTCAGAGGACAGATATCATAGCAACAGCATGTGGTTTAGGCAGTTCTGCTTCTAAAGTTACTGTCCTGGCAATTACAAAAGTAGCCGAGTATTGTAGTTAAATCAGGGTGCTAACAAATGGTGCAAGCAGTGTGATAAATAATATTCAGCTAAGAACTGGGACAGAAAAAGAATTGCTCCACTAATTATTTTCTCCGGATGCTTCTCGGCTTCAGATCGTGTCAGGCCAGAATGTTTGTCCCAGCAATAGCACAGGAAGCCCGTGCATCGAAATCGATGTCCTTGGGATGCCGCTGGATAGCTGCCACTTCCGCACTAAGCCCATTCATCGCAACACCCTCAACCCTATGTGGAATGAGCAGTTTCTTTTCCGGGTTCACTTTGAAGATTTGGTCTTTCTTCGATTTGCAGTTGTTGAAAATAACAGCTCGGCTGTAACAGCTCAAAGAATCATTCCACTAAAGGCTCTAAAAAGAGGTAAGTAAGTTTGTAGTAACGCTGTATGGCAGAACGGTCCAGCAGACACCTGGCAGACTGGGTCCTTCCTGGGTTAACGAGCACCAGTAATTCCGTGGCATTTGTGGGGGATCCCTAACAGCAAAATGCAAATTCAGCAAAATGGTGCCAGTAGTCTCAGGTTTACCTCATGCAGCTGTAACACCACCAAGCAGATTTAACCTATGAGAAAATTCATTTTCCCAGTGCAAATTTGTCATTTCATTCATATTTAAAATAGTAATTCCATGTATAAATAGCTTGACTGTTATGGAGAATGCCAAACAAACGCAAAAACAATTTCACCAGGAGTTACTAAGGGTTCACGGCTGCACAGGCACCTCTGCAGTCCATAGGGTTTGCTTTGTGCTGGCGTCCAGGCAGGAGTGCTCAGGCAGGGCAGTTACAGGGCTTTAGAGCTGCGGGTCTAGCAAAGGCTCTAGATATCTCAGTTTTACATCTCTGAATCAGGTGTTCTAGGATCTTTCATGTACCCATGAAAGATTGCAGGGTTTTTTTTTTCCCCTCCCCGCTTTTTTTTTTTTTTTTTTTCTCTTTAGGATATAGGCACATCCAGCTACGCAACCTGCACAATGAAGCACTAGAAATTTCCAGTTTGTTCATAAACAGTCGGAGAATGGAAGAAAGTCCCTCTGGAAACGCTCTGCCTGCATCTATGGTAATTCAGTTGTATTTCTGTGCATACCATATATAGCTGTCTTTTAATCAGTAAAACAGTCTAAAGAGTTTTAGAAGGCATTGTTAAAAGAAGCTAGGTACAGAAACCTGCGTATCTTTCAGAAGTATCCTGCAGCCCTGATCCTTTTCGGTGTCACTGCAGTTTAGCCTGGCAGAAACGGTGGGTGGGGACATCTCGTCAAACCCTGACGGTGACACATTTCGGTATGGCAAAACAGAACCTCTGTGCTGGAGGATCCACACATGCCTTTATGCATCGCACAGAAAAGATTCAAATTACAAAAATGAAGTTTTTGTTGGAATAGTGAGAATACAGTAGAAGCCTATGACAAAAGATGGGAGTCCATACTGCTATACACACATTTTATACTTTTATACATACACATATATGTGTATATAGTATATATTTTTATATAATATGTATTATTTATATATATTTTAGCATATACTATCCCCTGTATATAGTGTGTGTATACATACTTTTATTATCATGTGCATACTTCTGTTTGTGTACATATACACCCTGTGTGTGTGTATTTTTATGAGTCGTGTGTTATTCGGATATCTTTTCTCTGTCAAGGTCCTATAGCTTGTGTGTGCAGGTTCTTTTAGCGCAACCTCTAATTAATATGCCTGCGTGTATCAGTGTCCTGACGAACACTGTCTCAACAGCTGTTCAGCACAGCTGACCGGAGAGCTGCCACCACGCACAAAGTGACCGTCCACGGGATCCCAGGCCCAGAGCCCTTCACTGTTTTTAATATAAGCGGGGGGACCACAGCAGCCCAGCTGCTTCACCAGGTGGGTGCCCGCAGCATCGCCACCAGACTGCAAGAGGACACTGGGCTCCCTGCGTTTCTCAGAGGCAGAATCATCGCAGTTTATTCATCACAGCAAGGGCTTGTTGGAGCAGTGTGTTACTGTGCACTGCAAATGCAGAGTATCAGAGAGGTTTTTCCAAATCCTGACTTTTGATAATGGGTTTTTTATCTTACATCATATCCCCTATTAGTATTTCAGTATTTGGGTATGTGTATATGAGAAAAAAAAATCTTCCTGACAGATGGAGTCAGCAGGCTGTCCTGGAAAAGGGCAGATTTTTTTGTGCAATACTTTGAACTTGAGCATCCTAGGAATACAGAGTAAAAGTTAGAGGGCTAAGTTCATGAGTAGAAAAACCATTTCACTCAACAGGGGTTGTTATTCCAGCAATGGGAAAAGACTGTACTGTCCTGGGATTATGAATAAATTGTCTGGCCAGCCAAAAAGGACAGAAATAAGCTTAAATAGTACTGCCTTGTCTGGAATAGTTGAGCTGCTTGGCTGGTCTAAAGACTATATTACCCTGGAGTAAAATATCCGAGGAATAAATAGCACACCAGTGTAGGCAAGTTTTCTATCAGAACTGTTACTGATCTTTTAAAGTTTTTTATTCATATTCATTTATAACTACTAATTATGCAGTGCTTATATTTAGCCTCCTAAAAGCTCTGTGTGTGTGTGTGTGTTGTGGTCTGTCTTAGCTCTTGGCTACCATCAAAGGCACCGAGTCATGTGCCACAGATTACTTTCTGATGGAAGAGAAAAGTTTTATATCTAAAGAAAAGAACGAATGCAGAAAACCGCCTTTCCAGAGAGTGATTGGTCCTGAGGAAGGGCTAGTGCAGCTTCTGAACAGCTGGTTCCCAGAAGAAGGATATGTTGGAAGGATTATCTTTAAAACCCGAGAGGAAGTAAGTATGTTTTAGATGAATTGTTATTTACATAGGTAGCTAAAAATAGCTATCAGGACCAGGAAACACAAGAGTGTGATATTTATATCATTGCTTGGTGAATAATGTCAATGCTGTTTACATCTTTTAAAAGCAAAAGCAGTGAGCACAACTAGCTGCAATGCACCTCAGTAAGCGGAACTGTGCAGCAGGAATCTGACTGCACTCAGCTCTCTCATCAGCCACCTCTGGGTGCTGTTGGCTTCATGTTGCAATTGATAGTCCCAGTTTAATGTCAATCAGGATATTGACACGATACAAAAATACTACAAAAGGAGAATAATTTATACCAGGGGTCCCAGGTAACAGAACACCAGGACAAAGTTCAGACGTCTGCAAGTTGTTTTTTGGTTTTGTTTTTTGATGATGTTCAGTAAAATTAGAAAAGACTTTAATATTAAAGTACCCTAAAAAACCTCAATGGTGAAATTATCTGTAGCATCTTAGAACAGTGAAAGAGGAGTTTCTTTTAATTTAAGGTAGGAAGATTGTGCAATTATTTCACTTTTCTCTATGGACAAAACATCCACAGCTTGAATAGATACCAGTGCTCACTCTTGTGAGAAAAAAAGTAGCCACAAAACTGGAAGGCATCTAATGGCCTGATTTTCAGAGGCACTTCCTTTGACCAATTGTGCATAGGTATTACCTGCTTAGTCTGAACACAGTAACATACCTACGCATATATTTATAAACAAAGATTTTTACATATAGAACTAACAGAAACACAAAACACCTTTGTTTACATGCACATTCATTTCATTCCTTTGGAATGAAAAAAATATGCACAACTTAGTCGTATGATAAATTATCAAACTAGTGTTTTTACTCTGGGTATTTAAGCCAGAAGCCACAGGACAGGGCTAGAGAAAAGGGACATTTTATACCATCTCCCATCTTAATGCCACTATTATAAAAGAAAATATAACTTTGCATACATCGAAGAAATAAACTAGGTGATCTTAATTTTACTGAGGTGGCGCAATGCATGTGTCTGTCTTCATCCCTTGCCTTCTGTAACAGATATTGAAACACTGATTGTAGGAACAGATACTAGCTATATAAGCTTAACAAAGTAGTTTCTGGAGAAGATTTGCATGCAGTGAAATAGAGCCAGGACAATAGCAAAATCTCATGATTTCCATAAAAAGCTTCTGTTACCCTCACCCCCCAGCGCAGTTAGTTACCTCCCTGAATAAACACATCTGGCCCTCCTTTTCCTCTCTAGAATTTAAATGAGCGGAACTTCTTCCAAGACATGAGGGAAGAGGCACCGGTGAGCGTGGAGGAGGACAGTTTCTTTGTACAGGTGCACGACGTCTCCCCGGAGCAGCCGCGCACCGTCATCAAAGCTCCCCGCCTCAGCACGGCCCAGGATGTCATACAGCAGGTAAGGAACAGGCCGGCTCCGTGCGGTGGGTCCCGCAAAGCCTTGGCTTCACACCAGGTATGTGTTTTGCTCTCAGCACTAGCTGAAGAATTTGTCCAGTACCAAATCTGTGTTAACATCATCTTTTTCTCCTTTTAAACAGACTCTGTGCAAAGCCAAGTACTCCTACAGCATTTTGAGCAATCCCAATCCAAGTGATTACGTCCTGCTGGAAGAGGTGACGAAGGAGCCAGCTAACAAAAAGTCCTCAACGCCAAAACCGTCACAGAGGATTCTCTCTGATCAAGAGTGTGTGTTTCAGGCCCAGAGCAAGTGGAAGGGAGCAGGAAAATTTATCCTTAAACTCAAAGAACAAGTTCAGGTAAGAGATTAAATATCTGCTGCAGACTTTATATATCCATGGTGTGTGATCAGTTTTGCATATTGTTAATAGGAGGGAGATGCTAAATGGTCAAATAAGATTTTAACATGGCAGAACGGTTCACTTGGTATGTGGTAGCAATGGAATAAGTATTAACAAAAAAACCCACCAAACTGTAGAATGAACAGAGAAGTCTGATGATAGCATGCCACTAAAACAGGGTTAAGAGAGCCTGCATTTAACAGCTCAGACATTTTAGCCTGAGTATGAAACAACCTGCTGTGCTTTCAGAGCCAACCTGCCAACTCTTGTACTTGTATGACCAGCTAGTACCATGGACTCTGGACTCAGTACTTCTGCTTGACATTTTTAGCAATTTTTAATGAGGTCTAAGATCCAGGAGATAAATAAAACTTTACAAGAGATGCCTCAGCATTTTACAGGCTGGGAAGTCAGGAGAGTGGGGGAAGAAGAGACTATAACAAAAGCAGGGTCCCCTTTTCTCTGCACCTCCAGTCATTTCTTAATTGCAAAACTTGATCAGTTACATCCAGCAACATTATTTTCCTACAGCCTGCAACTGCCACTGCAACCTTTATCTTTTGCTACCAGCTTCCTCATTTTTGAAAACCTCTGGCTGTGGTGCCCTGCTTTCCATCAGAGTAAGGAGCATTCAAGTGGGCAGAACTTAAAAACTACTGGAATAAAGTCCCCTTTATTGCTACCCAGTGACAGAATTGTTCTGTCAGTTTATCTCAGGCTCAGGAAAATGTTAATACTTACCTGGTTGGGGGAGTTGACTGCATTCTCCTTTCCAACCAATGCTATCAATCTATAGCAGTTGTTGCTTTAAACTAACACTGTTGTGAGCTCAGATTTTATAAAAATTTTATACTAAATTTGGTAAGTATAGTCTTAATGTTTGATAACATATAATTTTCAATTAATTAATTTATTTGGAACAATCAGAAAAATGTACTTGGCCAAGCCTGCTTAAAAATATCTCATTTCATATTAAATTGTTGTATTTTGCAGCTCTAACAGTACATTAAACTAGCTCTGCCATGTGTTTTTTTTGTTTGGTTGGTTTTTTTTTTTTTTTACAGGCAGCACGAGATGACAAAAGAAAAGGCCTTTCCTTTGCCAGTGAACTGAAGAAGTTAACCAAGTCAAGCAAACAGTACCGGGGGTTTGTGTCACCCACTGTGCAGCTCTCTCCAGACAGTCCCCAGAGCAGGGACGAAAGGTCTGCATGCAGCCTGACTTTCAGTGACATGATGGAGTAAGGGCCGCCACGGCCTGCACTGTAGTCGGTACAGGTAAGAGATCCTTGCTTTTGATTGCAGCTCCGAACAATCGCTGAATGCACAGTACCCCGTGTGCTTCTTGCAGAGACACAGTTAAGTAAACCACAGGGAGGTACTAGGGAGGCCCAGAAAGATCCATGGAACTTTACATATTAGGGGTGTGCACAGAAAAGTACCTGCGTGTAGTGGCCCTCACTAAGATCTCAAATTACTTCCTAAGATACTTACTAAAGTGACTCCAAATGGTGTGAAAACTAGAATTTGACTCCACCTTTCCCCATTAAAAAAAAAAAAAAAAAAAAACAGCATGAAGCAGCCTATTTTTATTGCATGCATTTTATACAACTAACTGACCTTATGTAACTACATATATGAGTATGCAGTAGAGCTTTTGGTATTGTTACACTACATGCATATAATAAAATCATTGGGATTGATTATCTCTTTTCAAGCTGAAAGAAGTTTATGCTTTTGATTCTTTTCCTATCTGGGAAACTTTTAAAACTTCTTTTAGTTTAGTAAAAAATTAAAAAAAAATTCAATTTACTATCCTTTCTGCAATTCTATAGTTTCTTGTATTTTGCTCAACTTCAGATAACAAATGTACAACATAACACTGTCCCGTTTATCTAAAGATATGCAACCAACTTCTTGCCCATCGATTTACACTAAAAGAGATTTTGCACAATGCTGCTTACTCTAGCATTGACGTCTCCATCTCACCTGAAAAGCTGTAACTTGTTCTAAACGGAGAAATTCTTTTTCGTGATGATAATCCCATCCCACATAGAAGGAATTCTACATTTTCTCTCCACATACACTCAATCATCCAAACATTATCATCTGACCTGCATCGTCATACTATTGCTAAATTATTACCAATTGCAAAATATTTTGATTATAAACAACTTTGGTATCTTCTTTCTAGGTTACTATAAAGACACTAAATTATCAGAGGCAGGGAAAGAATTCAAGGAAAGCAACGTAAACAATGGCAAGATCCCCAAGCATTCCCTCTCTTCTGCATTTGGTCGTTCATTTTCTTGAGAACTGGAACTTACGTCAGTGGAGCCCCTGCAGTGTCTGCAGCCCGAACTGCTCAGTGATCTGTCCTGGAGATGCGCGATGCAGACAGGGCCTCTGGATGGGCACCCAGCCGGGAACGCCAAGGGGCCGGTGGGGAGTGGAAAGGGGGGGGGGTCTCTCACCTCTCAGGAGATTTATTTTCCCATCTGCAGATTCTCAGTAGGCAGATGAAGCAGTTTTCTTGGACTATATGTTATAAGCAAACATGCCCCCCACCCCCACCTATATACAAAAGATAATTTTAACTATTTGTCTCAAGGCAAACCAGAGGCAGAGAATTAGAACCAGAGTGTTATGTGTATTATATTAAGATAATGCACTTTTATCTAAAGATTCCTGTTAAACACTGTGTTAAGTAACTGTAAAGAGATTTAAATATATTGTAACTTCCTTAGAGTATCAGTTTAACTTTGGTGAATATACACAAAATGCTCAAATTATTTATCATTTATCTACTTTAACAAAATAATGTACAATAATAGCTAAATACACCTACTGGTAGCAATCCTTTGACAAGGAACAATACTTTCTTCTTACAAATTCTAGTTTTCCAGACTTACGTTTAAAGAATGAGTATTTATTATCCTGTTCCAAAGTATGTGCCATTGTATAATATATTTATCAGATACTGCTTATTAGAAACTGCAGAATTCTCAGCTCACTCTCTGGATTTGGAGGAAAAATATTTAAACTTTCCAGGTTGTTTTTTTTTTTTAACTAAAAAAAGTTAATATCTGAAACTGACCAAACTAAACAGTGTACTGACAAATGTAATTAACATTTCAAAAACTGAAATTCAAAAAACATTTTCCATTAATCAGAATTTGTCTATAGTTGTTTTTTACTCACCTCTTAAACCCAGAGAGTGTAAGGAACTTTTACACTATAACTCCTGACATTTCTGTTTACATAGAAACACTGTTGTAAAGTTTTATACGTGTTTGCTGAATTTGTCTTTTGAAGTTTAAATTAGTTATGGCTGTCTTTTATTTCCCTCCATGGGAGTTACTGTTGGGCTTAGTTACTTAAAACAACCCACAGTGAATTTACAGGGGCACAAAAGGAAGCAGTGCTGAAATCAGCCTTCCTTCTGCTCTCCCACCCTGCCTATAGCTGTGGGGAGCACATTGCTCAGCACGTGTTTGGCCTCCCTCTAGCACCGCCGCAAGCGAAGCGGTGGCCCAAGAGCACAGGCAGGCACTGATGCAGCCCGCGGCACCACGCGGACTCCGGCACAAACTGCTGCCGCTTCTACGACAGAAGCTCTGTTGGGCCAGGCATAAAGCGGCAACGTGACTAACATGTTTCCTCTTGCTAGTCAGCGTGAGGACAGGGAAAGAGGTTACAGACAGCAATTCTGTGGCAACCAAATAAAAAGAGAATTAGCAAATAAAAAAAGAAAAAAAAAAAACAGTTATGGACTGATTGATAAACAAGAGGCAGAACCTTCACTGGGTCACCAGGAGCCATGCAGTCTGTAAGTGTAGGCTAGGGAAATTCCTACAAAGTAATCACTTCCAAAGCAAAAAGTGCCCCCTTGAGGTCATTTCTAGCCCTCAGGAAAAATAACCACAAGAAAAAACCACAACACAATCTGATCTTCTTGTGACATATCCTGGAGGCTGTGCACATCCCACTGCTCATCTTCAGCACTGCGGAAGCAAAATAACAATCCGCACTTCCAGCAGTTGTCTTCCTAAATCCCCAACCACCCCCCCCAGCTCACAGTGCTGTGCATATGCTGAGGAAAAGGCAGTGACCAAGAAGTCAGACACTCCAATGTTCCTGTCTATAAAGTTGTTAGTTTAGATTTCCATTGGAAATGGTTATGGGAAAAGTAAGATTCTATATACAGCTGAATTTAAATGGATTTTGGTACATTATTTGACTACTAGGTAAAATGCTTGAGTGGCACCACTGTGTAGTCTTAAAACCCCCAAATTAAAAAAAAAAAAAATCTTAACGATAAAAAAGTTAATCTTAAGAAAGTTACCCAATAGCTTCAAAATCTGTTATTATCTGTGTGTATTTACTGGCTAGGTGAAAAGACAAGCTGTTCATAGAGTGGCCTCGCTTGTGTTGACAAACACTAATTGCAACATACCCAGACTCTAAAAATGAGCTATGTGCCCTTCCCTTCCCTGGCACATGCAAAATGTAAGACTAATACAGAGTAAAAAGTTAAAAGTGACAAATTCTGCGTAGCTTTATATGCACTGTTTACTTTGTGAACCTAATACACACTTCAACTGATGCTTTTTTTTTTTCCACATTATAAGGAATCCTTTAGCAGCATTTATTTTCCTGCACAATTTCCCTGTACCTATTTAGCAGCTTTAAAATATATATAATATGTTCAGCAACAATGCAAATAAAATTCCTAGCATCATCTTTAATATCCTAGAAGGCTGGAAGACACTTGCTACTGGATTATGGAGCCGACCAAAGTTTTCATACACACGTCATCATCCATTAATGGTTTTCTGTCATAATATGTTAAGAAAAAGTAATCCCTGGGAAAGCAAGGGACAGCCATAGCCATATCACATTGTGCACAACAGCTCTAATACTAGCCTGAGTCTGTCAGCAATTAAAAAAAACATAGTTTGTACTATTTCTGCTAATGCAATAATCTTCTAGTTATGGGAACATATAGAGGTACCTGTCTCGTCAGTCAAGGTCTAAGCTGCTTTTGTTGTTTAGCACAGTGAAAGGAAACTGTTTGGCTTTATAAAGCATTTAGAGGCTATTTATGCTTTTTGAGCAGTTTGCATTAATGTACATACATTTATAATATTATGTACATAAATATGTAATAATATTTATGTACATTTATAATGTACATACAGTTAAGACTCTAGGTATTGGTAAACATCAGAGTATACATTTTATTGATGGAATGTAGTTCATTTTTGGTAAAGTTAGAAGGGATTAGAGTGTTCTTCCATTTGCATTGGTTCCAAATATCGTAAAAATGAAAATTTAACACTACTTAAAGCATGAAACGGGGGTTTTGTTAACTTTTATGAAAGTTTAAGCAGATTTCTTGTGCTGTGTTATTATTCTAATAGGAAAGATTATCCTGCCTGTCCTGTGCTCTTGGCTGGGCACAGACACCAATTATGGAAAAAAAAATACATTTGTTTTTCACAGTACAAACTACTTACAAAGGAAGCAGCTTCCAGGATAAGGTTTGAAAGAAAGGAATACAAATATCAACACCTTTCAGAAATGTGCAGTCTCACAGTGGGAGCAGGCCTCACTCTGAACAGTTTACATGTGGAAAGCTCCCACCCCATTGCCTGTGGGCGACTGAGAAGTATTTTATTCTGTATTTTCAACCCTCTGATACTCTTCTACCAGTGTGTTGCATTTCTGTGCACAGTGTGTGTTGCCTGCAGTGCTGTGACCGCACAGGACAAAACTTGAGCAGCTGTGGCCCCATCAGCACTATCCAGATTGCAGGAATGGGAGGATGTTGGAGACAATCAGTAAGAACTCAGAGCATTATCTATCTGCTTTGTTTTTTAAATGTTAAATTTGGGCTTAAGACAGTACAAAAATACTGTCTCTTTTTTAATTTTTAAAATGTACTTTTTATCTTTATTACTATGCGTATCACTAGATGGAAGTATATCAATAACCATCTTTGGAAAGCAGTTTGCCCCTAGAGATGACATTTTTTAAAATGTGAATTAAAGACTTTAGCATGGATGTACCTAAATGTCTTAAAAATACCTTCTCTGGTATTCAACTTGCCTTTTAAAAAGAATTTGCTAGCAGATCTACATTTCAGTACAGGTTGAGTCTGCAGCTTCTGAAGCTTCTTCATTCTGCTCCAGTTCACAAAGTGCTCAGCAGTTCACATTGTTCCTTCACCACTTGCTCTTACTAGTCCACTGTAAAATTCATTTCACTGCTAGGGTAGCCTACTAAATGTAACCACAGTGGAGTTTTTCCTGACTGTGGTAACTATTTTGTAACTGCAATAGTGCTAAATATTTGGCAGAATTAGTAAAATAAACACAAAAAACAAATACCAGTAAATAGACTTCTCTCCTGCACACCTAGAGGATACTTCAAAATTACTTATTAGTTGTACAGTTATCTTCCTCTGCCTCTTAAACATGTCCAAGTATTCTGACAATGCAACATCACTATGTGCCAGTCTTCACATCGTCTTGAAATTATGTAAAATGTACTATTTTAAAAGTGACTTTCCACCTGGAATATTTTCTGTCTGCTGACTTGAAGAATAAACTTTTATTTGTATATGTTGTAAAAAAAAAATAAACAGTTTAAGATGTGGACTCTGCTTCTGCTCTCCTGAACTGGTACTGAAGTGGTACTGGTAAATGACCACCCTGGAGTTTTTCAGGTTTAAACCATATCCATTTTTTGAAGTTGAGCACAGATTCTGAGACAACCAGACTGACTAGCATTTGGGAAATGGGGATAAAAATTCTATTGTCAAGATAAGAAGGTTTAAAATCCTTACCTTGAATTAGTCCAGCATTCTTGACAAGTATGGCTTATTGAAGGTCTTGTAGAAATTCAGCTATAGAGTTAGTTCAGAACTGGAATTCAATAATCTCAATTTGCTAATAAATACCAAAGAGACGTCACTGGGAAAAAAGTATATTAAATCATTTCAAGACAAAAGAAATGACATAATAAGAAAAACATAGGCCAAATCTCCAGGTATTTTAGCATCAAAGAACTCAAAATTTTCAAAAAATGTATTCATTTATTAACACAATGCAGCAATTTTCAGAAATACATACTCTATTAGAAAAAATAAGGATTTTTTTTTTAAGCAAAAGTATTATACTATAATACATGGTTGCAAGCAATTTTCACATGACCTATTTTCATATCTTTTAAGTTACTGACATAATTGTTCATTGTGATTCTCAAGTTTGGAGAACTCAGGCCAGGGAGTGAAATGCAGAGGCTTAACTGTGAAAACCTGCTGCTATTTTTTTTTTTTTAATGCCTTGCTATCTTCAAGCAAAATCCTACTTGAATTCTTTGAGCTACTCTTTTTCCATAATTATGTCAACTTAATATGATAGAAATATTTATGAGAGGGATGATTCCTTTAGGTGTTTGGCAAAGTCCAAGGGTTTGTGAATAGCAGTGTCACTGTTGTGTTTTTGCAGCCATTCATTTAGTTCTTCATTTAGAAATGAATCCGTTTGTGAGAATGTGTCCTGAAAATCAGAAGGGGAGCTGTATTAGCAACCAAGGCACACATGTATTTTCAGTGAGCATCTCCAATTAGCAATTTTCTCTCGCATGTCCTTAATCATCCCATTGACCATTTCCATGGAACCAGCGGCAATACGCAGTCGCTCTCCCAACTGCTCTTCCTACCCTCATTCTGTCAGAACTGCTAATGTGACACCCTGACAAGACAGACATGGCTAGATGTCATTAAAAAAGGACAGGATTACTAGGTACAAATATACTTTCAGAAGCTACTTTGCTAAAAAAAAAAAAAAAAAAAAAAAAAAATTCCATGCTCTCAATGCCTTAACTGACATCAGAGAGTCACATCAGGAAGCACTACCGAGGTTAATAAGGTTACAGTGTTTTCATTAGGCAGAAAGAGAATAACTATGACTTTTTGAAGTACAGAGCACTCCTTGGACCTTTCCTGGGGCTTGGCATCTGGAACATATCCAGTGCTGAAGATGAGAAAACTGTTCATCCTTTTCTGCTTTTTCTTTACACATTAGCTCTTTGTTCCCTTCAACTTTACACTTTAAAGCTATAAACTGGGGATCGGTGTCCTACATATTGAACCAAAGGCTCTGGGAATTTAGCTGTCTTGCCAACTCCCAGCACTGGGAAAAGAGAATTGTTTTTTTATAAACAAACATTAGTTCAAAATTACAGAAAGCAAACAATGAATCTGCACTCAGCCACTGAAAAGTCCACAAGATAAAAAGAAGAATAGAAACCACATTCATCTTGCTCTATTAACTAGTGCTATGGTAGGTGGAATTATTTCTATAGCTTTTCTTCCTTCTTTTAGAGTCAGTCCTATCTTGAGCCAGTAAAAAATACTTAACTGAGAAAGTACGAAATTCAGAAAAGGAAACTAGTGTGCTCACGCCTAGGCACTGCATCGTGATTCGGCAGATGATACGGACTGCACTGGTACATAATAAAATGTTAAAAATAAGGACAAGGAGAAACAGTACCTTTTTTCTGGGCATTACTGATGCAACAGGAGGATTAAAAGTCATTCCTTTCATGTTGTATGTCTCAAAAAGTTCTGTAGCAGGTCTGTAATATAACCACAGTTTTCTCAGTGAAAGAAATACAGTATGTGATACATTTCCAAAATGAGAATATACACTTTCAAATTACTACCAACCAAAAGCAATCTTCTTTTCCCTGTTTTACCCTGATTCTATATCAGAGTAATGAATATATGGAAAAGACTGGAAAATATATGAATTATATGGAATATACTGAATATATGGAATACACTGGAAAAGCCTAGGAGACAAGGCAAGTAAAAGCAAGTGAAATGTATCTATTTGGTTCATACTCAGAGTACAGAGGAAGAAAGACAAGAGAGGGAGACAAGGGAACTAACTGTTCTGTCTGCCTGCCAGAACTCCAAGCACTCACTGCTTGCCGTGCACATACCTAGCTCTGCCTCTGAAAGAGTCAAAAATACATAGATAAGGATACAAGCTACCTGAATTTCCCAAAGGCTTCCAGGAAAGTCCTTCACCAAAGCATTTTAAGAAAACTAGGCAGCCATGGAAGGAAAGGGAAGACTATAACATGGGAAAAGAACTGGTTAAAAGGAAGAAGAGTACAGAACTCTATGCATTCTATGCAATGTAAATGTAATGGCAGACAGAAACTCTATTTCCACTGAGTGTGTGCCAGGACCCGTGCTTTTCAATGCACTGAGAAATAATCTGAATGAGATGGTGAGTGGTAGGTACAAAGTTTTTTTTGTGGTAGTAACAAGAGCAGGCTGTGAAGAACACACAGAGACTGTGTAACTGATCAGTTAAATGGCAAAATAAATTTCAATGTGAGACAATGAGCAGAGACACACACCATCTCAGCTCACATAAAAAACAACAGACTCCGAATGAACGTTGCCAGGAAGGAACAACAGATCCTTGATGTTACAAAAGATATTTTCAGGGGACTGTGACCCCAGTGCTGTGCAGCAGTTAGGCAGGAACAGAAAACAGAATATGAAGCACCTTTATGTGAGAATTAAACTCATGGATCACCCATATCTCAAATACTGCACTTCGGTCCCAACACCTCTCCTTGCAGTATTTAAAATGCAAAATGTTTGGAAATGGGCAACAAGGACAATGATGACAGGCATGGAACAGCCCTTCAGCCATGAGAAGGGGTGGGAGGTGAAGAAGCAGCACAGCAGAGCTCTGCACAGTCGTGTGTGCACGGAAAGGAGCTACTGTTCATTGTCTTGCCCCGTGCAAGAACAGGGGACCATGAAGGTCAAAATAGAAGAAGGTTGTTCTTAACACAATGAGCTGTGTTAGAGCACACTTGCCAGAGAATGCTGTATTTGCAAAAGGCATACTTTGGTTGAAGGGACACTGGACACTGTTTTGAAGAGAATTCCATGGAAAGTTACTAAACAGACCATGACATCAGGTTCAGGAAATTCCCTGGACTGAAATCAGTCAGAGGCCAGAACACTGCTCACAGGAAGTCTCTAACATGCTTGCCCTGTTCTTGCTCTTCGCTGGGCATCTGCTTACAGTCACTGCTGAAGAGTCAGGCAGATATCTAACGTGAATCAGGATGACTGCTCTAATGGTTTAACAAACTCTAGCCTTTCTGTTACATCTTGGTTTCTAGGTTACACAGGACAGCCACAGTTCTACAATCCTGACCCATGTTCAGATCATCGTTGCTACTGAGGAAGCCTATTCGTAGCTATCTTGCTCCCACGGGAAGCAAGGACACTGCACACTGAGATTTTTTTTTAACCCTTGTCAAAGCCCGGCAATAAGCCTCACAAGGGAGAAAAAGAAGAAAAAAAATAAAGAATTTTTTTTTAAAAAAATAAAAAAAAAATAAAAAAATACTGGCAGAAAAGCAAAGAAAATGAGTTTTAAAGAACAGGATCGTTTAAGTTTACAGGTAATTAATATTAGGTAGTAGTCCTTTAATACACTGTAAACAGCTGCTACTTTGGCAGGACACGTTTTTTAAAATTAACTTTTTGATAGCTCACCTTCTGCTCAAATCAGCTGAGAGAGCTCCTGAGCCTTCAGCTGGTGCTCCAACAATAAGGTGAGCTGCAAATTTCCGCACTATTGGATGATAGTGCCTCTGAAAGAAAGAATGGAGAAAGGCAGATGAGTGAGGGGTAGGTAGTGCTATATTTTTCCATTGACTCTCCAGTTTATTTCTATTCCAGAAACTGTGGAAAGTTTTACATTTACAGAGAAGTAAAGCACACAGAAATCAGTCAGTTTCTAAGGAGGTAAGTGAACAAGAAGTCCCAGTCATATGTGTACTAGTAGCTGGCAAGCTGTGAGCGTAGCTCTGCAGTTAACCTAACACCTTCTTCCAGAAGGCAAGAGAAAGAGAGGAGAAAGTAGCAAGTCCTCCCCAGACTAGGGCTGGACTGCCAGGGAACTCAACAGATGAAAAGGCCTCCAAACAAGCCTGTGGGCAACCTGCAATGAAACCCAAGGTGGTGTCACAGGGGATGTGTAACATCATCTTCTGAGCTCCCTTGTACCACCACTGTGCTGCAGTTCCTTTGCTGGAATATGTAGAGGACCTGGAGATGTTTGTTCTCTACTTGTGTAATCATATATATATTTAGCAGATGTTCACTACTGACCATCTCAAATCGCTCAGCTAGTCACTAACCTGCAGTAAATGAAGCTCCCACAGAGCTGTGTTCTGAGCATTGCAATGCTCTGGTTCTTCTAGTTCTGGGAGATAAATCCCACTGCCTTGAGATTCATTGTCCAGTAGAAGATCCATCTTTGGGAATGTCTGCAATGGAAATGGGAACTGAGTTATTTTTATTACACATCCAACTATAAAATGGTTAACTTTGAATAAAGTGGATTGAATTCTGTATCTGTCTCAGCAGTTCTTAAGAAGATTCTTAGCTTTTTCTGTTTAGAATTAATTTGGCAAAAAAAAAAAAAAACTCTATCACCTTTAATCAATAAGTTAAAAATTCCAACAAGTGGAACTTACGTGCATTAACACCCTGTTTGTTGCCAAGATCCCAATGCTGGAGTTAGGAAGTACATGGAGACCAAGCGTAGAAAGTCTCTTTATGAATGCAAGTGCTCGCTGCTGGGAAACCTGCTTCCTCCGCTTGGCAAGCATGACGTCCAGGCACTGAAGCACAATCCCTATATCGTCATTGGTACCACCTCAAGAACAGGTATTTAATACAAGGAGTTAATAATGATTTCAAGGAAAATAAAAAGCCCTGCAGTTGACATTGACTGCACTCTGAAACCTGAAAAATAGTATAAAAATGTAAGATGTTCAAACACAGCACTAACATGATAAAGGTATAAATATCCTTCTTGGTAAAACCAGTCCAACTTTGAGTAAAAAAAATATATCTTTCCTTCTATATTTCTTTGCAAAAAAAAATTTATTCCAACAAAAATGTCTAAATATTAGAAACAGTGTTTTAGCCCTAAGTACAGCCACTCCTCCATCTTTCATAAATTCCTGTATTGTTCACAGATCTACTTGAGCCTAGGCAGAACTGCAGAGTGCTTTTTAGGACACTAAAAGGCACTCAGGCCAGAACAGACATTATCTAATAAAATACTGAAGATAAGAATCTGAAGTTACCTGCATGTAGGCTGAACAGAGTCTTGTAAAGATGTGTATAGAACTTCATCGGATCAATATTAAGAACATCACCTGTTAATATAAACCCAAATAAACAGGTTAATTCCATTTATAGGACAATATTAAATGAAGAAATTGTTTTTAAACAACTTTTACCTTGACCAGAGAGTATGTGAAAAGCACTGAGAATGCAATGAAGAGTCTCCCGATAGGTTACATCCTAAGAATGGAAAACTGATAAATATCCATAAGAACTTTATTTTAAGAAAACTCTAAGAAAGCAAATTCGACTTACCCCCGATGCAATGAGAGAATGAAGAACAATCAACAGGTCATCAAAAAATTCCACATTTATGAGATGGGCAAACCTTGAAGCAGAGAGATTTCTTTTTAGCTATAGGCATTACCTGAAAACTCAGTTCAAAGTATTTTGATTTGCCAAAGTCCAAACATTAAAAGCAGAGCTGAACATCTCTATCTTCCCATAGCTACACCATTCAGTCTCCAGCTGCTATCACAGCTTCCCAATAGCACTAGAGACACGCTCGGTTTCTATAGCACTAGAGACACGCTCGGTTTCTTCAATAACTTACCAAACTTATGTAACACAACTGCACCACAACAATTCCATTCTGGCAATTCCACATCACATTGAATTGTTTTTTGAAGTAAGGAAATAGTTCCGCAGAGAAATAGAAGAATTTCACCAAATTTGTCAGAGACAGTACTCTGCCATTGCTTATAAAAGATATAAGCAAAAATCCTCTACATCTTTACCACACACAACTGAATGTGGACTCAATTCTTACTTTGCAAGACCTTCTAGCACAGCTGGCAAAAGTGGAGACTTTTTAGTTTTCTTCAAGATTCTGAAGTATGTTAAAAAGACAATATTCAAAGTCTCTGTGTGCTAAAGAAGAAAAATAAAATACATAAGCATCAAAGAAAGACATTTCTATTTCCCTTAAACAAAATGAGGAATGTTCCTCATACTATTGCACCATCACACTAAATTTACTACAGGGATACAATTTTGAGGGCCAGGAGCTCAGCTTCTCCTGTTTCTCCACTCTTCAGGTATCTTTCCTGGGAGCTGGCGGAGCTACATAATACAAGAGAAGAAATGTGGCAAAAGCCACACGCTGGCCTGGCTGCTCTACCTCCTTGCAGTCCGAGCCTGCGCTCAGGCCTTGGAAACCCAACCTGACCCTGCCCTCCTCACTCTTGCAGTGCTGGAGAGCCCAATCCCAGCCTCCTGCCCCTTACTCTGGCTCTCATGCTGTCCCAGACATTATCCTCTCCCCCTCATTCCAAAGGGCCACATTCCTCCCCTGCCTAAAGGCCACTTTGAGAAATTGCGACCACATGAGGAAAAAAAAAAAAAAAAAACTGTAATGAAACATTTTCTGTGCAGAGAGCAGAAGGAAAGAGGCACGGCTAAGTTGCCTTTGCAAGATACAGAGAGAGGGCTCTCTATACTAAATCCTACCCTTCTGGCCCAAGTGAAATGCAAGCTGCTATGGCTAATCAGACCGCTGCTAATCACCAGTAGAGGGGAGACACTTGGTAACAAAAAGGCTGGAACTATTGCCTTGTAAAAATAGGAAAATGAATTCTAAATTACTTACCAGTTTCAGTTTTTTTTCTTTACTTTCTGAAGCTTCTGCTTCTAAAAGTTCTCGTTCCAGCTTCTCTTCTGCTTTCTTCCACTGAAAACATACAGTTCATTTTAAGACAACAGCCGTTCCAACAAATTAAATGTTTCCAACATTTAAAAACCAATCTTTCATCTTGCTGATTAATCTTTCATCTTGATTAAAGCTTGCAATTTCACAGGATAACCGGCTTCTTAGGTATACCCTTCCCCAATAAAAACAACTATCTTAAAAAAACATTACCAACAGCAGAAAGACAGGATGAGAAAAAAAAATAGGAAGATCAATTAAATTCCCTGTAGAACCTCATGAGCGCTCTGAGTACAGAGTAAACACTAATTACTAATGCCAAGAGCTAACAACAGCAACTAGGAAGTGCAGCCACTGCTAGAACAATATGATACCGAAACTCATTAAAACAGAACCCAAGAAAGCACAACTCACACCTTTCTTTGCATTCTTGAAAGATTTTTTCTTTTCTCTTTGTAAGTCATGAACTTCTTCTTTGGTGCAATGTCTTCAGAGTCTTTTTTTAATTCTACTTCCTTAATTCTTAAGTGAAGAAATACTTTTAAGACCTATAGTAAAATGAAGAAAAGAAAATCCAAAGGAATGGAAAGCCTAAGAAATTCTGGATTCCATTCTAAGAAATCTGGGATTCCATTCTTCCTATTTCCTTTATTTCCTTTCCATTGCTATTGCTTGTTCCTGCTCCCAATCCCTTTCCCAGTACTGTCCATTTCTATCCCTTCCTCCATTTATCTGCCTCACTTCAACCTCAGAATCATATCCCTCTTTCTAAACCTCTGGCCCAACCTACTTCAAGTCTTCCTGTTCTGCCAGAGTGATGAAATGCTGTGCATCTGTAGCTAGCACCTGGATGAGCTTTCAGATTTCTTTTTTTTAAACAAACACATAAAAAATTGTGAAGCACAACAGAAAGAACCTTACCTCAGGTCTGACATTGTAATTTCTACCCTTCACAAGACCAGAAATGACCTTAACTACACCAAGTGAAGCGAAGCCCAGCTTGTCCTGTTTGAAGAGTTTTTTTACTGCCTCAAAGCACAGTTCAGAAATCTGGAAGGGAATTGAAAAAAAAGTTTCTATAAAGCCAATCCAATGACAATAGTGACAGTAATTACTAAGTGAACAAAGCCTATGAAATAGTGAAAAAAAAATTGATTAGGATACTGCCAGATAATTCTGAAATAAATTATTCTCAGGAAGAACAGGACCTCTTTTCCAGATCAGAAAATCACTCACCATTTTTGATGTATCATTCATGAGTGGAACAATAAGAACAATAATGTTATTGTGGAAGTTAAAGTGGGGTAAGGCCACAAGTAGCTCACACAGACACTTCACTGCAATCTCTGCTAGACCTTTATATGCTTTTAATGAGATTACATTGCTTTTCTTCAGCTTCCTTTGTTTCCAATCTGCACAAAAAAAAAGACATTTTTAGTTATTATTGTGCAAAATGCAGGCGACCCACATATTTATATTTTTAGTTTTTGCAGTTTTCTACACATTTATATGAAACAGTACAAGTATGAAAGACAGACTCAGGTAGCAAAATTCATTCAATCACAGGAGGCAAACTGTGATGCTGCAAACAATTTTGGTTTTGTTACAAAAATGGAAACCATTGACTTTACCTTTAATTGTTTGTTCCAGATTTTCCAAGTAAAATTTGTACTGGCTCACAAGGCCTTCTTCAAATTCCCTTAGTTTCTGCGTTTCTTTTTTAACCTGTAAACATAAGTGAAATTTTATTTTGAGAGCTAAATACTGAAATTAAGCAGCATTGCCAAAAAACTACAACAAAAAAAGTTTTTAAATGAGTATCAGATATCTGAGAATTTGTTTCTTCTACTCAGGAATTTCTAGAAATGTATTTAAAGTAAGATTTATATAAACATTCTGTGCTTAGAGGGCGTTTCTAAATTAGGTCAATTTCATTAACAGAGCCTGAACTATATTTTAAAGCCATAAGAAAGTTCCAAAAAACAAATTATCCTACATTTCTTCAGCATATTATTGAACTCATACACAGACATCTGTGCCAGTTAGATGACAATGCTGCATTATTTGCTTTCTTTAGTTTCCTAAATTTGAAATACAACATTCTTATTTCAAGGTTTATGGTGAAAGTCACCCAGGTTTGGTATACTACTCTCATATGCTATTATTTCCCTCCACTACCCGCAGAATGTTACTTGTTTACTGAAGGAACTATGTAAGAACCAAGGGCTCAAAACAAAGATCTCTTCCCCACAGAATTTCAGAACTTCCAGAAGTAATTGCAATCCTTTCCTCCAAACTGTATTAAAAGAACCAGAATTAGCATTTTGCATAATTTAGAACAAACTGAACCACTAATGACACTCCGTGAAGAAACTCAGTATTTCACCTTGGTAGCTTTTTCTGCTTCAGTCAGAGGCCGAATTTTGTAGGAAGGAGCAATATCTTTGAATATCTCCATCAAAGAAACCATGACCAACTTCCGAACGATCACAGCCACATTAGGATCCTGCTCCATCAGCATGGCACGCAATTCTTTCAACTTTTTAATCTAGTTGGGAAAACAGGAAGTCATTGTCAGTTCTCTAGTCTAAGTATACTTTAGTAAAAGTTAGCAGCAGGAAACAGGTCCCATAATATAATACGAAAGCAAATAACTCAGTGTTTACTCAGCCTCCTTTAAGTACTACATAATGAATCAAGAAACACTAGATAACTGAACAAAAATATTAACTATTTTGGGAATGTTCAAAGTACCATGCCATTACAAACATATACCCAATTAAAAGGAAAATAATAGTATATCCTGAAACATGGAGTTTCAGATACAACCTTGAAATCAGCGCTTAAATAAGGGTCACGCCCAGAAACAAGGTAGTGTAAACAGCAGGTACTAGTAACATTGTTCCTAAAATCATGTGTATTCACAACCAATTACTTCTGAACAGAGCAGACAGCGTCACCTGGATCTTCACTGGATTTAAAATGACTGCACCAACCTCTGGCAAAAGCAACATCTGCAACCCCCTGGGAAAAAAGACTGATCTTGTTTCCTTGCTCTTGTGATATATTTTGAGGCTTTTGCTATTTCTTGGTCACTTTGCTTACTGATTTACTGCACAATACAGGCACATGAAGTAACCACTACGCACGTTGTTTTCTGGGTCAGACAGAATGGCAGCTGCTAAAGCAGCAATGTGAATCTTCCTTTCTTGCAGTTTTCTTCTCCTTTGGGCAGCCATTTCCTCGGGAGTGAGAACAGGCAGGAGTTCCTCGTTACCATCTAGCACAAAGTTTAAGGGTTAAAGAGGAGGGTCACTGGGAAAAAGCACTTAAACACTTTATTGCAAGCTACAATTCCAATTACCACATTTCAAAAAGGTACCAGGATAACCACACAAACCACCACCACATACAGTTCCATAGTAAAAGCTGCTTTAAGGAAAATGACCTTGCTAGAGTTTTTATTAAGCTAGCCATTTTCTCTTGCACCCTAAAATCTTATTCTTGCAAAAAGAAATGGACCAAATCTATTCTGAATCTGAAAATGCTTTTTCCTAAGTACAGTGATAATGTATAAACTCAATAAACGATCCCAGCTGTGGCAAAAAACAGCACTGCCTCATGATTTGCAGCATATTTTTCACCATCTACTACTTATTTTAAAAATACAAGTCTTTTCTGAGGATTAATTTGCTTCAAGCATGTTCTTCAACTTCTGACTTTTAAATGGCAGAGTTAGAACTACAACTGTTACTTGAATATGATTCCCAGTAGAGAGCAAGCTGAAAACTGAAGTCTAAATTTTCTAGTGCTCTGGTATTTGATATTAAGTAAAAAAAAAGTCTCTATATACTCAAAAACCTCCGTAAGTCTGTGTCCTGAGCTGCATTTCAAAACTATCTCAGACTCTAAAACCACATCATACATTCCTTAACTAAGGCCAAGATTTCCCTTCTCACTAGCAGAGATGACAAAACTGATATAAAGTTAAAGAAAGCACTTCCAGATAAAAATCTTAAGTAATCTTAAGGACAAGCTGATTCTGAAACCAGCTGTGAAAATTCTATTACCTGACATGTTAATAGGTAAAAAAGATCTTACTCACTGGGAGTACCATGACAACCAAATGAACATATTCAAAAGCTCTCAAAACAAAATTCACTTGAATTATAAATTTGTTTAAGAAACAGCAATGTACTCCTCAGTTATGTCAGTGATTTAGAAAAAAAAACAATAAGCAGGATGTTTTATTACCCTCTGCTACCTCCATTTCTTCTGTATCCTCTTCTTCATCCTGTGTAATATTTAGAACTGAAAAGACAGAATGTCTAGTGTCAAGCATGTAATAATAAACGCTTTGGAATTTTAAAAGAATAAGTAATAAACATCTTGCGTGACACTGTCACTATACTAACTCCAGGACCAGGGTCTTACCTGGCTTTTCCATGGTTTGAGGAATAATGCCACCTTTGTCTTTGATGGGCAGCAGATGAATGAGTTCTTTTTCCGGCTCGGTCTGCATGCGTCTTGGTATCTTCTCATATTTGTCAATCACGCTCTCATTTTTTCGCTTCTTTATGTGCACGGGTTCACTGAGCAATACAACACAAACTAAATCAATTAATCGTCTAATTAGACATGAACAAAGTGTGGCAGCGTATTAGCTGGATTATGTTTCCACAATTGGAAAAACAAATGATGGACAATCTTACTATGTGGAATATTTCAAAGTTGACCACGACAGAACCAGTCACCACTCTCTCAAGGAAACGTAAATGTGATATGAGCAAAGAAAAATGAGAACTTAATCTTGCTATTTGTTGATTTTTTAAAAGATTGCAAATGAGTGTAAACTCACCATCAAAAGGCTTACATTGGTTCAGTTAAACGAGTTTATAGAAAAATCTGAGTAAAAGGTGTAACTTGCACTATAGACACCTCCCTGAAATGTGTTATCTGTTTTTGTTATTAATAATCCAAACACCAGGAATGCAGAATCTTACTGTAGAAGCGAGCCTTGGGATCACATGCTCTCCCCCACCTCTGTTCTATTACAGGAACATCTGCTTTTGATTTTGTAAGGGGCAGAGTTTTAACTCGGTATATCTGAAGAACTCTGGAATCCTTGGGCTGAGCAACTGCTTGGCTTCAGAAAGGAAAATCACACATATGCGAATCAACTTTGTATCACAGTGAGTCTACCCAGCACACATGACAACTGCCTTGGGTGTGCACTGTAAGAGCAGCTTTGCAGCACCTGTGCACATTAAACATTCAGATGGGCCCAAACACTACATAGTTAGCATAAGACCTCTGCACATCTGATGTGTGTATGATCAGTAGATCATTTAAAAATTACACCCGCTGGGTAAACACTGGAAATTCTGTGTTATAAAAGACACCTGGAAATCCCAGTGCTAGCTGGTTTTGAGAAGGCCCTTCTTCCATTAATGCAGCAGCAAGGGACCTAGGGGCTCTTCAGTAAGACAACAGTGAGCAGATCAGAACAATCTAGGTAATAGCCAGCACCCTTAAAAAATATTATTTCAGGCCCAAATATTAAAAAAAAATGAAAAGAGTAAGCAAAATACAGCCAGGTAAAATGACAATCATAAGGATCTCGGCAGAGCCTCAGCAGTTTCCTTAGAAACTAGTTTATGTTATCAGTAACTATAATCAGCATTAACATATTGATTTGCCCGAGATTAGGGGGAAAAAAAAAGCTAGAAGATACCCTCGCTCTCTGTTCTCAAAACTAGTGAACAATGAGTTTTGTGCATTTCAATGTTCAGTCTGAAAAAAAATCTGTTCCATAACTAAGGAAAATTGAAATTTACAGAGTCAATTTAAAGCACTTCAGAGAGCCTAGGTATCCAGAAGCGCCTCCCATTCACCATGAAAGGCAAGCTAGCAATTTTAAAAGATGTTATGTATGAACCCCACAAAGCTGAATTGTTATAAAAAGTAGAGATTACAAGAATACTCACTTAGAAGAAAGATCTCTGGTTATAAATGATGCTTTTTGAGCCAGATCCTGCATTAATTTCAAGTCATCCTCATCCATCATGTCCAGTGGAAGTGCATCTTCCTCCTCTTCTTTCTCTTGTTTTTCAACTTTTAGAAGACAGCATATACAGATTACGATCCTGTACATATATTTACACTCGAAAGCCTACTCTACCTACATCTGCCAAGTCATTTTAGATTTCACTTCAACCCTGAGCTCATCAATCTTCACACACATTGGGCCAAAACAAATTTACCCCAGAAAACTGTCCTGTTAATGACACATACAATGCTGATTACAGTGAATATGGTTTCACTGCCTCCATCTGTCAGACCTTGTTGCAAGAATGTCTGCTTTGTATTTTCATATAACACATAGTATTTTTCATTGTGTTTGCTTCTTTTAACATGCAAAGCAATTATCTCTGCACCCTAAATAATATTTTAAACCATTTTACAGCACAAAGTAGCAGGATAACAGTAACCCTCATATCTTTGCCTTCCCCTATAAAGTCCAAGAAATGGATAAAATCACTGCTTGTAACAACCAACCACTTACCACCTGTTTTTTTCTTGTATTCCTCCAGTGGGAAGGGTTTTCTACAGACAGCATCTCTGACAGCCTGTCTTAGCTTCTTTTGTTCTTTCCGATACTTCTTAGCAGCACTCTGCTGCTTATATTGTTTATTCTTTAGTTTGTTGTCAAGTTTTATCTTACTAGTTCTCAATAACTTACGAAAGCTTGGAACTCGTTTTGTATTTTTTCTCTAGTAAACAAACAAAAAAGTACACGTAACTTATACAAGCATAAGTAACAACTCTTTTATTATTAAGTACAATATTCATATGTTTTTAGACACAGAAAAAAATAAAGATAGTCAAAGTGTATCAAATAAATAGCCAGGATACAGTTCTTCGACCCCGACTCTCCATCTCTTTCCTCCATGATGGTGTCCTTGCACTGCACGCAGTGAGGTCAGCAACACTGGTACACAGCTGCAGCCTCAGGAAAACATCCCAGTGCAGCTCACTCTAACGGGCTTAGCTGTGTGTGCTCCTGCCCCAAAAGCTCCAGGACGGGCCTGATGCAGGGAAGAGCCCAGGCCACCCTCAGCAAGGGGCACCTCTGCAGGATGCGGGAGCTGTGAAGGGGCTCATGGAGCCACAGCAGTCAGGATACACGCACAAGAAAGGAAAAGAAAAAATTCCAGAAGCACAGATCAGCACACGCACCTTGGACCACAAAAGGCAAAACACTGCAGGGAGTACTCAGGACCCTGAAAACAGGCAGTTTACATAATGGGGGACATAGGAAGGTAGGGACTGAAGGAAAATATTTTGACCATAATTTAGGTGTTTTGGTGAGGGAAGATACATCTCCTCAGTAAGAAGACAAGTGAATAGAGCTCTCAGATAGGGAATTTGTCAGTTCACTTTTAGCTTCTCCATTCAGATTTGGCTGTTGGGAAAGAGCTGAAGGGGCAGAAACAAACTCCAGATTACCCCAGATATCACCAGTCTGCTCCAGGCCTGAACCTGAAGTTGTGAGCTGTTACTGTTATTGCAATCTCCTTCCTGAGAAGAGCTCAGATAAAATGCTCACCTTCAGGCCCTGCAATCCCAGATACTGATGACCCCAGCATTAATCTACTTCTAAGATCAAGTTAAGGTTAGTTTAACGTTCCTGAGAAGGATGATGATATGGCTAAAACTCTGAAAGAGACTATCTCATGCTTCTGAAAGATAACTAAAAATACCGATTAATCAAACACTCCACAAGGCTTTCCAAAGCTGACCCTTCTCACTATCCACATAAAACCAAAATCAAGGACAGCTCTAGCCAGCACTACCGGCTCCCTGGCAGTCTTTTCACACTCGGCTTTTCCTCTCTGGTATCCGCCGAGATCCCTGCCCCACGCTCCCTGCTGTAAGGACGACGTGACTGGCATCTTTCCTGCACCCCGAACAGCTCCTTCGCGTCCCGCAGCCCAACGCCAGAGCGCAGGTGCTCGCCAGGAGCGACGCGGGGCCGGCGCAGGGAGCAGGCTCCGGCCGGGACACCCGCTGCCCGGCCGCCGCCATGTCTGCCCCGTCTACACGCGCCTCAAGCCGCCCGCGGGGCTGCAGGCGGACGAGGCCCTCCCCGCCGTCCCGCCCAAGCTCGGATGGTCCCCGGCCGGCAGGCTCTCTGCCCGCGCTCCTACCGGCTTCATGGCGGCAGCCCCAAGCGCGTGCGACTCCGGCCCGAGCAGCGGAAACACCGCCCCGCGCACACCACCCACCGGCCGCGCCGGCGCCCACAGCGGCCCCTGGCGGCGGAGGCCGCGCGCGGCGCCCACGGCAACCGTTGGAGGGCGGCGCCCTCCTAACGGCCAAGAGCCCTTAAAGGCACAGGCAGCGCCGCGCACAACAGCGCACGCTCAGAGGGAGATACACTCTCCGCCCGAAGAACCACACACCGCTTCTGTTAGGAGTTTTATTTACACAGGAATTGTTACTAGTGGTCGTAAAGGAAGGCTTGATCCTTCTATGTACAGATATATACAGAGATTTATACTTGAAAAGTAAGAAAACTGTACAAGTTAACACAAAAATATAAGACAAGTTGAATCCAATTAAAGTAGTGAATACATAAGTTAAGAAAAAATTGACATTTAAAGTTCAAATTGTAATGTTATGAGTAATATATATGTAGTTTTGAAACCAGATAGCAACGTAAGTTACACCACACTAGCTTAAATCGTTACCTCAAGTTATTCAGACTCTGCTTTTAAACACCAGACAACTGAAAACCTCCTGCACTTAAAAATAGGCAATGATAATTTTGACTTGATTACTACAGAGGGACCAGTTACAAAAATCCACGTGTAAGGAATTTATTTACATTACATATTAGCAAAAAAGGGACCAAGAGAGTGCAAGTGTTCCTCACCTGCAGTGCTATCCATTTTAAATTTCCAACCTCAACAACTGGAAGTTGTACATACGGTGCCTTTTTGAGAAGGAATATTGATGTATCTGCTGTGACATGTACTGTATGACATTTCTCACAGTTAAAAGTTGGTAAAGAATTAAGCATGACAATACTATGCTTTCTGGATTTCAGTATTGCACACTAATAAAAGATAATTAAAAACTCTACTCCGCATTTAATTACTCTGAAGTGTATAAGGTGGATACTCCTTTGCCAATAAAAAGCCTGCAGAAAGCTTCATCAATTTCTAGTGTTTACCATTACCTATACTTGAGAATGGTTTAGTGAAGTAAAACTTCTGGTGGCAGAACCCATTCACAAAATACCCACTCTATTTTTAAGCAGCTGCACAACTAATACACCAAAACAAAGGCTTAACACCATTCAGTTTGAAAGCTGTAGACACAGAGAATAGCCCCAATCTTGCTCCTTTTTAAATTAAAAAAAAAAAAAAAAAAAAACCACCACACAAAAAACAACCCACTTTTTTGCTCTAACATGTTAGGGTACAAAACTTCTGCATTTCCTGAGTTAATTTGCCCAGAAGAATGAAGCTTTAAATTAGAAGCAAGCAAATTACAGTACCCCTTTCCCAAACCTTACCCACCTTGCACATAACTATACCAAACAACCTTATTTGGTCCTCAATACTTCTAAATGGTTAATTTTAGAGGTAATATTTGTACCAAAGCATTTAGTCTGGATAGCAGTTTGGGGGCCTTAACATTAGCATTTTCTTCATCTGCCTCCCCCCCCCAAAAAGTGCCTTTGTGGTATTTGTAAAAAAGTTATGCCTCAATTTTTTTTAAGTACCAACAGAAGTTATTACAAATGTTTATTGCATTGAGCTGATTTTTAAAGTATTAAATATGAACTCCCCACTTCTCAGTTTCATAGGCTTTAGTATGCTGTGTGGAACAAATCTTCCCACAGAAAAAGCTAATACTGGCAAAAGGCTGAAGACTTCATCAGTTCATTACTTCACTGAGAGCTATACTAGCTCTCATTTCTTACACTTTTCTACAGTGGCTTTCCATATAGGAGTGATGCAAAAAAATTCTTTTCATCAAGTGGCTCCCCACATTTTCAATTGACCTCTACATTACGATGGTTAGCTCTTCAGTGCTGGGCTATGGTTCTTGTCCCCTTCCTTGTTGTCCTTCATTAGTGAGGCAAACACCTGGAAATGTAAATTATTTAATGAATATAAACAAGCTAGTCTAATAAAAAAGCCAATGTTAAGTCACAATTTCAGCACAGAGACTAATTTCTGCAATGAGATACTAGAGAGGAAGAGTCAATTAACACTAACTGTTATCAAACCCTATTAGAAAAATCCTTCATCTTAGGAAACACATCAATGCAGAACTGATCCCAGGAATAACTGGAGATACAGAGGCAGACCACAGTCTCAAGTAATCCCTTCACTTAATTCCAAATGCAAACTGAGTTGTGAAGAATGGAGAGCGAGTCAAGGGCAAACCTGACTTCTGTCAAACAAAACTATTTTACACTTTTATCTTGATAGAAGTTTCATTTGCAACAACTCTAGTCCTTTGCTATACAGGTATCTTCCCATCAGAATTTAGATAATTCCAGTAATAGGGAATAGAGGTGGAAAAAAGTATGTCAAAAGCCATAAAACTGCATGCACAGAATTTTTATTCAAATGGGTACTTAGAACTCACTTTAGATTCTGCATTTTCATTCCGTTTCAGGCAGAATTTGGTCTTCCTCTGCACTAGAAACTAAGGAAACCTCAGCAATGCTTATTCCTTTGGTATTCCTTACCAAATAAACCAGTTTCAGTGGCAGTTCTGCTTACAAAAAAAAAAGCAACCATCTCTATGACCCAGTATGAGCTTCTGGTGTCAGCATCACATGCAAGGGATTAGGCCCTGAATACATCATTTATCCTCACTTTAAAGTCAGACATGCAGCCTAAAGAAGCCATTAAGAGAGGCATCCCATTTAGTGTTCTGAGATTCATAATCAAACTCACCTGTGCCCATTTCTTGTTACTGTTCTGCATCTGAATAGCTGCAATACAGCTAAAAAGCTTTTCTGATGTAATGTCTTCTGGAAGTTTTGTTAAAAACTGTGCTATATGAATGAAGTCCATCTGTAGAAGAATATCTTCATACAATCGAAGGATTCCTAATCCTGTCCTAAACAAAAATTCTTCTCCATCTCTACAGAAAACATCCCAGACGCGACAGGCCAGATCAAGTGGTAGTGACTTACTGTAGAGTGTAAAAATCCTATAATTAAGGAAAAAAAAAAAGTGTAATTAACATAGTTAAGAAACATGAAAATATCCTCTCCTTTAAATCTAAATTACATTAGCAGATGGCAAGTTCTCTCAAGCTTGCCCCTCCGCTAAATTTGAAGATCACAGTTAGAGAATCACAGTTAGAGAAGACCTTCAAGATACATAAATGCCCAGCTCTTCAAATCATAACTCCATAAACTTGTAATGCTACAGGAAATTCTCAATTTAAAAATAATCTAGGATGCTCAGAAGCATCTTTATATTCAAATCAGGTACAATTTACAAGTGCTTATACAAAGAAAAAGTGTGATATTCAGACTACACAGTAGGCAGAATTTTCAAGTACTTTAGGCAACAGCACTATTTCTGCAACAAATACACCTCTTCATACCCTCCTTAAATAATTAGGGCTCCATCACTCATGAGGTCAATACTGCTACTGTGTGCCTTGCTCCTGCTGAAACTTGCTATCCGATAAGCTGAATTATGTAGAAGCGCTTCATTCCCAAGCAATCAGATGACCTAGCACTTTTGTATTATTTAATTCTATGCAATTCAATTTGCTCCGTTAAAAATATCTAGCCCATACAACCATCCCGTAATACACAGATGTGTGCATGCACATATATATGCACACATTGTGTGCACATGAGGGAACACTCAGTATTTGGAAGCCCTGCATGCACTTGAAGGGTGACTGCATCAGTGTTACACACTAGAATTTGGTATTCTGCTTTAGATGATCCAATAATTCAAAATGTTAATCTTGTTTCCAAGTTTATCCCTTCCTGAACTAGTAACTCTATTTCATTTTGTCTCTACTTCATATTTTTTTTCCAGGGCTTCTTCTTACATTTTTCAGTAGATTTGTTCATTTCAGTTTTATGACTAATCATAAGGGGTTTGAACTTCTTTCTTCACATTACAAATAAATTACTATTACTTGCAATGATCTGAAGAAAGATCTAAAGAAGTCTTCCATGTCTCACTTCCTGCCTGAGTATATGCTTCCCTTAACCCCAGCTCAGGATCTTTGAATCCTGGCAGAGGAACTGCTGATGTATAAGGCAGACCACTAAAAGAAAGCTCAGGTATACATGCACCTGCTATGTTTTTGTTTGTTTAATCTTCTATTTCCATTATTGAAAAATTCACAGCAAAAAATAGGAAGAGTTTCAACAGGTATAAGTTTGGTTACAGTGTTCTTCATTCTCTGAACTCACCAGTCTATCAAATATATGTCTGGAGTAAGACTGTATGATTTGAAATGAAGAAACAATTTGGGAAGGTTTTCTTCAAAGAATACTTCAAACGCTGCAAAGTATTTCAGCATCTGTAGAGATTAAATACCTCATAAGCGGTCTTAGAATGTAGTTACAGAAGAACATAAAAATAATCACTGGTTGAGTATCTCAATACAACATGATATAACATTTTAGATAAGTGTCACAATGAAAAGTCAAAATAGTACAATGTCTTCAACGGATTAGAATCTAATCTATAGATGAAGTGCTTTCAATCTTGTAACCACAAGTTAAAGTTCTCCATTATTCAAAGGAATAAAAAAAGAAGTCACTAAACTCAAATATGCTCCAACACAAGAGATGTTAATTTTCAAAACCAGAAAACTATGTGCATACCATGCTGTGATCCACCCGGAAAAAGGCCAGCTGGCATGGCTTGTTTAGAAGGTTAGCAAAGGCAATGAAAGCATCTGCCTCTTCCAGATTGAGAATGAGCACAGCAGCAATGAAGGACATCCCTTGTACCTTCAGTAGGGGAAAAGCATCAGGCAAACATAGGTAAGTAGGTTCAGTAATTTGTACATTGTAGAAGCACAGATACTTAGTTAGCAATAACACAAGTACCATTACATAACATTTCCCGATGAACACAAAACAGTATGGATATCTTTTACGCATGCAGTCAATTCAAGAAATCGAGTGTCTCTCCAGATACAGGTTTTAGATGCTTGATGAAAATTCTGGGAGCTCTTATAATCACAAGTCTTTGGGGACGTGGAATGCAAGAAAGTTAAAACCACACAGGCTGAACACAGAGCTCACAGGAAACAGAACTTGGCCTTAACTTTACTGTTAAGATATGGAAAAAACAGACATGGAGAAAGTCACATATGGGACAGTTTAGACCCAAACAAATATGATGAAACTGAGACAAAACTTTCACAACAGTCAATACAGTTCTTCCCAGTTGCCAACCACTATTTGTACATATACATAAGACTAGTTTAAGTAGTCATCTACAATGCAAGTTTTATACTTTTCCACAATCACATTCTCAGCAACTTCAGTGTCCTGTGAAAGAACATTACTGTTGTAGTTACTAACTGATGACCTGAATACTTATTATTCTAAAACACAATTCCACTGATTTCATCTGTAATGATTATTTTGCTCTTTCTAGGTACTTATGCTGTCAGTTCCTCACCAAAAGACTGCACACAATACTTCAACAAATAAGGAATAAAGCATTAGTGTGTATCAAAAACAACCCATTGCCTTAGTATTTTTGTGGGATGAAGGGGTGCAAAATTATCTTTAACATCAAGTTGATATCCAGAAAAATGTAAAATCAAAAATACAGGCTAGTTGAAATTGTTTTATTATCTATTTCTACTGAAAAAGACAACGCCTACTCATGGAAAAAAAAAAAAAAAAAAAATACTTATCCGCATTTTAAAACTCCACCCTAGGAACAAGCAGTCTCATAACCTGCAGAGTTTGTTATCTCACTGAAATGGTATGGGAATGACTCCAGAAATGAGGTCATAAATGAGCAATTCAGAATAAAACATTTAAAGATTAAAGCCAATTAGATATGATGAAGAGTGTTAAATATGCCTGACTTGAAGAAACACCCTGGAGTATTTAATACTTTGTCTCATAGATCAATTTTTTAAAACTCTTCAAGTATTTTAGCCTAGAAGTGATTCAAAAACTTCTGAAAGATATTTCTAGCTTCAGAAGGAACAACAAAAAAAAAAATCAGCATCTGGTTACTATTTAATTATTCCTGTCAGCTGACACCATTGAGATGGTAGATTTTTACATGTTTAGGTTTTTACTGTACAGTCTTCTCTCCACTGAACTCAGAGAAGCTGATTAACCTTTGATATCAAAACAATATCCAATAGAGAATGTCTGGATCCTAAGATGTGAAGCAAATGAAGCAGAGGTTTATCAGCAGTTGGAGCAATGCTAGACTAGACCAGGGCAAGAGCTTAACTGGAAGCCTGCTGTCAGGTTCTTGTATAGTTAATCTGGATCCACAAGGCCTTATGAACACACATCAGTTCAAAAAAATGTCCCCAGCAAGCCAGAAGGTGTACTCAGTATTAAAACTCAGCAAGTTTTCAGTTAGCTACATTTGAAGAACTACCATCATTGCAGTTACTAAACAATGACTAACTGCTGACATTAACTTCTTTGAACTACAAGCAACATAAGGTTTACAGAATCTAGGTCTATAATATAGTATATTATAGAACTATAATATACTATACTATAGTAAATATACTGCAATATATGGCAGTTAGGCATCTGTGCTATGCTACAGGTATTTTATCATAAATACTTACATATCCCACATCCGGTCTGTAACATGTATATGCTCCTAAAACACTATGCAGGAGGTCATGATAGGGACCACCCTAATGCAAGGGGAGGAAAAAGGGAGGGGGGGGAAAAAAGAACTTTTCAAAACTGCTGTATAAATTTAGATAGGTATCAACCAGTTAAAGATGCAAAAGTGACAGTGAACTACCGCTCTGTTCACACCCTGAAAAATACCTTTTTACTGTAAGCATTACCTTTTATACTGCTAATATGTTAAAGCAAAAGTAACAGAGCAATAATTCAATATGAAATAATTCTCTGGAAATCACTATAAATTTGAAACTGAGATACCTGGTACAGATACAGGGTTGTTTTTTCTCCTTTAGAGTTGCTGGATGTTTTAACTTTTCATAACAGAAGTAATTATATTACAGTAATGTGAGTTATATACACACATGCTCTAGGGTACATTTCATTTTAGGAACTCACATATATTAAGACTTCTGCAGAAATAGTAATATTCTCATTATTAAATGTAAATAACTTCATAAACACGAATAGGAACTGCATACCTTTTTTCCAGAAGAAAATAAAAACACTCTCATTTACAACTGTCCAAGAAGCAAGACAATTTTGTCATAGTAAGCTTAAAAAAACAGCTATTTGTCATTGTATGTGGAAACCAACTAATTTTAGTCATTTAGTTTAACAAATTGCTTCTAAAAGTGTTTGGCATATGTCCAGTCATACAGTTGCCTGTTTAATGATTCAGAAGTTTGAAGTTGCCATAACTCAAGTCATAAAATTCTCACCTTCTGAAAAATATACAAGGATGGAAATGTGCGTGATATGTCCAGCTTAATTAGCTCCAGGCTGGCCTCACGATCAGCAACAGATGCACCTGCATCTGCAAGCAGAAACACCACTGATAGGTAATCCCACAGACTTCAGAATAAGTCTGCTGTAGGCATAAAGAAACTAATAAAAAAAGATTACTTAGTTCTTCTGGAATGTATTGCCATAGTTTAAAAGTTATATTAAATATTGCCTACTGATACCCTGTGTATATCACTCACTGCACAAAGTGAGGGATTAATCAGTAATTACTGCCTCCATCCACTTTCTCTTCAAGTCATACATCTTTACATCATTCAGACTTAGAGCAGGTTATCCTTTACATCTGTATAACACTTTACCAACCCCAATACTGCTCCAGGGCTTTGGAACAAAACACTTTACATCCCAAGCACTCCAAGTGCTTCAACTACAGCAGCCAAGAGCTATCGGGAACTGGAAGGTTGCTGGATTTGATGAACAGGCTCAGAAGGACCAGCTTCACTGAAGTTTACAAAGCAGTATTTTTTACAGCCCTCCTAAAGCTAAGAGACAGACACAGGAGGAGTCAGGAGGAACTGGGACTACTGCAGGCCATACTGGGAACATTTGTTGGAGAAAAAGGTGGCAAATTACAGAGAAAGGAAATATACAATTTAAAATGAAAAGTCCAAGAACTGCTGCTTAATGTCCTGCTTTTCTTTCAAAGACTAAAGTATGATCAGAACCAAGTTCATTTTGGTAGCAGCCATTTAATCACAATGACACTCAAGGAAGATGGAAAGCTACAGAGCACAAGAAACTCTGGATTTGGTCAAGAAATATAGTCCAGTGAACAAGAATAGTCATCTTAGTTTTTCTGAGCAGGTCTAACAGATAGCATTTTTGACAATCAAAACCTTCACTCCAAGGCATAAAAAGATACTTTCTATACTTAATCTTTATCTGCTAAAGAAAAGTGTTAAAGACAGTCTAAGAGAAAAGTAACTCGGATCTACTCAAACATGCTAAAGACAGCAGAAGCAATTGATTTCTCAGACTTTGCTGCCAAAGACTCCTAATAAAAACAGTAGACTGATTTACTCTATCTTTAGAACCCACTGGTTTGAGATTTCGTCTAAAATTATATTTCTTAAAATATCTGACAAACAAAACATTGCTTCCTCACATTCATTCTCATCCAGAGCTACCATTACCTTTCTGAAATAATCACACTCCCTAACCTTCCCTGTCTCCTGCCCCCACCAAAAAAAAAAAAAAAAAAAACCAGGAAAAACACCTCCCCTCCACTATACACACAAACCAAGGGACATTCCAAATGTATTTTCCAAGGCTAAGCAGAGAGTCATGTACACGCACAACTTTTTGCAGTGTGGATCAGATGAGTTTCAGACGAGTCACAAAAGCAGCCTAAGAAAGACTTGAGTAATTTACTGTCAAAGCAGACCGTAAATCAGGACCGACTATAAGGGAAGGCAAGCAAAACTGCTTCTTGCATGACAACGATATTTTTCTCAAGAAAGACTAACTCAAGAAACAGTTCTTGGCAGCTGGCACTGACAGAGTCACATAAAACAGTACCATAAGAAAACAACCGAACAAAAAAAAGCATTAACAGCACAAAGTTAGTATTGGTAACAAGGATATACCCACTACTAAAAAGCACATTATCAATGCTATTTTTAGCAGAAAGAACACCCACAGGGGACAATACACCAGTGATAAAACTCCATCATGCATACACTTCCACATTAGGCATAGAATTAAGTGTGGAAAATCTCCATTTAATGAATTTAGGTAGAAAGAGAGTCAGGTATTCAAAATGTATATTGAATTACATGCTCTTCACCTTTCAGTTCCACAACCAAAAATAACTTTCTTTTCTTTCCCAACATTGTGGAAGGAATATTTCTGCACAAAGTGATCTTTATGCCAACATACAAACCATTTAAGCAGGGCTAAGTAACTAGAATTTATTTTTTTCTTCTTGTTCTTTTTGATCTTTTCTTCATTACTAATCTAGCTAATTTGGCAGCTCATTTCAAGCAGTTTTCGTCATTTCTTTGTTTTTTACCTAATCTGGGGCTGGAACATCAGAAGAAAAACTAATTTGAAAATGAATTAGTACATGCAACACTTCAATGCATCTTTATTGATATAGACAATCTTGTCAAGTTTCTCACTCACTGACTTGTTGTAAGGAGGAAATCACCTATATGACTTTGAACAAATATTCCTATCACTGCCTTACAGCTGAACAAAAGATTTTGTGGAGTTGTAAGAACACGAGTAGGATAATAGGAAGACATCTAGGATCCAGAAGACCTTACCTTCTGTGTCATTCTCTGAACTTGTCTCACTGAAGCTTTTCCATCGTTCCTTAGCCCTAGATAAGAAGATTTCATAGAGTTCTGCAGAGAGAAAAAAAAAAAAAAAAAAAAAAAAAAAAAAAAAAAAAAAAAAAAAAGAAGAGTTAAGAAACAGAAGTGCCCTTCAATACAAGCACATAAAGTATTATGTTCGGCTTTGATGCTGTTGCTTGGTTTCATCTTACAGTTGGACAGAAATATATTATAAAGTTACCACTAACTACTAGAAAAACAATATATAGTTTTGTACTTGGCACTATATTACGCTTTCTTCTGGGGTGAAAATTCAAATCACAAGAGAAAAATAAAGAATTAAATGTTGACAACCATGTCTCAAGTCCTTTGCATTTATATTGAAGGCACAGAGTGCTCCCTCAGCAAGTTTGCAGACGATACGAAGCTGGGAGGAGTAGCTGATACTCCAGAGGGCTGTGCTGCCATCCAGAGGGACCTGGACAGACTAGACAC
>JAUBNY010000073.1:1963942-2000727 GCA_032275445.1 Crypturellus soui | reverse complement strand
CGTGTGCAGGGGGGTTGGACTAGATGACCTCTAGAGGTCCCTTCCAACCTTAGGCATTCTATGATTCTATGATATTCATTTCTGAATAAGTTAGAGGAAGCATTTCTAGCTTATCAAAATCATAAGTTATGAAATATTAAAGTAATCCCTCTCTTTTCTTCCAAATCACAGTTAATCATAATTTTAATCAAAACTTTTCTTAAGAAAAGCATTTAAACTAATAAAAATGAAATGGTTTATAAGCAGACTGAATCCTATTTCCATGATCTACATCTATTTCACTGTTAAAAAACACCTCTTTGACCCTCCAACACAAAGCACTAAAATCTCAAACTCCTGTTTCCCTTATTGTGAAATATATTTAAAAAGCAAGTATGTCCTATTTTTTTGTTTTTAATGAACAACTTAATTTTGCATGAAAATATTATCTGTTAAAGCATACCAGGAGTGATATTCAATTCATTCCCAACCGCGAGACTCCAAACCTTCCCGCGTACACTTGGAGGTAACCCCTGCCACCACAGCTCTCGAACTCTTCGGGTAGCACGCCTAGGATGTGGAGAAAAACAAAAAAGAAACAAACTAAAAAAAAAAAATACAAGAGCAAGATAACATATTTTCCAAATCAAAATTCAGGAATCTCCGGTTATGCTGAAATCCACTGGGAAAGGGGAACCTGCCACCCACCCACACAAAACAGCAATAATAGATAAGAAAGTAAATTTCATGTTGCTCTAATGTATTATACTACAGCAACAGACTTCTTGACAGAAGACAATGAAAAAGTCAAGCAAGGTATGTGGCTCTTCTGTTTGCAGAAGAGAAATACAAGCCATATATACCTCATTTACACAACAGAACTTCACTTACATGCCTTCCCAGTTAGGTAGTATTTCATTAACCCAAATCACCATAGCACTAGCAATATTCTCTTCTTGCTTGAAACGCTCTCTCATTATTTTTTTCCTTTTATGTGCTTCTTTAATTTCTGTTAAATATAACACATTAAAAATCCTGTGTTAGTGTATTTACCAGTTGAAATATTTATCTAATAAATTACCACCTGAAAGATCAAGGTTAAATTACAGTTGTGTCAACTGCAGACAAATATCAAATCAACTCTGCAGAAAAACAGATAAAATAAAAAAAGAAAAATAAAGAAAACAGTGGTTATTACATGCCCTACTTTGAAAAGGGATAGGAGCAGGGGAGAAAAAAAAGCAATACCAAGCTCCATATGCCACGTAGCTAAGCTATTTCTATGCTAGATATGCCGTTTGTATTTTGCTTCAACGGTCAAATAGAGAATTAGTCTCCAGTGGGTAGACCTACTTGCTAAGAAAATAGCAAGTTAGTCCACTCTTCAAAAACATGAATTTGTAATATTACACATGCACTTTGTACTGCTCTTAAGTATTTTAACTTAATCTTCCGTATAAAAGAAACACATAACGCTTCAAATAAAAGCATTCAAATAATATGTTCCGCTATCTTAAAAATATGGAGCTTTAAATGCTAGAACAAGATCAGCTCTTTCAGCTACCAATAGATCAGTTTATCAGAAACTGGAACATAGAGTATATTAAGATAAATCACTCCCTGAATACTAGAAGTGAAATAGACCCCTACAGAAGTTCTTATAAGTAACATTTTAACAAACTAGTCAAAGACTGACATAGTATAAAATGCTACAGCTGTGTAATGAAAGACCAGAGCTAGTGGGAGTAGGGAAATTCACATAGGTACAGATGGTCAGGAAAAAAAAATTCCACTGTCTTCATGTTGAAATTTATTACAGTTTCCTAGGGAAAAGAGGAATCTTTAAGCAGTCAACTTTACTACACTTCTAGCAGCAGCTGCAGCAAGGCCACTAAGGAAAAAGTCTGAGCATCTTGAATGTTTCCAGCTGATCAAAAGTTTAAAAAAAAATAAAAACAAAACCAAGTTTGCATTTAAAATACAAGTTAAACTGACTTCTGAATCTAATTACAGTCAGAGCAAAGAAACAATCCAACGATGGAGTTCTGGTTTTGAATTGTGCACATCATATGCTAGCCAGCTGTAAGTATTAAACAAGGCTGTCTTTAGCATAAAGACGAAAGTAATTCATAAATTACTTTTAAGTTATTATAGTGATTTTTGGTGGTTAACATACCTCGTTTTTTTGCCTCTGCCACCATTTCATCATATTCTTGTCTGTGGCGTAAAGCCTCCTCCACAGATTTGGCAGGAAGATTTCTGAAAACAAGTTGTTCCTGAATTCAATACACAAATGATATCCTGAACCATTGCAAAATAGGTTTTAACTTAGTTCTCTCCAAGGTGAGCTCTAGCAACACCACACTACAGATCTTTCTGTAATAGTAATAGGAAACTGCCCCCCCTTTTTTTTTTTAATAGAATTTGCAGTCTAAAATTATTAAATTCATTGAACATCTGTAATGATATGTGTGGTTACACAGAACTTTCCGTATCATTAAAAACAACACTATAGATACAATATTTCAGAGTTTCCATTATGAGACCCAGTACATTACCAGGGCCATTTCTACAGGCCACAAGCAACTTTCACTTCCATGCACACCTGCACCTATAAAGGGTACCTACTGAAGCAAAAACAGTTATCAAGATTTGTTAGATAGTTAACTGAACTACAAAACTAGCTTTACTAAATCAGCACCAAGGGCAGAAGGTGAGAAAAAATATGAAATAAAAAAACCATACTTTTCAAAGAGTGTCTAAAAAATCTTTCATAAAGTAAGAATTGCTATCAAAATTATTCTTTGATATATTACAGAAACTAAGTTCACATGAAGTGAGACATACCATTTAAGTTTATTTCTTCCAATACAGTGCCACCACATTTAGGCATATCTGTACTTAAATCATTAAACATTTCAGCATATCTATGCTCCATTTTTCTTATGAAATTTATGAATGCATGTTACCCATAAGAGGTAAAGTTTTTCCACTCACTATAGCTAGTCCCTTTAAATTGTCAAAAGAGAAGATGGTTTTTCAAGGAAGGAAAGACCCAGTTTATGTCGAGCTGAAATTAAGAAAAAAAAACAAAAAACCTTATTTATAACCTAAGTGTCAAATACACACTTCCTTTTAGTCCAGTGTACTCACTCCAGAGTACCACAACATTGGTTCTCAGCACCTTACCCAAACTCCAGCTTACTTTGATTCAAAATAAATATAAGAACTTTTGTAATTTTAATATGCGAGAAAAAATGAAGTTCCCTACCTCCTTTTATGCAAGCAGAAAAGAATTTTCTTAATATATTTCTATCAGAATGACACCAGAATTTATTTTCAGAGATCATAAGATACAGCAACACATTATGCATTTAGGATGGTACTGAAATTTGCAACAAGTGGAAGTGTCACATTTATTAAAAGCCTATTTCTGGTAATTTTGATTTTTTAAATTGGAAAAATTTGTAAGAATGGGATAGTATTAGCAAGGCAGTTAACTCCATAACTTACTGTCAACCACAGTAAGGGAAACCACATGTTTATGAAGTCTTACAGCAGCCTGTACCTCCCTCCCTTCAAGATACTCCTGTTTTAGCACTGAATAAGCTAGAGAATCTCTAAGGAAATGTTCTAACACTATATATTCTGTTTTCCATGTTCTCATTGAAATTCATCAGAGTAAACACTTAATAGTGTAATCACAAGTTTTCTCAAGGTGCAATCCAAAAGCCTTGGCTCTACTTGCTTTCCACATAAGCATGTGTTCTTAGCCAGGAGCATCTCCTCTTTCCTTCTGAAATTACTGAAGGAAAGAGTGATGAAAATACAGACCAAAAATTACAGAATTGCAGAATATCTGGAGTTGCAAGGAACCTCTGGAGATTATCTAGTCCTAACTTACTATTTGAGCAGGGTCAGTTAGAACAGGTTACTCAAACTCTTTTACAGTCAAGTTTTGAGTCACTCCAAGGACAGACTTCACAACCACAACCTCTGGGCAACCTGCTATTGTGTTCAATCACCCTCACAATAATAAAATAAAACTCTTCTCTTATATGGCTTCAATTTGTGCTTAGAATGTTGCATCTACACTTGCTACTTTATCTCCAAGAGCAGTTTTGAGAAGCCAAGGAAACAGTTTCACTGAACTCATTATCTTGGAGCCAAAAGATCATTTAACTGCAGTTGTCGGATCACAAACGCTAACTATTCATTTTATATTTTTGGTGTTTTAAAAGCAATTTCACCCACTCCCTGCCACTACTTACCTACTACTTAAAATGTCTCTTCTGGTAGAACACTCTCCAGCTTTGCTTACGGAACAACTGTTAGTCTTGGGACTTCCCTACTGGTCTAGGGAATTAAAGTTTTCAGAACTGGGGAAAGAGAGGGGAGTGCACACTCAGGTGGCAGGGAAAGCACAGGGAAGAAATCCAAAAAAGTCTTCAAAAAATTCTCCTGATTAAGGATGCCTATGACACTGTCATAGGGTAGGCCACAGTAAAGAATTTTTTTTATACAAACTAAGTAGTTGTAAACCCTTCTGGAGGTATTTGTTTAGACTATCACATTGGATAGAATAATCAAATGTTACTTTTAAAGATGAAACCTGAAGATTAGCACATCATAAGCATAATCCAACAATTAACTGTCCTCTCCTACTCCACAATAGGATTACACTTACGCTGGTCGATCCTCCAGAATTAGAGCAGTAGTTGAAAGTGGTTCAAATTCTATATTTTTACGTCTTGTTGATGAGGGTGGAGGTTTACACATTCTTCCTGTCCGCGCTTCATATTCCTAAACAAGATTGACAAAAATTAAACTTTCAGCCTCCCTTCTAATCAGTAAGCATATATATTTTAAAAGTATTTAATAAGTGATAAAGAATTCATTTAAGAGGGCACGGAACTAACATATCAAATTGAAGTTACTAATAGCAAGACCATACAGCTTTTGAGAATTAAGTGAAGACGAGTGAGAAAGTAGCTTCATGCATTTTTTAATAGTTTATCCATTCTAGATCAACATTAACACTGAGCACTCAAAGATCAGTTACATTTATAAAATCTGCTTAAGTATACTTCTAATATTAATTATGAGCAATTATATTGGAGCAATTACCAATGATGATGAGAGTGCACTAATTTTTTCCATGTGTTCACGCTTGATGACTTTAGTAAGGCCATCAAGCCTTTATCACCTAGCACACCTACCCCTGAACGCAGTGCCTCTATATGTATACATTTATTATCATCAATCTCTTTGCCACAATTGTTTCTCAAATGCAGTCTATTTGGAAAGGAACACTTAAGAGCTCTTAATACAGAGACAATACTAGGGAAGAAATACCATTTCTTTTTCCATTCAGTAAACCAATAAAACAGAAATATGAGAATGTCTTTAGGAAAAAGGCTGGCCAGAGCCAGATGAAAACCTCAGATATTAAGTGTTCTCTTATTTAGCCTGTCTACTGACAACTTGCTGGAAAAAAAACACATTCTTGCAGTTTAGCAACTTTTAAAAGGTTATGTGAGAATATATTCAACTTATTTGCAATCTGAATTCATTTGAGGGTTAATTATTGTCTTTACACATGAAGACTAAATACTACTTTCCTACAATATTCTTTCACATACAAGATTTCAAACACAGCATCTTAACAGCTGAAAAGCCGTATATGAGAGCAAATTCAAGGTACTTTAATAACATACTTCCTATGTTCCAATGCCAAACCAGCTCTAACTCATAATTTCTAAGAGTTTCTTCCCTATGCAGAAAAAGCACAAGCATGCACCTTCTAAAGAAAATGGGCAAGAGCAGTGGCAGCATGTGCTATCATCATTTATACAGTCACACAAATAAACTAATTCTTCATAAACATAATGATTTGAGAGTTAGTCAGCTGTTCAGAAATATACAGAACTAAGTTCCTTTAAGTGTCCTGGCCAAGAACAATTGGCAATACAAATCTCCTAGCACATATTCCTCTCCTGGATAATTTATCCAAGTTGGCTTTGATTGAAAACAAAACACATGCAGTATCATTTAACACAATATCAAGTTTTTGTTGCAATTTACAGCAGCATAAAAATCCAAAGGCCCTAATTCCACTGAGTGAATACACACATTTAAAGTCTAAAGTTATTCCATCCCACCAAAAACCTTAGAGACAGATATACCTCCTACACACTTCATTCTTCAGTCTACCCTAGTACTATCTCAGTTAGGAAAGTGTCCTGCAACAGATCCCACAGATGAGCATCTGGCCTCCAGTACTTAAAAGTAGACCCTCAGAGCACAGTAGTGATGGCCTCTAACACCAAGCAGAAGTTTGGAGTGACTTTACACTTTTCCAGCACTTTGCAACAGAAGTCACAAATTGACCTCATCCAGCAGTCAGAGATGAGAAAGGGCAGATGCCACCCAGCCTTTTCAACATGTCTACCACCCAATTTGCATGCAAATAAATAAAAGGCACCAAAAGGGAGATGTTAGAACTGAAGTCACTCACTTTATTACTGCAAGCAATACATCCGCATGGCACTGACACCTCTGACTATCATGTATGATAAGAACTAATATACTACTTCTAAAGCAATGAGGAAAAGAGTTCTTCGTAGGGGTTTCTACCACAGACTGAACTGTGAATGAGTGAACAGCTGTTTTGGGAATAGGCAGACTTTACAGGCAGTTGCTTCCTCACCTGTCACTCCCTGCCAAGAATAAAGTATACATGCAGGGAGAGCGTGGAGCCTGTAAGTAATACTGGAAAGAGTCAAAGGAAAGACCAGAACAGCTTCAAGTTCAAAAACTGTCCCAGCTGTATATTTTCTCAAGATGCTATATATTGTATCACAGTTTACCTACAGGAGATGATTCTTGCCCAGAAGTTCATTTTCTAAAAGTTATTTGAAGCCATCTAGCATGCAAAGAACCCATTAGTTTAGCCAACTAAAATACACTTTAATGTCTGGTACTTCTCCCCACATATTTGTGTTACTGTGCTCAGCAATTCCAATAACCTTACTGCTTCTGATATAGAATCAATTCTCAACACCGGATGAAAACTTGAGCTGACAGAATTTAATTTTGCAGGAGGCAAGGTAATACTCTTCCTTAAAAGAATATTCCATTTAAGGCACATGACAACAGCTGAAGCTGTAGGGAACATCCCAGCAGATAAAACAGCTGGCAGCTTGGACTGCAGGCTGCAAGACCCATTGAATAACTGAGTTTTGACTTGTCTGTTGAGGCAAGGTGACTTTCAAAAGTCAGGAGAGGAAGCTCCACTACACATCCAAATACAGAGAAGAAACTAAACTCAGCTTAAACCAATAGATTTTATCTGTAAACACTCGTGTTTGACAGATGATTCTCACATGCATTGTCAAGAGGTCACAGGCAGTTCCAGTGATGCACACACTGCTTTTCTGAGCATCATTAAGTAAAATAAGGAGTTATGGTGGCTACTCTTGCCATACAGAACTTGAATCTTCTTTTAAGTATTCATTACCAGCTTTACTGAGAACCTCTATCAACACACAGGCAAAAGACCAGAGGTTTTTATAACATCCCAAAACCAAGCATCTCTTCCTGCCTCCGAAGGACAAGGCACACCAGCTAGACCGGTCGCAGCAAATTCAGTTACCACCCAGAGCACTGGACTATCTGCTGTGGAAGCCATGCAGGAAGGCCACAGAGCTGCCCGCAGCTCCTTCCAACAGTGCCCGAGTAAACTCGCACGGAGGTAAAGCTGCTGCATCCCCCTGACCCTAGTGGGGTAAGGCTCACTGGTCAGATAAGGCACTTCTCTAGATGTAGATATAATGGTATAAATTTAGAAGACAAACTTTCATCTTCAGTGCCAATAACTTATCCTGCTTTAAAGCAAAAGCAGTACACTTGACAACACTAATAATAAATAATAAAATGAACAGGCATCTTGCTGGGTAACTTTTGATTTAACCTGGACCAAACACCAAAAATTGAACTCCTAAAAATGAGTGACAATCATCCTTCAGTCACAGACACTCCTAAGGGACTGACAAGTACCAACTATAAATGTTACAGTTATTTTATGGTAAAGTATGCTAGAAAAAAAAATGGACAATGTTAAGCAACACCATGAAATAACTTTTATTTTGCTGTCTCTAAAGCAGATATATCAAATCATATTAACAGTCCAAACAGAGCACTGATCCTGTGTTTTACAGTTTCTTTTAATGTGGTTCAACTCTCCACAAAATCCTGACACTGCAACAAGTTTATTCCACCAGCTAAAAGTTCTGCTGAGAAAACAGGGATAACTGAATATTCTGCCAAAGTTTTTCCCCTCTGAAGTAAAAAGTGCTTATAATAAGAATAGACTTTAATGAAAAATTCTGGAAGTCAAAAACTACATGTCTTCTCAAAAGTAAAAGGCCACCAGGACAAAGTAACATGTAATATAGGAAGAAGGGAACTTTTCCCCAATATGAGATATAGGAAGAGAAAAATACTAATCTTTGCACAGTAGGAGAGAACAAGTCCTAAGTATTAAATCCCAAACAGACCCTGAGGAGGTTTCTAGGTGAATCTCCCAGCCTTTTAAGTAAGTGTCACGTTCAGTTGCTGACTTCTCCCTTCAACAGGCTTTCTCACAAGGAGAATTTCATATCCTGTTGCTTACAAAAATTCATGAAGCCATCAGCTTCTTGACCCAGCACAGAAGAGTGATCAGACCAAGTAACATGAACAACAGGCATTATATATCAACAGCTACTTACACTCTTGTATTTCACAAAATCAGAATAACAGTTCTAACAAGATGATAAAGTTGCTGTACTCCTGTTTAACCACCAAGGACATTACTTAAAAAAAATTAAAAGAACAAGCATGCACAAACAACCAGTTTCAGAAGTGTACCAGCTACAGAATAAGGGAAGTATAACTGCATATAACATCAAAGTTAATAGTTACACTTTGCTAGGTTTCCAATTTGATAATTAAATAGTGTGATTAAAAGGATCTGGAGCTCTAAAGCACCAACATTAACAGCTTGTGTTACTTGGTAATAGGGAAGAAAAGATTCCAGAATATCAATTTTCCAGAGCAACACAAGGTATTCAAAAATATTATCATTTTAACAACTTTTACTGGGAGGCACAGCAAAAATGAGTAGAACTTGAGAAGAATTTACTTTTAAAAGAATTTACTTTTTATCTCCTGCTATTCAAGAACAACCAATATTAATAAACAGCACTACCACTTTTCAAGTTGTTAGTGAGAATCATGTGCAAAGTTATCTCTTTTTAAACTAATGGTATCTAATGAGTTGATAGTTAATGTCATAAAATATTCATGCTACTATGAAAATGTGATGTTCTATTTTTAATGAGTGCTATACAGCCCCATGCATGCATTGAATGCAACTAGAAAAATATTAAATTCCATACCCCTGTGTTTAATAGACTGAGAGCAGATATTGACGCAAGACTGCCAGAACTGTCATCCTAATGAGAAAAACAGAAGCAAAGCCTTAGTAATTGAAGAGACCATTAAAATATAACAGCATGCAAAACAATTTAAATCTACATGTAGAATACTTATACTCTATGTTTGAAATATGCAGCTGTTTCTCCCTCACCAGCCCCCAAACTAAAAAAAAAAAAAAAAAAAAAGAAAATGAAACTTCATACTCATGGAACTTAGGCATAGATTCCTATTGGATTGCTTCTCCATTTCAACTGAAGCTTTGCATTTTCTTTTCTAAATACCTGCACCCAACGGTAGATCTCTTCCTCCTCCATCACAGCACCTTTGGCAAGTGAATGTCAGATTATGCTTACCCAAATATCCTTCTATAGCCCACACCACCTAAAACAGTTATATTTATTTCACTAACACTACCTTGGTAGGTATTCTGTTAGTGGGAAAGAACAAAACACAGTCTATATGCAGACATCCCCAAGGTTTTGTTCTCTCTGAAAATTAATGATGAACATCTCGCTTTCCTTCAACTTGTTGCAGACTGTATTTCACTCCCAACTATCATCATCCATAAGCTAGTTAGCTTTAAACTTGAAAATAAGGAAGAGAAGCACACACACATTCTACAAGACAGAATTTGGAAAACATGGGCAGGAAGACAAACACTAACATTAACACAGAGCTAGTAAGAACTAAGATATATTATTATATATTAGTAAGGATTTCAATTATTCACTTAATGACAGATACACCCAACCTCTACAAAGAGCCTTATTTTTAAGTGTAATATTCAAGCTTAAGGCGGCTGGCAAAGAAAAAGACATTTTAAACATTACACTACAGATTTTTAATGCTTAAGATCATACTAAGCAGGACATGAAAGGCAGAAGAGAAAATAAAGCCCTTTGATTACCATACTATTGCTGAGCACATCTGTAAACAACTTGTACCATACCTTTCCAAAATGGAAAAAAAATGCATGTTAAATTGCTCCCTTGTTATACTATTTTCTCATTTGTACCAAAGTACAGCTTGAGGAAGCTGATAAACTATCTTTAAATTTAGTATCATCGTTATCTTATAGTTTAGAGAAAAAAAGGGGTAGAGGAAAACACACACACAGTACATGAAAGGCAGCATTATTACCACATGGAAGGCAACCTTCTTGCTGTATCAATTCCAGAAAAATTAGATTTAGCCCTCCTGAACACAGGCTCTTTCATCACACTACAATATTTTAGATTCTGTATACAAGGGAAGAGGCATTTTTCCCACTGAGGTCCTGACAGTTTCATTACCATTTTAGAGACAAGACAATTTTAGAGACAACTACAAAAACCCAAAGAGTTGGGAAACATCTTTGAAATAGTTTGAAGCATAACTTTTTCATTCCATCTATGGCATAAGATTTTACTGACTAGACACAGCTCCACAGATTCCAGCTTCCACAGGAAAGACTGGAGAAATTCACAGAGGACCTAACAGATACACCATCTGTTAAAAAAAAAAAAAAAAAAAGAAAGTACACGCCTTCCCAAGGTTTCCAGTAAACAAGCTATTATAAATGCCACATGCCCCTTGCAAGACCTACTACTCATACTTTCTGTCTTGATTTCAAAGGAATATGTTACCAATGGGTTTTCATAATATATGCTATACAGGCAAAATTCATATTTCTCCTTTATAGTAGGACTAGGTGAGATTAGCCAGTGTGAACTCTATCTAGATAAGAATCTGCTCAAGTGTCACTCTCACAAAAGAGCTGCCAGCATTGCATTTACTCATCTCTTCCAGAGATATTCAATGCTCAGATTTGTTGACTGTCAGGTCCTACATTTTCTAAGCATTAAGAGCTTTAGACCCAGTTAAGCTAAAATCACAAAGATTTGAGGGAAAAGTTAATACTGCAAGTTGGAAGGTCCAAGCTGTATGAAAATTGATTCAAAAAATGTATCTGTTCCTCCAGAGAGAAATACCTCAGGCAACTCCTGTCCCTGTGAGACCATGGGAGATCTGCTGATTCAGTGAATGCTGTTTCACCATTAGATTTTAGATCAGAGATAAATACACAAGTGAAAACCCTGCAAGAGTTTTAGACCTCAGGTACAGCATCTTTTTCAAGATTTTGTTAGCATCCGAATAGAATGTTTTCAGAGGTTGGTTGAAGGACACGACTCAATCATCTACCTCATTATTAGCATTTAACTAGTTCCCTAATACTTTCTATTCTGCAGAGGAGAGCTTTGGAAAAGTGTTTTTTACTCCACTTTGAAATAAGAAATTCAAAGTCACAGCAAGCTTCTACTTGCTGCCTCTTTTTTTTTTTTGGGGGGGGGGGCGGGAGTAGAGAGGAGAGGGAAAGGGGCAGCAGAGGAAGGGCAAAGAAGGAAACAGCATTTCATATTTCAGTTCTGTTAGTTCCCACTGACAGTACTCAATACAAACTCAAAAATGTGGAAATACGTATTTGCAAGGCAAAAGTGAGATATTTACCAAATTCACTTTATTTTGTGCACATTTTAGAAAAACTGTTTAAAAGGCTAAAAAGATTCAAACCTGCTTTAACAAAAACAAGAGCTGAACCCTATCTATGATCAAAATCAATCTGAATATCAGTCTTTAAAAACTCTTTCAAGCACAAAGATAAAATGGAATTTCCATCTCAAAACAGATCTTGCACTTTAATCAATATGTACAAGGTATTACACACAATCCTACAAAACAGTTTCACCTTTAAATGCTTCTGCATTAAAATAGCTCTTTCAGTCTGCACATAAAACTGCTTAGTCTGCTGAATTTACCAGAGAGCATTAATGATGCCTTTTTTTTTTTTTGGACAGACGGCTTTATTAGTTGCTGTTGATGAAAAAAGGCACTTCCTGAAACCATCAAGTGTATTTGACATTTAAAATCCTAAGGAGTTGCTATTTTCCCTTAAAAAAAGTGAAGGAAGGAAGCCCAGAGGAGGGAGATATCCAGCAAAAGAGTTGGCCTCAATCACATCCTGCTTGGGCAGCTCCAGCTCCAGCGTGCGCCAGCAGCTGGGGGCTGCAGCTGCAGAGGACTCGCAGCCTCTGACCCAGTTTGAGCAAGTAGAGCAGCCCGTGCTGAGCACACCGAGGGCAGCGCAGCTGCACAGCAACCTGGCATCCTCTGCCGGGGCCATCCCTGCAGAGCCCTTTATGACAAAGGAGAGCTGGTCTTCCTCCAAAAATGCTTAAAAGCTCACAAAGAAATAGTATAAGGTGATATTCATTGGACTTTCTCTGAAGGCAGAACCCACTACTGTCTAAGAAGTATCTAGAGCAGCATCTCAAATTAAACATTGGACTTCTTTACAGAGACAAACACAGCTCTGTAAGAAAGAGCAGCTGCCTGGGAGCAACAAATATTTATTTTCATTTAAATGAAATTGATGTACTGCATCACCCTCCCTCACTAGAGCAGAGAGGTAACAAAAGGGACTGCAGGAACAAGGATAGAAATAGGGAAAATTAAGATTCACAATACTTAATGAGGTACATCATTTACCAAATAGCAACACTGAGCAAAATATTCAAGTTTAAGTTTTTCAAAAGCTGGAAGAACTCTAATGCTTCAAAAAAAAATTAAACAGAGAATTTAAACACAAGTTTCTTGGGCAAATAAGAGTTTCCTATCACAAAAGAAGTTTTAGTTTCTCAGGAGAAGGCTACCCAAAAAAAAAAAAAACACACCTACCCACCCACAGTATTATGTCTCACTTCTATCATATCTTCCATAGGCTACAGTTCAAGGTATTTATACTGGATTGCTAAACAGTACTACAACAAACCACTTCTATACAACTGTGACTGGCAGTAATGTGGTCTAAACTAGAGGAGAAAGGCTAGTGAGCCTAATCCATAAAGAAGGATAACAAAAAGCATGGAAAAGTGAGGATTCTGTGCCTCTGTAATGACATATAAATAGGGAGTTATTCAAAAGAGATATTTCAGTAAATGGAACCAAATTAAAATATTTAGACTCAAATTGACCTTGTTTTACCTGCCTTCTCTAGCCCTCCTCCCAGAGGGGACATCACATGCAAAACTAGGTAAATTCTTTAACACATCCTGTTCAGGCTTCTTGTAAAAGTAATAACAGCATACTAATTCCAAAATACCACATAGCAAACCCAAAATCTTTACATTGGTTAGTTTAATCTTAATACAGAATGTCCTCTGACTGTATGAATCTATTCATATAGCAGGATATGCATCTTTGGCTAATCTGCTAACAAGGAAGTCCTTTCAAGTTTGCAGTATTGCTAGAAAGCTTTGACTAGGACATCACTCTTCACCAAGAGCCTTCTCTTATTATTACTGAGTTTCACAGAATCACAGAATGGTTGAGGTTGGAAGGGATCTCTAGAGATGTCACAATTTAGTTTTCCTACAAAAAGGCTTCTTACAAGACCTCATCCTTTATTTGAGGGATGCTGACTCAATACCAGGTGCACGAGTACTCTCCAAAGCCGCGCATCAGCAAAATCCCAGAACTTCATGTTCAGCATGGAGACACCCATCATACCTGTTCAAGAGCAGCAACATTTATTGCTTACGATGAACTCCTGCCAACACGTTTAGAGGTGGCTTGTCTGCAGCTTAAGTCTGTTCTATCTGAAAAGCCTAAACACAGAACCCCCTTCAACACAGCAGATGAGTCAGTAGCCATCACCAGCCACAGATCAGAGGTGAAAAAAATGTAAGTTTTGTCATTTTCCTCATTCAACTTCAGATTTACAAAGACAATGTGGAAGTTTGTAGAGATCTTCCATGTAGAATACAATATATTCTATAAGAGTCACGGAAGTAGTTGTGAACAGAAGCAATTGGTCTTAATATTTATATCTATATCCTAAATGACTTACAATTGCAATCTTGCCTAAACTCACTTTAGTTGAATCTCCTGCTCAGCAAGGATTTTTAGTTTGAGGACCTTAGTCAACCTTTCTAAAGTGGAGATAAAATTTTCCACAAATCCTCAATAATGAAACACACCTGAAATTATTCTAATCCATTGCTAGATCAGCTAACTTGAACACTGTCAAGAAAAAAAACTATTCGCTTCTTTAAAAAAAAAAAAAGGACATATGCATGAGGAATTGTAAATTAAAAAAATGTACACAAGAAAACATCCCCAAACAAATTTGGAGGTGTTGTATCACTTCTTCAAATTTAAGGGAAAAAAAAAATCTAATATTTTCAGATTCTGTCCAGAGTATGGAGTCAATCTGAATCCCCCTTTGCTAACTGTATAACTTAGAACATCTAGTAATGTATGCCTTATCTAAATTAGAAGCTGTAATTATTAATTATAGCCCACACATTACTCAGATTATAAAAATGTAAGAGTAACTCTGATCTGACAGCCAGTGCAGCACAGGGCATATAGCTAATGGCTAGGACAAATTCAACAATGTTTAAAGAAAACATGCAGTTTTAATATATTCTCTTCTCTGCCACTGTTTAAAAATGTAGCGTTCCTGTTTTTTAAAGAAAAATGATCAGAGACAACAGGAGAAAAAAATAAAAATTTTCACAGATTATGATTTGTCTGTGGAACAAACACCTGTATTACTAGGAAAAGGGAAGCAGATAATTTTAAGTGATATGCATACACTCCATCCTCAGGATGGGAGACACATCTGGATTGTGAGCACAATGTTTTCACAGCACAGACCCAACAGCATTCACCAGCAAGTAAACTAAGAACACTCCTGCAAAAGCATTTAAATAAAGGAAAACTGTACTTGAAAGTGTATTAAAAAAAGTTTACTTCAGAGTCAGTTGCAGTAATCTCATCTCACATCATTTTCTTACTTTCCTACAACATTTCACTTTATGCTATAGATGATATTCCTACATTTCACTTTAGGATATTACATGGAAGCCCATCAAAAGGATCATTTTTCATTTCAGTAGCTCCCAACAGGCTCTCTTTGCCATAAAGCTCTATCTAGACAATTGACTGAACTTGGCTTCATCCATAACGTTTTGCATCTAACAAATACATCAGTTAATGGACAGCTGTAACAAAAGAGACAGAGAGAGCACCTCACAGGGGACTCAAGAGCTACACAAGGCAAGCAAATTCCTTATGCCAGCATGTGTTTCAACTTCACGACTGTATGTTAATGTATCATTAAGTTAAGTTCATCAGTTACTCATCTTGGAAGGCTACGCTGCTTTATTAACGATATCCTGGTAAATTAAAGATATTCTACAGAAATGAGCATACAGACTTGATAGAGTTGCACAACTTATCAGGTGAAGAAAGTCAGAAGTGTTTTTCTATGATACACGAGTAGTAACTCCAGAAGCAATTTCAACTTAGAGTATTATAACTATTCTCAAACAATTAAACCTGAAATAAGACCAAAAATCTAAATGAAATGTGATTATGTTCCATAATTCTTAGCAGTTTGTCACAAGCCAAAAAGGACTTCAAGAAGATGAGTTAGCTCTAAAGCAGAGCAAACAATAAAAACACAATGCTTTTATAAGACTAGAACATAAAAGAATGGTTTAGTGGAACAAATGTTTTCTGAATGCAAGTTGTACAGAGAAGTATAAATATGGTTTTATTGCACAGACAAGATGAATTCCAAAAATCTCAAATAGAAGACTAAAACATTTCACAATCACATAACCAAAGATCACATCACACCATGTTAAAATATGACAAAAATCTCAAGCTTTTTCATCCAAACTGTTTAAGCACTTTTTGAAAATTATCAACTTTTTATAAGCACTAAATGCACTGAAGATTGTACTAGATAATCATATAAGCTCAAAATCCCTCTTCTTGGAAGCTTCTATTCTTTAGACAAAACCCCAAAGAGCCCTCCCAGGCTCTCTATGGAGAAACAGAGATCCCTGTAGCAAAGATTTGTAGTATCTATGCATTCACTTTCAGAAGTTTTATACCTAGAATCGTGTGACTTTTACTTACCTGCTGGATTATTTTGGAGTCCTTCTGAAGAATTTCCCTGGGTGGGACTTTTCCAAACAATTTCCAGCCAGGAGCACTTTGGACAGCAGGTTTGAGTTCCTTTGTCCTTTTAGTGAAAAAGTTTCTGAAAAGAGAGGAGTGTTGCTTTGTTTGGTTTTAATTATAAGCATATAAACACTGTTATTCCAACCTATTTACATTTGTTTACATCAAGTGCACCACTAAATATTCACTGCTCAGCAAATAACATATTTTACCTAGTTCTCCCTCACTTCAAAAAGATTAATTTGAAGTAGTATTCATTCCATGTGCTTTGATGTTAATACATTCATTCTTAGCATTCAGTTTTACCTCTGACTTCTAAGCTACTTAACTGTGTTTAACATTGAAGTTCATTTAGTAATATCAGACACTTTCTTTAATATGTTAGTGACATTCAGCAGCTCTTTAAGACTTTTGTTTGACAGTATATCTTATCATGGAGATATCTGGAAACTCAAAAGGGATCAGCAGGAAGCTGCTGTGTGGCATATATGTTTATAAAATAAAAATCAAAAAACTTCTATTTTCACTAGCATTTTTGACAAGCTTTGTAACACAGACTGGAAAACACAGCTCAGTTTAGCAGATACTCTTTCCCAGTGCCTAAGGCAATTACACTTGCTCAGGCAGATGACTGCATTGCTCAATTATTTCTTCGAAAGCCGACCATCATGAGGTCACATCAGCAACCATTATTCCCGATGCATGGCTGTACTACTTAACCTGGACCAAAAGTTCCCACAGAGCATATTATGTATGACTGCTTTGAAAATACATTTATTCTGACTGCTAGAAAGTTACTATCCAGAAATTTAGGTGTAAGTGCAGAGCTCAGGTAGAAGTAGCCTAGTCTTAGGATGCTTCCATGCTCACACTGAGCATACAGAACACTGGACCCCTCTGCAGAGGCTCACATACACTACCAGACTCCAGCATTACTTCATTCCCTCAGAATTGTAGCATTAACAAGCTAACTTTGTACTTTCACACTTGTAACACTTCAGTCATCTGGGAAGAAGCTCCCAAATTCTTCACTTAAAGCACTTTCTTTATTGTGAAGTACATTTCCTTCTCAGGTGGTCTGCATTCATATCTGTGCACAGAAATGACCTTCTGGCTTTGCCCAGATAGAAGCAGCATGCTCCAACAACTGCAATCTGCCTGAAAAGTGTACAGCCACTCAAATTCCACGACTGTCAGGGATTCAAACCATGAAGCAGGGATTTATAACTGTGAACAGTCAGTGTTTTGAAAACTATACTGTATTTTACAAGATAAAACTTATCTTTGCAGTTCCCACAATGTCATACAAATGTCTCTGAGATAAAACCCCCTCCTGTGCAACCCTGCCTGGATGGGCTCTCTAGATACTTGTGTGCGTAGCAAAGTACATAGCTACCAAAGAGCAAACTGGAGAGCAAGAACATACTGAGAGTTAATGTGTGAAAGCCCCCCAAGAACCTACAGGCTCAAGACTAGCAGTCCTGGAAGAGCCACAAGAACTGATAAACTGTGAAGACCAGAATATGGCTAAATCCACCTGATGCCATCATGCTGCACACACTACTGCTGTTAACAATGTGGTATAATTCAGACCACTTTCAAGGTGGTGGCTGCTACATGCAGACAAAGGCTATGGGATTTTATGCACATGTGATTAAAGAGACAGTCCCTGGGGACCTTTCTGAACACCCACCAAGAAGCCACTGGTGCCTCAAGTCCAACCTTCTGTTTCTAAGGAAGCAGCTGAGATTGCCTGTTCCAACCCAGCAACTGCACAGGAGCATGTCAAGAATTGTGTGCTATACAGGTACCTGCTATTAACAGAATCAAGCTATTGCCATTAGAAACAGCAGGTGTTCTAGGAAGCACTGGTTACACTCTCCATCTCCCCCTATTCAAGGCTCTCAGAGGAGACCTGCCCTGTGGCAGGTGCCACCCACTAGGCACAGCCCAGCACAAGCACTCGGGCACCTGCACAGCAGTAACGGGGCAGGACTGATCAGAGAGCCACCACACAAGGTCTTTGAAAGAGACTTCCCTCAATCATCCCAACCCAGGCTCTATGTCCTTAGTGGACCAACAGCTCCAGCCATATGAATAATAAAATATTCATATGCTAAAAACATGCTAATAGAGAACAGAACCTTGTTTCACAAGTGCAAGACACCTTTCACAGTGCCTTACCTTGCATGCAAAAGGGAACAGAAGGGTTCAGAAATCCACTGCAGTCCTAACTGTTCGGTTAGCGATTCCACAGCATCTTAGAGCTTTTGCTAGTACTGAGATAACATGTATTTTCATTTTGCGCATGTAGGGAGACAGGAAGAAAGTTCTTTTCTTCCCCCCCCCCCCATTTAATGCTTTTTAGCATATGTCCCTGCTCTCTCAAGCCTCTAATAGCAGTTTTGATTTAGTGAACACTAAGTTGAAGATCTTTTGCTTGTTATTCAGAAGTGCCTGAACTTGACATACCGAGGGAAGAAACCAACACTCAGACAAGAAGTTCTAAGGCATTTTTAAGTTAAGTTCAACTTAATTTAAGAAATTAAATTCACATCAGAATAAAACCCTACTTTTTACTGAGTAATTAACAGATTTAGCCTGGGTGCAAACACATCTCCCACATGATCACTGCAAATTACTAGAGCTGCTCATACTTTACTACAGCCTTTCCCTCATGTCTGAACTACTGCAGTAGCTGAATTTGAATTTACTGGAAAAAAGGTTTTTCAGAAACAGGTATGCAAGAAAAAACATTTCAAGGGAAATACGAAATAGCTCATGTGTCCTGCCTACATGCACTGCAACAGCCACCTGGGCTCTGCACATACTATGCACTTCTGCCAACATCACCTGGCCTCACCAGGCTTCACCAGTGGCAGTACTTGGGGAAGCTGCAATATGCACAGCTTAGCCCAAATGCAACCGGCTGCCCTGTCAGAGCTGCTTTGTGATTAAACCAAAAGGCTGGTAGATTAAAAAGGGAAACCAGTATAAACATACAGAACATGCTTTAAGTTACATTTTTGTACAAAAGCTAAATAGCATACCTAATATGCTCAAGGCTCTTTTTTACTATCACAAAGTTAACAAAAGCCTTTCAGAAATTAATCCTCTTAAAAAGAATATTCTTTAGTATACCAAAATAAGCACGAGTTTATTTTGCTTTTAGAAACATGCAAGCAAAAAGATATATTTTCACTTTTATTTAGTGGTAAATATTCATTACAGTTTCTGTTTCTTCTGAAAGTAAAAAAATCAGGTCTGGTTTTGTATCATCCACAAGGATAAACCTCATGCAGGAATTCTAATCCAAGATAAAATTATGGAAGGTTTACAAATAAGCTTTCCATAATTAGGATGGAAGGACATTATTTTAGCAAGTTGTTTTGGCAGCTAATGCAGCACCACCTTTTCTAATGCATCACTGACAATAATAACACCTTACAAAAGCTATGGCCTTTTAATTAACCACATCTGTGCCTCATTCACTGAGGTGTAGGAAACACACTGAATTTGATACATACAATGTCACTACTGAGAATATTCATAGATTTCACTGATCCTGGAGAAAGGAATCTAGTTCCTGGTTTAGTATTTAATCTTAATATCCACTTGAAAACTTCAGTTTCTTAGAAATAACTCTAATCATTAGAGCTCACTTTATAATGCTTTCCTGTTACAAGGACTTTTCAGATGGAGATACTGAAGTCATTCACCAAATTAAAATTTTAGCAGTTTCAATAAGATTTAACAAAGGAACAGCAACCTCAAAGATAATTGCACCAGATCACTTACCAAAAATAAGATACAAAAGCAAATAGGTATCCTGGGAGGCACTTCCCCATTCCCACTGAAGGGGAGGTTGCAGCATGATCCTATTTCTTACTAAGTATTGAGGCTCCTGTTAATAAAACTCCACCTTGAAATCAAAGTTCACTGGTTCTGCTCTTTACAGAGCTATTACTTATTTAAGCACCAATTTCAAGCAGTCAAGGAAGATCCAAGCTTGCACCTAAGCCATTTAAAATGGTTATCAGCATGAAGTGTTTTAAAATAAGCCTCCCTTTCTCAACCTTGTTAATCCTGCAATACTGAGAACTTGCAGAATTGAGCAGGATCATCTACTGAAACAAGGGCATGGTCTCAGAAGAGAGCATAAAACATATTAGCAATACTACTGCTACACTCCATCAGTCAAGCATGTTTCCTTACAGTTCACTTTAATATAGAGAGAAACTTAAAACCAAATATGCTGCATCATGTTACACATAAAACCTGCAGGCAACTACCACCAGGCACTCTTGAATGTGAAGCTTGCAGCCTGGCACAACACACATGAACTTTTCCAAGAAAAACACTTAGAGATAGGGGTTATCCAAGGGGGGAGAGGGGAGGTACCACTATGCTTAAATTAGAGAATCACAGAATGGTTAAGGTTGTAAGGTACCTCTAGAGATCATCTAGTCCAACCCCCTTGCTTAAGCAGGGACACTTAGAGCATAGGGTGGCATCCAGGCAGGTTTTGAAGATCTCTGGAAAAGGAGATGCCAGAACCTCTCTGGGCAGCCTGTTCCCAGGACTCTTGTCACCGTCACAGGAAAGAATAATTGTCTTGCTTTCAAAATAAAGGTTTATTTCCCTTGCAGGGTAACTTTGACCTTGTTTGAAATGTTTACTCATTAATCTACAAATAAAGCAGTTCCATCATGTGACCTGTTAAGTTTTGCCACAGTATTAGAAGTATATGTATTTTTAGAAAAAAGTTCTTTGTTGTTAAAAGACTGTTTATCTTTCACTTGCATAACCTCATTTTCAATCAATACTCATTTCTTCTCATTGCGCACATCCTTAAGACCTGCAAAAGGAAGGAAACAATGAAAAAAATCCAAAAACTAATAAACTGACAAACAGCACCAACTTCAAGTGCAATATCCCCAGCAGCACATAGGAAGTTGCCTATGAGTGCAAATCAGACACAGTGAAATACTCACAAAAGCTTAAGCTAAATAGGGTTAAAAATGAGCAAGAAACGCAAAACTAAGCAAAAAAAAGAGGCAGGACCAACTAAAACCAAACTTGGAAGAAACTAATTTGGAATCTCCTACAATGAAGCAGCATAAGAGCTGAACAAACTCTAGAACCTCAGGCAAGACCCTAAAGAGTCTGAAATGGAAAAATAAGGCAGCACTGTTTGTCAGAACAATACCAAGAAGTAACACCTGATTAGAAAGATCTTCCCTCCCTACTTAAGCTTTTTCTTACAAAAATGTTTCCCAAGTACACAAAAGCAGCTGACAACTGACAAGAAAACTACTTATGTACCCAATACTGCTATCTAGAGAACTGCGCAAGTCAGGAGGACTTAGAAAGGCTCTGATCCATAAATTGTTAAAGGCTTTTTTTTACTGGTATAGCAAAAAAATAAATAAATAAATAAATAAATAAATAAAGCAACGCACAATTTTGCCTTAAACCTACACTCCCAGAGCATTGGATTCAAACTATGGAATCCCCTACAGGCCTGCAACTTCCTATTCCTTCATCACTATAAGAATTGCTTTATAATACAGTAAGATCTATTAATTAATACGGCCATGCTTTAGCAGGTATAAAATGCAAAAGCTGCTCGAAAAAGCACAACAGAACCTTTTTCTTCATATTTAAGTTTTGCCCATTCTAGGTCTCATGTGCAAAAAGAATGGAATAGCAGAAAAATATTGTCTGATTATAGACAATTAGTTTCCATGCTTTTGAACAGACTTTTCATAATTTATATGCAGAAACAAGTGTAGCTCATCTCTAAGCACAAACAATGCTTAGAAGAAGCATTAGAGGAAAGACCACTTTGCTTGACACTTAAAGCTTTCAGAGCAAGAGAAATAAGATTTTATTCATATATTTAAAGTGGCTTAAACTGTTTCTATAGAGTACACAATTTGTAGAAACTCCTGTGTGCACAGTAGATGTTCAGGACAAACATGAACAGCATTCAGTTTTCAGATCAACTGACACTGTCACTGCTTGGCCATCATTTCATACTTGAATTGTAGTCATTACCAAAAAGCTATTTATTTTCTCACCTACACATGCTCAGATGTTTATGTTTTCCAAATATAATCAATAATGTGAGAAAAAGTTATATAAACAGAAAAATATCAAGAGCAATCATTCCCTGATTCATACTTTTCCATTACTCATTTATTCTCAGATTTTGGTCTTATTCTGTACACAGTGTTCACAAATAAACATGCAAGTGTTTTCAGGTTTAGCTTTAAAAAAGCCTAACATGAGGATTTACAACATAGCAACACACTGGTTAAAAAATACAATTTTGCACTAATTCTAAGTTACAAATTTCAATAATGTAGAATAGCATCAGCCCATTTTGACTGAAGGCATTAGCTTCATGCTTACTTTGAAAAACAAATTTGCAAAACCAAACTTTGTGCCAAGCTATTTTACCACCTTCATACTTAACCAGGCAATTCAACTGCTACTTAAACACTATACAAAGCACTATAGTCAAACTTCAGCTGCCCCCAAGAGTATTTGATCTGTAGAATCTAACTCTGTGACCCTAGGTCACAGAGCTCCAAGTACAGCATTATTACTCAAGCTAAAAATGTTATGCTGTTTCTTGCAAGGATAGAAGTCTTGACCATGCAAATCCAGAAGCAGGTAACCAGCAGCAGACTTGGAACAAAGCAGTGCTAGAGGAATAAAATAAATAAAATACACAGTAGCAAAGCTTTAACACCACAGTTAAGGGTAAGGGAAGTGCATTTCTCTTCCTTGTACCAGAAACACCTTACAGTCCCTCTGCTGCATTGATCCTGGGAATCTCCAAATCTTGCAAGCCCATTCAAATCACTAATCCAGAAGCAAATCCTGCAGCTTACTGAGCTGCAGTTGCTCAGAGGATGGAGCAAGCACCAAAAGCAGTGAGAGGCATTCCTTCTGCTTCCCAACAACAGGTAGCTCTTAAATCAATTCCTCGAGATCTCATGAAAGTGCAACTGTTTCATCAGTGACTCATGTCCAGTTAAAGAGAAGTTACCAGTATTATTTATCAGCCATCATACTATAGCCCAAATGTGCCTGATGAAGAACAAACTCAAGACAGACCAGAAAGATTTACAACCTTTGTCACAGTCTTGAGTTCTAAGTTCAAAGACAGGGCGGAATTTTATTTTGAAAATTGCCCTGCAGTACGCGATGCTCTTTGAGTCAACTTGGATTAAACCCTAGTTAATATTTTTCCACCTTCAGTTCCCAGACAGACTGGGCACCTGCCAATTAGCACATTGTGCAATATCCAGCTATGCTGATCCAGTGCTGCAAGTTACAATAACTAGTTAATATATCAGGTGTGCGCTGTGGTTAGCAATTCAGGATGAAGTCATCCGTATTCAAAGATAAACTGCAGAAACACTACAAAATGCGGGAGCTGTCATATGGCTGATATCAATACACAAGAGTTTGACTCTTTCCAGTTCTGCCTGATGACTTGATATTTTAGCAAGTGAAGAAGAAACTCCTCTCTCTACCACTCAGCTACCTACAGAACTCAAGGAACAGCATCCAACATGCAAACAGCAGTAAGGCTGACAAGATCCTGCCCTAACAGTGGCATTAGACAACTGAAGTAACACAGAACTAAGCTTTGCTGGAACCAAGACCTGGAGCAGAGCTGGCTTAAATGAAGCTTGCTGCCCTTGCAGCATAAGGTAGACGTGAGTACACTACCTTTTTCCCCACAGAAGTATTTTTCTTCAGTAACCACACCAGTCCTCAGTGATGGTAGAGCAGTAGCAAGACTGTTTTTCTGGGGTTTCAGTGGAGGTAAAAAGGCTAGAGGTTTTGGTTGTGTCTCCATCTCAGGTCTGTTCTCTTTTACTTCTGCTCCAGACACTCACTTAGTTTACCTATTCCTACAAAAGACCTTCAGGCAGATTGCTTAGGTCAGCAGGACTCCCCCAGATACAAGGCAGCAGATTTTTATTATGCTACCTGATAGGAAGAACTCTTTCCCTTACTGGGAGCACAGTGGCAGGGGTGGGGGGGGGAGGAATATTGTTCTTAGTTAAAGGAGCATCAGCTTAGGGGAAAGTTTGATGGGGGAGCAGGAGAGGAAACCCAAGTCTCTTCCTCCTACAGGCTACAAAGATTATTTTCAGTCTGGAGGTAAGACAGGAAGATAGAACTTCACAAGAACACAAGGCTCTGGGTGTTTGGCTGCCAGAAGTTCTAAAAAATAAACACACATACACCTAAGAGCAAAGTTAATGAAGCCTTTATTATTAATTCAATTCAAAAACACTCATCCACCCCTTGCCCTGCTACCGGGTCAGTAGCAGTGAGCTCTGCTAGCAGCCAGCCCAGCTACCTGGCTGCAGCACTAGAGAGATCAGGCACTGACTGGGTTAAGCATCACTGCTTTAGGAAGCAGTGATGCTTAACCCAGCAGTCCAGTCATCACTATTAAGACATTTAAAGCAATGCCTATCACTCAGTCTTCTACTATACCACATTTTTTTCCTAGCTCTTCAACTAACCAGACCAAAAGTGTATAAAAGAAAAGTTGTACATCTGAAACAAAAATAACCTTGAATTCCTTTTCATTCTTAAGCAATTGAGACAAAATATCCTAATGGTTGGTTATCAGTTAAAGAAAAAAAAGTTAACAGTCTAAAAAAGCTACTTCCTTATAGGAAAGCTGGGATTACAGTGACCTTTTTCTGGTTGTTTTCCATTCAAACATTCCCGCTTTGGTCACAGGCTATTCAAGAGAAGAGCGGTCTTGTTCACTTTGTCACACTAAAAATTGAGTCTTAAAGAAGCTCTGTGACAAAACAAGCAGAACAAACCAAGGAAGGAAAGGGGCCTTCTGAGACATGGAGAGGAAAGACGTTCAGGTTAAATGAAAGAATCTATAAAACACTTCTTAGCTAAAGAGTCTGACAACACCAATAATATGTTTAAGTGGCTATTTCAGGTGTTTAGCTTGAAAAAGCAAACTACCAATCTGGCCTAAAAAATGACTTCAGAAAAAAATCCTATTACAACAGGTCTTCCAGTACTAGTATCAAGTATTACACTGCATACCAAGGAGAACAGAGAAATTAGAATTTGAGGTAGTTTAAGTTGATGCAGATTACATCTACAGCGCTAAGCTTTTAGAAGGATGGAGGATAACAAGACTAGTGTGATATAGATTTCATTTGCTATGGTGGAATCTGCACTTACAACAGAACAGAATATCACAATTTTAATACTAAATATTACATCACTGCAGTGCCATCTCTTTACGTAGTAAAAGCTAAAATTGGCCAAAAAGCCAATTACTAGCCTGCCAAGGAAATAACAGCAGCGTTAAGAATAGAGAGACTGCAGATAAGCAACAGAGACATTTTTAAGAATAAAAAAATTATTTTGATAAAATTTTATATGCACACAGTTACTAACAAAGAGGTTGGGAACTACAGAGAGAGTTGCAGTTTTGTCTTTAATGTCTACTATAGTTGGTTTTACTTTGAAGTTAATATTTACTTAAGTTGCAATTACAGCCATTATACGTATAACTGAAAGTCAGGAACTGGTCATGTCAGCACAACTTGGTAAAACATTCTTAGTGAACAGGATACAAAGAATATTCAGATAAGTTCTTTATTTTTGATAACATGAATGCTTTTTCTTCTTTGTATCAAGTCATTATGCTTCTTAAATCTAGTTAGCAACTCCTGCAAGATCTAGGTCTAGAAGCTTTTGCCTAGTTTCTTCAGAGTTATAATTCAAATTATTAGTATCTGCTTTTTCCTTTCATTTTTTTCCTCCAATTCTCTTTTCTATATTACCAGCGTATTTCCTTCACCTGTTAAAAGCTTTGTGCCCCTCCTCTTATTTTTCTGACTTAGAAAGTGAAAAGTCTTTCAGCGTGTCCCCAAGACAATCTATCCAAGATACCAGCAGAAGCAATACAAGGATATAGCCTAAGCATTATGAAATGTTCCCATCATCAGTTCTTTCATCTTTAGACTACATCTTTAGAGATTTTGAAAGAAGCTTTTATTTTGAATATTTGAATATTTTAAATAACTCCCTACTCTGAGATGAGGGGAAAGGTTATCTCTGGAAGGGTCTCCTCCCTATCTCTGCCTGCAGCAGAGCTCAGGTGAGAAGCTGCTGTTTGCAGCCGCTTGGTTCTGCCCTGACTCACCTGACCAGTTCCCCATCTGGTCCAGTGGATAAAACAAGGACCGTTTACATGGATCATTTCACCAGACTGCAAAACAGCCCTGGCCAATAGCACAGAAGATGGGAATGAGCAGCTGGAAACAGCAGCCTCCTAACCCAGATCTACCACAGCAGAACAGTTTGTCTGACTGGGCTGCTATGACAGCCAAGTTTCCCAAAACAGAGTGCAACATGGTTTCCCTCTAGTCTTCTCTCAGCTTAAAAACAAAAAATATCTTTTAAATCAAAGAATCCTAAATCAGTCTAATGAAAATAAACAAGAGATATCAAATTTTAGACAGTTTGTAAACTAGACAAAAATACACTACAAGGATGAGTATAGATGTGCCAGACTGCAGAACTACTTGCATACATTCTGCACACCAAGTATGTTTTCTGCTATACTGAAAACAGGTATACATTTTGACATAACATGAAGGAGCTGCTTTTTCAGCAAATACTTTTGATAGAACAGTGCCACCCAGGATGATATCAACATCAGGGGATCAGGCATCCTTTACAGATCATGCTCATTTAAAAATCACAAGCAATCACTTGCTGAGAAGCTTCCTAGGTTAGCACAGTATTACCACCAACCCTCAATTACAGAACTGCTTTCACCAAATTAAGTCCTTATTTCTGGAAGTCAGATTGCTTAACTAGAACTGAAGGAGGAAAAAAAAAAAAAAAAAAAAGAACACAATCTGTTGATGATGGCAACTGTCAGTTTCTGAGGAATCTGAGCAGTTTAAATGAGAAGACTGAGTTTTTACACTACCAAGAAACTTTCAGAAGTAACTGAAACTGAACTTGAAGAGTAATTATTCCTCGAGGGAACATTTTATTAGCATTTTAGCAAGCAACAGCAGAACACAAATTCAAGTGTTATTAGATCTAGAAACAAGTTTAAGAGGTTTGCTTTTCCTTTTTTTTTTTTTTTTTCTCCCCTCTCTTCTTTCCCCAGCTCTCAAAGCAGTTGAAGTTGCCTCATTTTGGCTGCCCAGGCAGTACTAGGCACAATCAAAAGACTTGTGCAAATATAGGCAGAGCCGAAGGTAAAGAGCTTCAAAGTCAATACTGCTCAGAAGGCTGAGCACACATCAACAGACAGCTAGACCTGCAATCAGTGAAACTCAGCTCATTGCTGAATCCTTTTTCAGAGGTGTCAGCACTATAACTTTTGCCAGGATAGATGTAATTAAGTTTTTCCACGTAATACTCAAATCCTTCCTGAAAACAGCAACTGTTAGTATATGCTAATGACAACTTCTACTGAACTGCTACTGAAGCACTCAAAGTTCTGGAGAATTTCATGAAGCTATTACTGCTCTGGGATAAAAACAGCAAGTATCAACACTACTGGTTAAAGCACTCAAGCAATGAGGCACAGAGAAGGCAGAGCACCCACTCCACATAACATGAAGAGCAGTATAGGAAGAAGACTAAGCAGAAATAGCAGGGAGAAAAGAACATCCCTCAATTTGTCCTTGAAACAAAGGGGAGGCATCAAACACCCCACAACTGCCACTGCCTACCCCTGTGGCAGGAATTCCTTGTATCCCTTTTCTAAGTGCTGAGAGAGGAAGCATATTTCTCAATTTGGAATCATCCCCAGAGATCAAAGCTCTCTTCCTTCACATCAGTCCTCAATTAGCAGATTTACTCTTAATCTGTCTTCTCAAGACACTGAAAAGACTCATCATGTTACTACAGCAGCTGTCACAGTACCTTTAAGCCCAGGGTTTTGAAGAATGAAAGTTGGAAACAGGGAAATTAAACTCTCCTCTCCGACCATCAGAAAAGCAACACAGAGGATTGTTATTACAGGCAAGGTGAATTTCCTGTGGAGCATACTCAGGAGCAAGACTTCGCTATCTGGAGCCTCTACGTATGGCTGACATGCCAAGTTTTTGTTTTAGAAACTTAACACAAGAGAGCTGAGCACAGAGCCTTGCACACACAGCTTTCCAAACCACACTCTGGAATAAAGCAAAGCAGCAGCTCCCTTGCAATGCTGCCAGTAGCACCATGAAGCTCTTATTACTTCTCAGCAACTTTCACAATGAAACTCCAAGTCACCCCAAAGTGGCCTCCAAATGCGACAGATCTCACCTTAAACGCCTACGCTGTTTAATTAGCATCACTGCGTTTGTGCAGACAGCCTGGCACAGGAACCGAACTCTGCACATGCGGTTTGCGGCAGCAGAGGCACCTCTCGGCCTCAGCCCCGCTCCCCGCTGCGGGGCATCACCAGGGACACACGCGTTTCAGCCGCTGGGCCTCGGGGGCCCCAGCCCGGGCCGCCCCTTCCCCGCCGCGTTACCTGCTGAAAAAGTCGGCGAAGCTACTGGCAGCGCCGCCCGCGCGCCGGGCGCGTTCGGGCGGCTCCTGCGGCGGCGGCGCCGCATCTTGGGGCAGGTGCTCCGGGGCGCTGCGGCGGCGGCTCGAGACCTCGTACGTGTTGCGGGAGACCAGGTGAACGTCCGTGAAGGCGGCGGGCGCCGCCCGGCTCCGAGCTTCCCGCGCCGCGGGCTCCGGGCTGCCGCACCGCTCCGCCTCGGCGCGCAGGCAGCAGCTCCGCAGCGGCTCCTCCAGGGCGGCGCCGCTGCCCACCTCGGGCCCGGCCTCGGGCCGGCACAGGAGGAAGCCACCGTTCTGCAGCCGCGCAGCCTCCTCCGGTCCCGGCGCGGCCCGCGGCGGCGGCTCGGCGGGCGGCGGCAGCAGGAAGCCCGCGTCCCCATTGCTCATCCTGGCGTGGGGGCCCGCGGCGCAGGCGGCGCCGTTGGCGGCCTTGTCCGGGCCGCGCTTCGCGCCTGCCGCCGCCAGGTACCGCTGCAGCAGCAGCCGCTGCGGCCCCGCGCCGCCGCTCTGCCGGCTCAGGCGCCGGCTGCCATCCCGCTCGTCGTCCTCCTCCTCCTCCGCCTCCTCGGCCGCCACCGCCTGCCGGCCCGCGGGAAGCACGGCTGCGCCGCCCGGAGCGCCCGCATCCTCCGGACCCACCATTTGCCGGTGCCGGGGGCGGCGGGCGCCGGGGCGGGGGCGCCGCTGCCGCCTCGCTCCGCGGTGGCGGCTCACGCAGGCGCGCGGCGCCGCCAGCCGCCCTTCCCCCCGGAAGGCACCATAGAGAGAGCGGCAGGAAGGGCGCCCGCCACCGCAGCCGGGACCATAGAGAGGCCGAGCAGCCAGGGAGGGGCCTGGCGGCCGCGGCTCCGCCTTTACCGTATTCTGTCTAAAGGCTGCCCTCGACGGCGCCTCCCCTTTACCGCATTCCCCCTGCATTCCGGAGGCCCCTTACCCCAAGGAAAGCCCCAAACTCGCTGCCAGGTCCCTCCTGCAGTGGGGCTGAGTAACTAAGACCCGCCTAGACCTAAGCCTACACCTAGGTCTAATCCAGTGCTCCAGAACACAGCGTTTCCTTGCGATACTGCCAGCAAGAACCTCTCTGCTCCTGTCGGGGGCTCTTACCACAATTATTAGTTACAGACACTCAAGCAGAGCCGGGGCCAGGCTTCGGGGAAGGGGAGAGGTCGGGCACTAAGGCCCCGCAGTCACTGCGCACAGCAGCGATGGGGCTTCCAACCCAGCCCCTTCACACCAGGAATTAAAGGAAGATACAGGAGAAGGTGTGAATCACCGACCACACCTCCTAGAGCTTGTCCCAGGCAAGAGGAAACATGAATTATTCCTCCCCCTTTCACTCCCGTGACCAGAGAACACCAAAAGTCAGATGCCACCAGAAGGCCTGCAGTCCCCAGAGCTGACACACCACCACAGGCACCTGCAAGGCTGTGGGGGCTACCACACATCTCAAGCACGAGGAGCCCCAGCACAAGCAGACTGCTTTCATACTACTGCAATAATCACTCACCGCCGGTAACAGGGAAAGTGGAGCTCATTTAGAAACCCTTCTTGGTGGCCAGAAGGGTGCTCCATTTGGAAAGCCCACCTTCCACAGGCCAGGGGCTGGCCGAGGTGCCTGCTCTTGAAGGCAGCGTGCCCAGAGCTGGGGCGGCCCCATCTGCAAAGTGGAAACAGCTGGAGTGTAGAGGTGTTCCCTTTAAAAGATTTTGCCTGTTCATGGGAATTTTAGAAAGAAAGGTTTAAATGGGGAATCTTCACCAAGAATATATGTATATATATAAATAAATACATTTCCTTGTGCTTATTGTTGGGACTTTACAATATAGGTCCTGCTTAGCCTAATTTTAGTAAATGAATAAATAGACAAATAAGCTTGTGAAGGTTTTCTTCCCCATCTTATAATTTTTCAAATATACTTCTGATCTCAGGCATGCAGCATGGGATGTTTTACATATGAGATCAGACTTACTATCCCTTTTGACAAAAATAATTAATAAACACTTAGGATCTCAGGAGTTGCAGGAAAAAAAATGGAATTAGATTTTTTTTTTTTTGCTTTGGCTTGCTGTGATCTTGATGGCCAACGTGCAGCCTCATTCACCTACACCTGTGGCAAATAAAGGACCTATTTGTCTCAGCTGCTTGGGAAAATGTCCTAAAACACTAAGAATACCTATTCTTTGGATATGTCGGATGAACTGCTTGTGGGACTGCTTGTTAGGCTACTTCAGGCAAAACAAGCCAGGAGCAAAGATGGACTAATTATGCTCTTTGCCCATGTAATTTTTTTTTTTTAATGATTTATTCTACACTTTGGTCAGAGAGATCTCAGATACGCTGGAGGCTGATCACGGTGCCTCGCTCCTGGCGCTGCAGAGGCCCCCCTTGTGCGCGGGGTGAGCAAGGCACTCCATGTGCAGCACAGAGCACCTGTGCGACTTGTGCTGTCAAACCAAGTGGAATATCCCAAGCAGCACTTGACTGCTTGACACAGGAAGGGTACACACTGTCTGACTGAAAGGAATAAAACAACCATAAAACTTAGTATTATTTTACCCATCTTAACCCAGAGATTCCTACACAGTAACATGGGATCAGCAGTGATTGCACTTTATACATTCCTTCTTAACCTCTCTTGGTTCCAAAGATTTCTAGTGTGCTGCAGTGATCCATTCCTGATGTCCAAGAGAGGCAAACCTCTTGGATGTCAAATAAATACTCAGGCAATAGAGACCTAGGCCTGTCTACATTCATGACTGGATTTGACAAGCAACCTTTTCGACAGAGCCCCTCATTAGGAAAAGCCCCTGTCTCCATCTGCACCTTTCAAACCGTGAACTCTTCATTCTTTGCTGTGCGGTGCCTGTGGATTTGGACTGAGACCACACTACTGTCAATACTGAGAAAATCTTGAGGTATCTATCTAGGAACAAGAACCTACCAGCGAAATGCAAAATGTGATGATCTGATATCCCAACCAAATTGACAGCCCCTGCCAAAAGATGGCAAGACATTTACAGAGATTCAAGGAGACACTGGACAAGTACTTGCTGAGAGACGCAGCAAGGCACAGCTCAGCATCAATGGTCCAGGAGGACCATTGCTCAGAGAGGTTTCAGGGGTTCCTATCCATCATTTCAAAGCTGAGGCCACTGATACAGAACTTATGCAGCTGCTCATCCTCCTTCGGAGACTCGGACATTTTCATAGCAGTGGTAAGGGAGACCCAGCCTCCTGAACCAGGCTTAGTGACAAGGTAGGGAATTAACAGACCCTTAGTGTGAACTAGAATGACTATTCTGATACTCTTAAGCAAGTTCCTGTGGTCACCTCTAGTTCCTATCTGCAACCAATAAATCAGATACTCTCAGTAGTTTTGGAAATTCTGAACAACTTATAATTGTCAGTTTAGAATTTGTTCCCAACAGCTGAGAAACAACACTATACAAAAATAAGCCAGTGCCCGTTTCTAGTTTCTCTTCATATGAACAACGTAGAAAGGCCTCACATATTATCTTACCTCCTATGCCAAACAGTGATAATAAATATACATTTATTGATTATAAACATAATCAATATGTGGCTATTGCTTTCTTTGTGCTGCTTCATTACTTTGGTAATTAAAATATGGAATGGCTTCCTCTAATCAATACATACAAAGAACTGAACCCCAGGGCTCCCCAAATCACAGATATTCAGGTATCTGCACTATAGCTGTGCTCTTTGGCAATTCACTCCAGAGGTTCTGGTTTCTTTGGAAATGCTACTTTGGCAAGAACATCCTTACACCCTACTAACAACAGTTTACACTTTTAATACAAGCCTTCTGGCCAACATCTCTTCACACGTTATAACTAACAATTAATTAAGCAGCTCAGAGACATTATGTTTGGCAGACTCCCACATGCCGCAAGCTTCTCCACAGAGCATTCTCTGCCGCACTTCACTCCTAGAATTAAATTACAATGCTGTGGCTAAAACATGTTATAAGCCTGTGTTAAAGACAATTCAGCCTGTGGTGCTTTGCTAGGATGCTCTTATGCTTTCTGTGCTTAAGACACAGTGTCAAAACTTCCCCAAGTATGTACTGGGTTAAGCTGTATTTTCCCTTCCTAGATACTGGAAAGCTTTCCAGGCTATTGATAGTCACTTCTTCATTAAAGCTTCATGTTATTTGCTGGCCAGTACATCTAAGCAGAGACTTATTCTCTTCCCTGTGGGTATCATCAGCAACATACTGAAAAACTAGAGACTGCTAATGTATCCCAATATTCCTGATGCAAATATCAGCAAACATACAGGGATAGAGAGGCAGTTACCTGGAAATCACCCTTAGTAGGTAGAGTAATTTAGATTTGCCGCTGCTTGCTATTATGGAAGAGCCACCTGGCCTAGAAAATGGCAAAGCAAATGAGAATTCAGCAATAATCCAAAAGTTCTTTTAAAGTACAAGTTGGGTAGATAGTAGCGATGGGGGATCTTCAAAGAAGATGGATTTGGCCTTGAAAAGGCTGTCATGAAGCCTTCAGAAGGCTTTTATCTGCCTTCCAGCATTACTTCTGTCTTGCTTATATTCTGCTATACCTAACTGTTCAGGTCATGAAAGCCCCAGGCCTTCATGGTGGCAGTGGCACGGTCATCACTTCGGGACAGGGAGAACTGCATCACCTCTGTGTGGTCTGACCATGTCCATCTACCAGTCGCACTGGTGGCTGCATGCAGAGTTGTGCAAAGGCTAGAGACTGAGCTGCGTTTTACGGAAGACTAGAACTCAGTGGCTATCACCTCTGTTAGGCACTAGGCAGTTTGCAGTTACTACGTCACAGTATCCTTAGGAATCTGAGAAAACACAAACAAAACCAAAATGAAAATTAATGCAATGGGCACTTGAAGTTCTTTAAAGTAAATTGATTCTGAGTATAGATTAAATTTTGCTTCCTAATGCTGAGTGCTAAGCCCTGTCCCCTATAGACAGAAAGTCTATTTTTATATCCTCAGAAAAAAAAAAGTCATCTTCTCACAAAAAGCTACCTCATATATTGTTGGGACATTGGCAAAAAAGGAAAAATTTCATTGATTTTCTGATGCACATTTTAAAGTATGCGAAAGTCTCTAAACTGAGAAAATCTAAACCAAAATGAAAGGCTTAATTTTAAGTTCTGAAACAGATATCTTCTTAATCATAATAGGTACTAAAAATATGTAAGCCTTGAGTCTAAGATTAGATAATTTTACAGGGTAAAGGAAGTAAGATGAAAAGAAAACCAGATGCGACTTCTTACATAGATCTGTCTGATCAGACTTCCTTCTTTCTTTTCTTGGAGAGAGATTCTGAATACAATAACTGCATTTTTGAAATACAGAATATAGAACAGAGAGATTACATACACTTACATACTTTGTAGTAGGTTTTATATATATGCTCTGGATAAATTTACTTTTTCATAAATGGAATGAACTCTGGAGTTGCAAGAGGCCTTTTTTATATACTTTATTAATCTTTCACATTATTTGGCTCAGATTCTTCTTATCCTATCCAGACTATGCTTAATGCAATAAATGTCAACAGTTCCAACAAGCAAAATTTGTGGCACTTTCAGCTTAGTGCACACACTAATTTTCATGCAGGATCGTGCTTTCCCTGCTTTGTCTCTCCTTCCTCCCTCTCCAATAAGCTTATTCTTCATTCCACTATGCTCAACATAGGAATAAGATTTGGACAACGTTTCTATTCCTGTCTTTGCCACTGACCCACTGTGTAGTTTCCTGTGCATATACATCTTGTGGTTGGATTTTTCTGGTATCTGAGAAGGTGAATGCATCTGTCAATGTTGTCTCCAGAGTCAGGGTACTCATAATGTACAGATTCTTTTGCATTTAGTAAAGGTTGAGACCACACTGCACCCTGTCTATCAATGAAGCTATTAAGAGGGGTTCTTATGTCTACCCAGATGGCTATTTTAATTATAAGCATAAGAAAATCAACTCTGTGAGATCTCTGCTTATTAGTCAGATTTTATTTTGATGAAGAGCCACATAATTTTGAGATGGAGCACCCATCATATGCACACAAAGCAGCATGATCACTTTCCTTTTAATGAAAGTTAAGGAAGAAATAGAAATATTAATTCACTATGTTTGTTAGGTACAATGGGATCCTGGCAAGTGGAGATACATGGAGACACTCAAACCAGTTGTTTTGTTGTATAGAGATAACGCCAGTTATTGGCTGCTACTGAGCCCTGTAGCACTACCTGCTGAGTATGCAAGGCATTGATTGCTCTTTTCTCTTCAGTGAGATGTTCTCCGAACACTATCTGCAGTCCCCTTCACAATTCTTTGCAAGAATAGTCTGTTCTTAGCTCATATTATCGTTTGTTAGATCGAAACAAATATATTTGAGTAAAATCAGCAAGTGTATAGATAAGTCTTACAAAATAAGATTTAGTCCTCCTTTCTTAGTATTGCAATGAAAATCAGAGAGCCACAACAGTTTGCAATGTCAATAAAATCCATGTATGTTTGCAAGAAAGGTAGGCTCTTATTTTACAGCCTTTGTTATTTTAACAGTTACTACTTTTGTAAGAAAAGTATAATATTTTAACAGAGACATTGTATATAAATTGTTTTAATTATGAGCTAGTTTTAGAGTCAAACACATTAACCAGAAATATATTCCAACTTCCAGTGCTGTGTTAGAGACAACACAAGGGGCTTCATTGTGAAGACTATAGCCTTCAAGGCACAAAGCAAACAGAATCCTTAAAAAAACATGACTAATTATCAACAATCTGTTATGAAGTGATACAAGCTAGTTTATCTTAAATACGTTCATTTTTACAGGAAAAGCTGCCAGCTTTACTATTTTTTTGTTTTAATTTCCAGTCTCTTCTAATCATCAAGAACGTATAACAGTATAATAGAAATCAGATACTTATCAACTTAAAAATTAGTTATAATGGCATCAGCAAATAAAGTAATAATAATTATCAGACAGAATAGAAAATATAAAATATCTCATCTGAAAAACAGTACCTGTTTACCATATTAACTGAGTTATATGAGCTAATCTCTTCCACTCATATTCCCTATATGTTTTTTTTTTCCCACGACAGGATTACCATGCAAATTCTTCCAAATAAAAGATCATACCCTATTTGCATTAGGATACTTAACTGAAAATAGCCTGTAAGAGTATACAGGATTTATATGACTATGCATATAATTACAAATGCAATGGGGTGAGTACTGAAAAACATCAGAAAAACTTTTTGGCTGGAATACACATAGCTCTTGGGTGCTCATGTCTGAGAAAATGTGTCCAGCACCTTCTGCCAAAATTTGAAAAAAGACAGAACAAGAGATGCCTTAGGTTTCTGTGAGCTTGCTTTTGTAACATAGGATTTCAATTAATATATATATGTATATATTATATATGAAGACGAGCAAAATGTGTTTTAACGAAAGACAGCTTCCCACATCCAGATTTGACGGCAGTGTAAATTCCATGGCAAATGGAAGCGTAGTTTGGATGTGGGACGCGCGAGGCTCCCGGCTGCCCGCACGAGGCCGGCCGTCCAGCGCTCTCCAAAGGGCGATGCCCAGAGGGAAGGCGCCCGCGCGCCGTGCCTGGCTCTGCAGCGGGCGCGCATCGCGGCGGCCGCGGGAGCCCCGCGGGGCCGCGCGGAGCAGCCCCCTCGGCGAGCGCGGCCCGG
>JAUBNY010000073.1:1950296-1961990 GCA_032275445.1 Crypturellus soui | reverse complement strand
AAAGAAAAGAAAAGAAAAGAAAAGATTTTCCTCACAGTTTCACATCATTCAATTGCACACTTGTAGTCTTAAAGCTCTGTGCTTGGTTTTAGTCCTGTATCTATTCCAAAGCTGAGTGTGTGGATTTAAACCTCTGAATCTGTGATTAGTTTCTTAAACATGCCTCAACTAAAGCATCACCACCTTACTGTGAAGCCCAAAGCGTGCTATAAAACCCTGGAGGAAAAAAAAAAATACTTTTATGTAGACACTAGGCACAGTTTCAGGGGCTAATATAAGTATCCAGGTTTAATTATACTGACTTAGGATCCTCATTATCTAAAACATTAGAAAACCTATTGTTGCATTAAGCTGAGGTTGCCGCAGTAGGCAAACAGTACAGCATGTGATAACTAGCAGTACAATCGCAGAGCAATTTAAGCTGCTATAAACTAAGACTGCTGCAATCTGGCCTTTCTCCTGACAGCTGATCAGCTTCTTAGGCAGCTGATCCTTCCAGAAATCAAAATCAAAATTAAAAATAAATCCAAGCCAACAACCACAAAAACCCTGGGTTATCTCTCTGAGCCCACTCCCTGCTTGTTTGCAGGAATATCAAAATATCAATGCTAGTAGAAGGGAAGAGGTGTGACTGTGAGGATGAGGGCAGGAAGGGGGTGGCATTCAGACTAATTTAAGCTTCCAATGTCATCTGAGAAAAGAACTGTCAATCTTTATTTGCAATACACTAGCTATAATCTCATCTTCAGGCAGGAAAGGAAGCAAACACTGGAAAATATTTTGAGAGTTAACTAAGAAATAACTAAGCATTGCAACACAATACCTAGGGAGGTTACAAAGTCTCCAGCAGGCAAAGTTTCTAAGAAGATGTTACCAAACGTCTGTCAGAAGTGACACAGGTTTTGTTAATCCTGTCTTGGGGCGGACTGTAATGATCTGAGATCCTTTCTAGTGCTGCTTCACTGCAACATGATTCTTTAAGGCAGAACAGAGTTTAAGATGTGTGAATTTTTGTTTGCAAAACAATTATCAATTAAACAATTAAACAATTATCTTTAGCTATTCTCTTGAAGGCCCAAGGTATACAGATAAGAACTTCAAGACCACACTTGCAATGTTGCCCTTCTCTGCATGTTTATCCATTTTTGTTAGGCTTTAAGAACTATCATTCAACATGCTTTCTGTCTCACCTGGAGAGTAATTCTGAAATCTATTCACATATACAAGATCTGTATTTTTTATTTTGATTCCCTTTCACAATTTTTTAAGCTTTACTATATGAAGCATACATGGATTCAGCTGTTAACGTGTCCTTATTAGTCTGCAAGAGGATTTTCCTGGTTATATTTCTTTATCTTGTACAAACTGGAAATTCCTATGATAAGACTCAACATTTTTTATCTCCTTCAAAAAGCCAAAATGATATCCTTGAGCTATAAAAGACATCTCATCTCAGCCCCACCTCCTGCCACTAAACCCGTCCAGGGGGATACTGACACAGCAGACAAAACACGGTGTCGACACACAGCTCCCTTGCCGTCGGCTGCAGTGTCCTCTTTGCTCTGCAGCCTGCCCTGGCTCTCCATGCACACGGGCAAGTAGCGCTCTGCCAGTCCAGGCCACATAAAGTTATTCCTCACAACAGCTTTTTTGAGTGTGTCTTATTATTACAGATCCAAGTTGTTAGTTAATGGAAGGAAAAGGTTTATCTTCTTTGCATATGGGAGCTGTCTGGCTCAGGAAGTCTTCTGGAATTAATAAATCTAATGATGAAAACTTAGCATATGTGGGTGGGTTGCAGAAATTAAGTGATGAATATATGTAAATAATTTGCTCTAAAGAGTAATCAGAAGTGCATGGTAGCTTTGACTTATGAAACTGTATTTGTGTTAAGAATGGAAAAAGCTATTTATATCAGTTCTTGTGGTTAGTTTAACTAAGGGTCACTAACAGGTCAGACTACTTGAAAATAAAAGGATATTTATTTAAAGAAGAAAAATATTACTTTGAAGCTTTCTAAATGGACAATTTAAAATAACGCTTTGTAAGTGATGTTGGAAAGTATGTGCACTTAATTTATGCTGGTCATTACTGAGATGCAGGTGTTACACAGCAATATTCTAAAGCTGTAGTATCTGTTGTGCTGTGTGATGTTCAAGGGTGCAATAAATTTTGGAAACTCTGTATTATAAATTGTTTATACTCCTTTTAAGTGGCATATAGTTGAGGGTACATCATATTAAAACAGCATCCGACTGGTAATGGCATCTTCTACTAATTGTTAATTTTATAACCTATGGGTACTCATATTCTATTTTGATGCATCATATCCTATTTTTACTTTCCTAAGCTACATAAGGCTCCTGATCCTTACTCCTTACTCCTTACTATTAAACAAGAAGTTCTGTGAATAGTAAATGAATGAACATTCCTTTTTTTTCCTAATGATTTACTGATTTCTATCTGACATTTTTATCATGATGGGTAAGGCTGCTGTTTTAGATTAGATAAGAGGCTAATTAATATTGTTAGGTTCCAGTCTGATGAGATGCATTCAAATTATTGCAAAAAGCCACAGATTTACTTCAGCAGAAATTAAGAGGCAAAATTATTTCCTCCTTATTCCACTGAAATCACTTGAAAGAAACACTTTCCAAAGCAAAACTTGGCCAACATTTTGTTATCCATTTCTGGGTCATGATTTCCTAAATTGTAAACCTATTATTTTAGAGAGATCTACAAAGAGCTCTTCCTATAACACCTTTTGCAACTCAGATCAACAAATCTACAAGCTTCTTTATAAGTTCACCACAATATTTGTGAGCTACTTTAATGATCAAAACCAGTTCACTTCTATGCCTGTTAGTTCCACATTTAAAATATCATTAATGTCACAATGACCTAAAAAATTACGTTTAAATATCCTTGATGTCAGAATAGGAAAACCTCACAGATAACATTTCTAAACACTCTGATTAGCCAGTGTCTAAATACCATCAAGACGTGCTCAAAACACGTTCCAGTTTAGCAGGGTACACACTGTAGGGCTTCATGATGGATACCAAGTGCCTTCTCTGTTAAATCAAATAATTCCTACTCCCTTCTCTTCCACCAGTTTACAAAGTTCTCAAATAACAAGTTGCGCCCCCGCCCAAGTTTCCAGTTCTTTCTATTACAAAATGGTACTGAACACAAACATTTTGTACACGCTGCAGCCCTGCTCAGGATTAGGTCCCACATGAGAAGCAGGGATAAGGTCTCTGCACCCTGCTTGGGTGGCTGTAGAGAAGCTTATCCACCTGCTGTCTAACTTCTCTGAAATTATTCAGTAAGTTTAAAGTTAATTGTGGGAGTAGACAGATACGGGTATGTGCATGCCTTTGTGCTTGCCTTGTTTTCTTAGGGAATTGGGTGAAAAAGTAAACAACTCCCTTCAAGGAAGAGGACTCTTAAGTCTGGAGGCAGAACCTCCTGGAGTTGAAATGCCATTAAGCACAGCACAAGACCTACAGCTAGCGCCAGGTCCCACACCTGCATGGCGGAGCTGCTAGCACAGATACCATGTGACAGTTCCACAACCAGCTACCAAGGCCAGGAAGAAACATAGGACCAACAGGTCCAAGCAGTACCACTGCAGGGTAAGAGGAAGCCAAGGGAGAGCAGGAAAGATGAACTAAAATATGGTGTCTTTAGGAAAGCTTGTTTGGCTTTCTATGTAATATTTTTAAAATATTAACTACAATGCAAGTACATATTTGACATGATGCGTACCTTTTTGTATTTTCTTGTTTATTGCTCTGTTCTGTTGCTGATCTGTTTGTAATCTTATTTATATAGACCTTTATTGTGTATTATGCAAAACTGATTTGCTTTCAGAGAGTGCTATTGACTTTTAGGAAACTTGTTATAGACTCAGCACAGCCTCTACGCATGTTAATTCTGAGAACTAGAAAAAAATACAAGTGTATGTCTCTTGGCATGAGAAAACATAAAGCCTTGGTCATGTGGATATTCAGATTTACATATACATAAAGTTTAGAATTCTTCCACTTGGGTGTTTTGAAGAGGAGGATGTCATAAAAGGCCATGGTAATTATTTTAGGCTTTATATATTACATAAAATATTTATTGCCAAGGTATTAGAAGAGACGGATAGTCTTCTGAAATTAGCCTCCCCTCCTCTTTCCTTTATTTTTGCTAAACTGTTGCAATTTGTGTTGTTGAGCTGAATACAGACTAAAATAATATTGCGCTTTTCCATTTATTACTATATATTGGTATAAAGCAAGTCATAGGTATAAAATCTATCCTTACAAAGTCCATCCAAATACATACAACTGAAAATGATTTAAATATAGTTTTGGTTTTAAAACTAATAAAAGCTAGTTTTGATTTTAAAACTATTATGAACGGTTGTGATGATAACACTAAAATATAAATTATTGTTCACAGTTTTATAATTACTATTATGTATTTAAAAATAATAAATTCTGTGGAAATATCAGCAAAGAAAGCCAAGATCTTACCTTAATAGTGTAATTTTCTTCCCCCTTATCCCTCTGATACTAAACTGATGCCTTAAACATTCAGTGAAACTTAATTTCAGTGAGAAACAGCTGACCTAGGTAGCAAGACAGAAATTTCTTACACAATTCAGTTGTTGCAAGCATCTGTTGTTTTGCTTTTGCCAAAATCATGCCTTATATTTCAGACAATGCGCCTACACACACACACACCATATTAAATATATTTTAATGGGCTGAATATCTCTCAATAAAAATTCTCCTTGTGAAGACTTTTTTCCTCACCTGATAGATGCAGACACACCATCAGTCCAGTCCCCTTGGGCTCTAATGTGCTTAAGTTGTTTCGTTACCATGGTTACAGGACTCCCACCACATAACTCTTAATTTTCTTTAGCTCAGTGTTAAAATTTAACTCACTTTTCTAAATTTCCTGGTGATCTTATTTGCCATCATCTTATTTGCCATTTAGCCAGTCCAGGCCTGGTAACCTCAGGCTCTGGGTTAGGGTTGGAATTAAGAGAGAGAGAATGCCTAGAGCCCCATGGGTGGCAGGGCTAGAGAGGGCATGTCAAAGAGTAAAGTTTGAATGCAGGAAGTTTCAGCTGCACACGAGAAAGAACTTCTTTACTATTCGGGTGACAGAGCACAGGAATGGGCTTCCAGTGATGGAGAAGAGAAAATGAGAAGTCCTGCCAATGCTGCTGCTGTAACTACTTGCTATCTAACCTACATTTTACATTTTATTTTAAGTTTAATTCCTGATTTCTGAATCTCCATAACTTGGTACACAGCCTTTGCCTGAAGTCTTCAGAATTAATAACGAGTTCCAGTCACCTGCAACCTGATTCCATTCCCTGGCTACTCCTCTGATTTTTAATTCCCCTAAGAACTCATCTGAGTTCCTGTCAGAGTAATATGTGGCAAGTGACATGAAATAAAGTAAGAGAAAACTACTGGTGCCAATGCTGTGACATGTAGTACACCTCGAGGAGCCGCACCGAAAGGAAAGCACAGACCACAAGCAGGAGGTGAGCGCTCATGTGCAGAACAAGCCCAGGCCGAGTTGCAGCTCAACACTGTTCCCGCAGCCCTGCTGGGGAATCAGCTGCCTGGAACAGCAGAGATCACGGCCACTCAGCAAGCTCCAGTCAAGCAGAGCCCAGCTAGTGGACCTGTGCATACAGCCCCAGAAAGGGGGTTATGCTTGAACTGCTCAGAGCTTGAGGCTAGGTGACCAGGAACAGCATTTCATGGACACAACCAAGCAGTCATCACATTAGAACAGCTTTTATACAACTGAATTTCAGTGATGAATCAAACTAAACATATTGCACAAAAGGAGTGCAGAGCCAAGTCCATAAGAAAATAACATTCCTGAAACTTCAGCATGTTGCAAGCTTGTAGAGCTAGAACTGGAAACTCTGTATCACAGCAGAAAACCCCTTATCCCCCTGCATTGTTACCTCCCTAGAGAAAAACTCAGATCCTACATATTCACCTCTGGCTGTTCTCAAGACAATGAGCAAAGGTAATGTACCTTGTATGGGAGTGCGGCCCCTTGCAGCACTACCATCATTTTCCAATGGCCACTGGCACATGCAGACAGCGGGAATCCTGAAGATGTGACCTAAGGTCAGGTCAGCACTTCATCAAGTCTCAGATCAGCAGATGAGAGTGCCCAATGGACCAGGTTCTCATTTCAGTACTGTTTCAAAATTTCTAGCAGAAGAAAAATGGCAGATTTATCATTTCCCATAGTAGTTTATCATCATTCATGATTTTTCTAAAGAAACTTGACACAAGGCAATAATACATATTTCTGTGCTGGTAAAACATCAGAACCTGTTGTTACAGAGGTATTGCAGCATGGAAAACATTGCACATTAAAAAAAAAAACAATATTGCAGCTAAAAATACTGCAAATTTAAATTATATTTTGCTCTCAATGTAAAGACAATCAATTGAAAACATCCTGATAAATCTTACTAATAAAGATGAAATTCCAAGAAGTGCAAAAACTTCTACATATATAAACATACATATATTACATATATAAATAACCTTTAATGAATTTTCTACACAGAAAAATAGCATAAATGTTCAGTTTGATAGGTGAAGGTTATGATCTGGTGATTCTTCCACTCTTCCCTGACCTTGTTGCACTCTGCTGCTTATAATTTCTCAGAGTCATTTTGCAGATCGGTGCAATATTTGTGTATCAGTTACTTCATGTGTCTATCTCAGTACTGTTACTCATCTGTGTCAGATAAGTCACTTCCCAGTTCCCACTGCTGATGGCTCACACAGGACCTGGAATTTGTGAAATTGTGTTTGCAGTTATCAAGGATATCTTGGTTCTTCTGCTACTTATGTGCTTCTGCATGCCAACAGTTGTTTGTAAGCAGAGAAATCAGGGATTTAGGAATGAGTCAGGTGGTGTATTTCTTTGTATGGCACAGATGGAAAGAGACATTTCTCACACATGTTAAACTTACTTTTAAACATGTTACAAAGAAATACAGATTTACTTTAATATCTGTTCTGCCATAAGCAGAATCATGATGATTCCAAAATATTAAAGGGAAGAATAATGAATGAAAGTATGGCATATGAATGATTAGTGAGGTGATTCTCTAGCATCTACATAAGATTCCTTTGATTACACCGTTACCTAATTTCAAACCCCGTGGGTGCCATGATAGATTGTTTATTAGTCTCTACCAGAAAAATAGGTTTTTTTGGCCTTGGCCTTAGCCTTGGCCGGAGTTTCCTTCAGTTTTATTTTCACTGTGCAATTGCAGGACAATCATATTCACACTCACTATCACCCTAACACCTTAATGAAAAATAATGAAAATATTGAAAGCTGCACCTTAAATTGTTAGAGGCAAAAGACCTATCACTCTTAACAAGAGATATCATATGTGTGGTAAGAAAGAAAACCCCTCATGGTACCTTGCTTCAGGAACAGACTTGTGTGACTTCAGTCCACGTTTTCATGTTACAATGGGAAAAACAATGAACTTCAGCACCACTAAGGGCCTAGCCTGGGAGAGGTAGGAAGGATGCACAGAGATTTTGATATCCATTAGATTGAGCATCAAGCATCATGCAATAATGTATTCATAAAACAGACTTTCCTAAAAGCTTCAGCCAGGCTTCACACCTCCCACTGCTCCATACCTCCAATAGGTATGCTCCAACAGCAGAGCTGGCATCACCTCCATAAGCTGCAGGCAGCTTCTGCCTTCTCCAATCCAGTGGTGCCTGCTGATGCTCAGTTACTCCCTGCTTGTTATTAAGGTCTCATCGTGATGCTGTCCTAAAGAGCCAAGATACAGAAAGAATATTTTATATTTTCTCTATATTTCCCTTTCTCTAGTGCAATATACCTGTCTGACCAGCTGTCAGGATGTCAGGGTATTGGACATTCCTGAAGTAGAGATTAGGACATCTATTCTAGTTCAATTTCTACTTTGCTATCTGTTCCTCAGAAATAATACTTGCTTCCTTCCTTACGAGGCAAAGAAGATGAATTAATTAGTTTCTCCACAGTTCTCTGAAGAACTGACCCAGAAATAGAGTTTCGAGGTTTTGTAGTTCTTTCTTCATTCTAAACTGAGACATATATCCTTTTAAAGTGAGTCTTATCATACTTAAGAAATACAATCAGAGAAAGCACTACAGTTTATCAGTAGTCCTATTTTGTCTAGTTTTGCTACATATCGAGAGAGCATAGTAATAGAGCAAGCAGCATTTTTTTTTTTTTATTGTTTAGTACACTGGTACTCTCCTCACTGTTTCAGGTCTCTAGATAAAACCACAATGTGAATAACAAACACAGAGGCCCCGTGTTGTGTATGACTATACAGTCATGGAATTATACTGGAAAAAAAATCACTCTCTATTTAGATGTGACATTTGAAGAAAGCAGCAGCCTTCTGTTTACAACTTTGTTGTCAAATAATTAGAATTTTGTTTGTCTTTTTGAAAAGCTCTTCAACCATAATTTGTTAATTAAATCCACATAAATAAATCAATACACACACAAAAAAAAAAAAAAGAAAGAAAAGGAAAAAGAGAGAGAGGGAGAAAGCAAATCTCCTCTCTGTTTCCACCCACACATGGAGAACGGAGAGCTCATGCTGCAGGACCAGGTTTTATATTAACAGCCTTCTGCTATCTTCACACTATGCCTGATGCTTCATGAATAAAAATGATATCTTTTGCATAGTCTGAAACAAACATTTTATGATAACATTTTAACAGATTATCTCCTATATCATTTTAGCAATTTTCTCTCTTCTCTTTTATTCTTTAGCAACTCTTTTCACTTAAATGATGAAATAAACCTTTCTTATCAAGTTGGTTTCTTTTCCATATTGTAAAAGACAGGCAAAAAAATAGTCTCTAGATGCATTTGTTGAGTTACATTTTTTAAACATTTCACATTTCTAGAGATGTTCAGATGAAAGGGCATCTATGCTCCTGTCTCTGTCTAAAATAAATGATAAAGATAAATTTAAAAGGCAATTGGTTTTTATTTCATAACATATTATTTTTAAACTAAAGAGTGTAGGTCTATATGCATGTTGTGACAACAGTTAGGAATATATTTTTTGTTTGTTCCTTTAAATGTATTTTAGAATGCAAAGCCATAGCATGTGGCTATAGAATAGCCACAGAATAAGCATGGCAACCTTTAAATGACCAAAAAAGCATATTCTGACAGTGGATAAGAAAATCTGCTTTAAAAGTGACCTTTCAATCAAATTAGACAATTCTGCTTCACTCTGAGTAAGTGATAGCAAGAAAGTGGTACATGGGCAAGGAGAGCAGTGTAATGCTATGCAGCAATTACAGGTAGCCGGGAGTTAATCCGAATCAAGGTTTGGTGGACTAATAAGCTAATGCACATGATGCACCTCATGCTTACTGGAGTCACAGAGGGTCTTAAAAGCTACAAAGTAGTTCATTATTATGGTGCCTCGTGGTGACTCAGCCCTAAGGCAGATGCCAAGATTCCTCCTACAGGTCAGGGGAAGACTAGAGGACCCGTGAAGGGAACTTACACAATCCATTACACTGAATGCAGCCCACAGGCAGAAACGCTGTCTTGTCCTGCAAGGGTAGTGCAATGTGTAACTGTAGGACAGAGGGAACTGTTAGTTTCCACTTGGGATTCTTGACTGTGAACCCTCTCCTATGGTTTGTTCCCAAAGCCATTTTACTCTCTTATCATGCCCCTTTCTCTGGCTGTTCCTGCCCTGCCCCGAAAAGAACAAGGAAGGAGAGCACTGCCCCCAAGCCCTGAGCATGAAATGCAGCTGTGAAGTGGAAGACTATCTGAAAATCCTTCCTCTCCTCGGGTTGGAGAAAGCGTTCTGCATCCCACACATTGTCCCGCAGTCATTCTCTCAGCTCTGCACAAGTCTTACATGCTTAGGGCAGTACAACCAGTTAGTGCACTGGCAGACAAATGAGTTAGTATCAGCCTCATTCTCCCCATGGAGTCCTACTACCCACCACTTGTTTACACCCGCGCAGCTCCCTCGGGAGCTATGTGAGGAGCACCGGCGCCGCTGCAGTAACGCGGGCATCTTTTGCCACGGCGTTACCAGCCTCCCCGCTCCAGATCAGTCCCCTCCTCTGCCCGGGCCGGGGCCCCGTGGGCCCCGTGTGGCGGCGAACGGCAGCGCGCGGAGGGGGCGCCGCTGCCTCGCACGGCGCCCGCCGCTGGGTGTCGCCCTTGCGCCAGACGCGGCTGCGCCGCGCACGGTCCGAGCGCGTCGCGCAGCGCAGGGCAGCTGCTCTTCCCCGCACTGACACCTTGTATTAGACCTGGCGTAGATAAGATCACGCTACCGCTATAGAGCATAAATGCATGCGGGGGATGCGTGTGCACCCATACCGATTCCGCAGCACTGGTCCTTCCAAAAGCTTGTGAGTTTCGCGGGACAAGGGGATCTCGCTTGCAGGAGCCTTGGCCAGGAGCGCCTGTGCGCAGCGCGGCTCGCGCGGCAGGAAGGGACCGCGCGGCTGCTCCGCTCCGGTGGGTCCCAGTGAGACGCTTGGAGCACACGTGGAAAGTGCAGCACCCACAAAACCTCCGCACAGGTGGCGTTATGAAAGCTCAGTCACAAGCAGCCGTTTCTCTGAAACTGGTGGTCAGTCTCCCTTTCCCTAGAGCGTGGGAACAATTCTAAATTCTGCCGAACCATCTCCTGGCTTTTAACACAAATGCTCCCGCAGAAAAGCCTCTCTCCACATTACCAGCGAACAACCGCCCCGCAGTAATCTGCACGGACACTTTTAGTGATTTAATTGGATCATTTTTTAAACACTCATTGACCAAAGTGTCCGCTCTGAGTTAAGCTAGCTCGCTCACTCACACACATACACACACGCGCACACACACGCTTCCCCTGGCAGGGTCGCTGCCCAGACGGTTTGCAGGTTCCTCGGACGATGGGGCCGAGGGGGCTGAGGGCCGGGCCGGGCGCGCGCGTGTCCCGCGTGTCCCACGGCCGCGGCCGGGGAGGGGCGAGGGCGGGGGCAGCGCCGGCGTTGAAAACCCCGCGCCCGGCGCGCCCGCCTCCCGGCACCTCCACGGCGTGAGCTCCGCGGTGACGGTGAGGGGGCAGGCGGGGGACGGGGCGCTGGGCTGGGCGAGAGACGGGCTTAGAGGCGCAGCATCTCTGGGGCGGCCAGCTGGACCTGCGGGGCTGGGACGTGGCTGCTCCTGGCGGGGCCGCCCGTCGAGGCGGGCGCGGCGCCTCAGTGTCCGTCTCATCGCAGGGCGCGGGCGATGCGGCGGCGCCCCGGTGGGACGCTCTGTCGCTGAGGCACCGCACGAGGCTCCCGCCGCGCTGCGGACATGCGGCTCGCGCTGACCCTCCTGCTCCTGTGCGCGCTGAGCGCCGCCGGGCCGGGCGCGGAGCTGCCCACGACGGCGGCGGAGGCGGAGGCGCCGGCGGGGCACTTCTCCACGCCGGAGCAGCACCGCTGCAGCTGGCAGCTGCGCGCGGCGGCGGCGGGGGCCAGCGAGCTGTGGCTGAGCTGCCGGCCACCGGCGGGGCGCGGGGAGCCGCGCCGCTGCGTGTACCGCGGGGAACCGCGGCGCTGCGCCGCCTACGGCGCCCGTAGCCGCCAGTACTGGCGGCAGATC
>JAUBNY010000073.1:1905540-1950290 GCA_032275445.1 Crypturellus soui | reverse complement strand
AAGCTGCGGCGGCGGCGCGACCCGTGCGCCGCGGGCGGCCCGCTGAGCGCCCGCCTCTGCGCCCAGGGCCGGGCGCCGCCCGAGGCGCAGCTGCGCCTGCTGCCCGCGCCCTCCCCAGCGCCGCCGCACGCCTCGGAGTCCACAGAGGACCTGGCCGCGACCTACTGCGCCGAGCGCTGGCACTCGCTCTGCAGCTTCCTCGTGGGCTTCTGGCAGGGCTGAGGCGCTGTCGGGAGGCCCGGGCCGCGCGGGAGGTGGCGGCCGCGGGGGCGCCGTGCTGCGCGCCCTGCCCGGTACCGCGTGGCGGGCACGGCCCGAGGCTCGTGTTTAACATCCTCCTCCTGGCCCGGGGAACCGCTCCCCTGCGCAGCCCTGGGGGGAGGCCCGCGGGTTTGTCAAACCGCGTTGTTTTGTGTTTTTCCAAATAAAACGCTATTTTCTGATACCTTACAAGCTTACGGACCTCTTTTCTCTCTCAAGGCCTCTAATGTACCAGCAGCCCAATACACCGAATAAACACACCCGGTAGCAGCAGAGTGACTGAAGAGATACCAGTGTTCAGAGAAAATCCACACATTTTAGTACATTGCACTTTTTCCAAAGCAGATAGACAGGGATGGCTTATTTCTACACACCCACCTTCCTTGTCCATTCCCCTTCCCCCCCCGCCCCCCCAAAAAAAAAAAAAACCCACAATGCCTATAAATAGACATTTATATGAAAATAAGGAATCACTCAGTCTTCACTGAATAGTAAGCGCTAAAAAGGCTTTCCTGCTTACACAAATCATAAGCTAAAAAGGGCTATTTAGGTGAGACTGTCAGTTCCCTCTATGGAGTTGGATCACATAAAAGTCCTATTTCCAGTATAGATGATCCCTGATTGACTTCATTTTTTTTTTTTTTTTTTCTGTCTTGGGGCCAAACTCTTGTGATAAAAAAAACAACCAGCCTCCACATCATGTACATTTAGCTCAAAGAAAATTTAAATCACTTGTTACTGTTTCTCATTCCCTGACCATCCATGTTCCTGTACATATCTGCTCAATGATACTTCTGAGGCAAAATATTTTTCATCCTGAAGCAGCTTGTCCTGATCCTGTATGAGATGCCCACTTCATATACAGACATTGAGGTCAGGTGCCCATGCAGAGTTTGAGAGTCCACTTTTGTGCCAAATTAGAATAATTCAGATTTCTCTGCTAAGAGTTTTTCATAAATTGTGCATTTGTCTCAGAATAAAAGACTATAAAGAAACATGTAATAAACAGATTGAGAAGTTCAGGTGTGTCTTAAAAAAATGAAAAATATCTGTGTCCCCAGGATAAGGACTTGTACTTTTGTAATTTACTCCTGGAATGTTATCTAAACATTGTCAATAAACTGAAAAGGAGCGTTTTCTAATGGTTACAAGAGTTGGATGGGGACTAGAAGAGTGATATTCTAGTTCTGGCTATGCCTTTCAGCTGCTGCATAAATCTCACAGCCATAAAGACCACCTACCTTCTCACATCACCTTGGGAGACTGACAGGCACTAAAAAGTACAAGAAATACAATATACAATGTTCTTGCAGAAATACTGCAAGACCTTCTTGATTATCCTCCTGTTTTCCTATACTCAACACTACTAAGTGAAAAATATTAGTGGGAAATAAGTTGATCTTCTAGCTGCCTTTCCTTGGATACCCACCTCCTTGTACCACACAAGTATGAACATATCTGTCTGCATAATGTTTTGAAACAGGTGAATAGCTTCCTTGCTTTGCAAAGGAGGAAGAAGCTTTTGAGATATTAAACACTTAATCCACTTACTGAAGAGGAATTCCCAGTTATAATCCATGAAAAAAAAAGCCTAAGTTATCCTCACTCCTCATTTCCTTCATTTAGACACATCCCACTCAGATTCTAAAAGAGCAATGGTGATTCCTACAGCATATATCTCACTGAGCATCAACAGCTTTGCTGAGATAAGTCAAATCTTGCCCTATCCCCTAAGGCAAATCTGCAGAAAGCAGGATTGCACCAGAGGTAAACAAGAAGAATCTGGCCTCTGCATAAAAAAAAAAAAAAAAAAAAAGCAGATAAATTAATCGTTCCTTTGTTCCTCAGGGATAAATTTAAATTCCTCCTACAATCGTTTAGAGGGCTGCTTCTCATACATTATTCCTGAAATAGAATACCTTATCAGATTGAGCACAGAAAAGCAACATCCTATCAACAGGAGGGCACATATCATAGTCTCTTCACACAAGCCAGGACCAGCAAGTAAACATCAAATCCTTAGCAAGTTCAGCAAAAGAACAGCATACAGTACAGACAAAGCAGTTAGCGCAGGTGTTAGTCCCCCTCTAAAGAGAAAATAAGAATGTTCAAAGGAATAATCACATCAGGAAGCACCAAATATATTTTCTCTTTACTCTGAAGAACAAGTTTGGAAAATAAGCAGACTGGAAAAGGAAACTAGTCACTACTTTTACAGACGAGTGGTAACAGTCTAACCGGCTCTCTGCCATATGAAAACGCACATCTTCAAAGCGTTACAGTTCAGTAAGTGGTTAGTCGTGTAATGGCAGAGTCTTTCTTTGGCACCATTATTTGGACAGAACTTTTCCTTTCTATGCAAGGGAAACAGTAAGAATGTGTTGCAAAAGCTTGAATTTCACAGTCCAAACTACTTTGGGCTTTATCTGTCTCCTTTTCATTTAATTTGTTACATGTTCAATCCCAGGACTACATATTTAGACTCCCACTTACCCATTCCCAACCCATCTCAAGATATTTTAAGTTAGAAAAAATACTGAAAGGCCAGGAACTTCCAATATCTCAAAACAGACAAACACAGACTGATGCTCCCACAGATGGGCTACAACTCCACCAGTCCAAGCAAAGAGGTCTATGGAGAGCGCTTGGAAAAAAAAAATCTCAAAATGGCTAAGCTGCAGAAAGTTTCACCCAGAGTCTTCAGTGGTCATGAAACCTCACACAAAGTGGGGGTCTGTTGGAGGTTGTTGCCAGGTAACACGGGCGCCTGGAACGGCCACACAGCTCCAGCCTCACTTGTTCTCTGACAGCTGCAAACACCGAGGGGGCTGCTTGTGTGATCCCTTTTGGGTTGCAGACCCCAAACTTTGCTCAGTTTGTTCTTTTTTCCTACAATACCCAACAATAACCACAACAGGAATTATTCTTTCCTGGGCTCTGCACGGTGGACTTCATTGTGGAAAATGTCTAACAAAAAAAAACGGAGCAAGATGCCATTATTTACATGTTTAACAATACAAAAATTTAATTTGTATTCAGTGTCTCAGGGTGAAGTGCTGGCAATGGTGCTTGGAGTGTGCAGTGTTCTGCTGCTTCCCACTATCAGCTTTGCCCTGGTAAGGGAGTAGTGGGGCACGAAAGCTGCAAAGCAGAGGATGCCAACAAAAAGCTGTGTTTAAATCATGCCGTGGCCCTTACCTGCCTGTGGTGGCTGTCAGCAGTCTGTTACTATAAAGGAGCTGGTCGCTGCATGAAGCCACAACTCCTCCCTGTGAAAACAGAGCAGTAGAGTGTGTACAGGACCTTCACCAAAACACTTGTGATCTGTGCTGGTTTTTGGATTCCCTCGCCCCCACCTGGGTACTGTGAAGCTCCCACCTCAGGGGCAACAGCACCCACATATCCACAGACCCCTCTCCCCACTCCCTGCCACAGAAACCTTCCAAACAACAGCCATACAGACCTTATTCAGCTTAGTGTGGAAACATGCTTAAATCCTTTATTTCAAAACTTCAGTTAAACCAAGGCTTTAATTTGCCTGGTGAAGTTTTTAAATTGTATTTGTGAGAAACTTTTTTTTTTTTTTTTTTTTTAAGAGTGATGAGGCTAGTATTTTTACTTAACGTGATTTACACTTAGCTTGGGTCCTTGCCCACCTCAGTCTGCATGAAGCTATTCTTTCCCCATGTCACTAACCCTACCAATGGGACTCTGTTTCTCCCTGTGAAATCCCAAGCAATTCTTTGTAGTGCTCACAGTTCAGTGTAAAAATTAGTTCCACCACTTGCGTAAAGGGAACAGTCTCCAACTATTGGGCAGAACTGTGCGCTTACACACCCCACAAGCTGAACAAGAAAGCTCCATTTCCCATAAAGATAACAGCTAAAGAGAATCCCACATGAACTGAGCTTGGTTGTGAGGTGTTTGTAACACACTGGAGTTTAAACTACTTCTCTGCACTGTTTTAAAATGATGATATGATTTTCCACTTATTTGATTGCTTCACAGTATCTTTGAACAATTAATAGTTTCAAGAAGTGAAAAACTAAAATCTTATCAGACCAGGTCAGTTCAAATCATCTGCTCTATCATGCAGGTTCTATACATGCTTGCATTTACATATTTAATTTTCCTACATCTGACTACTTGACATGGATGTTTTCTACCTAGCTTTAAGACCAAGCTGTTCTGTGTGTAGCTGGTAAACGGAGGCTATGTTTTTGGAGATCTATGTTGTGGCTTAAAAGCAGTCAGGCTATTAACATATAAGAACAATAAGGCAGAGGCAAAGAATAGCAACCACTCAAGTGAGAGCAAATTGATAATGGAACCTTAAATCTTTGGGAATCTCTCTTTAAATGACCCTCAACATATCACACATCTCCACTGTGCCATGAGTCCTTTTTTGAAACTCACTGTAAAACAAAGCAATATGAAGCAAGTGAATGGCAGGCTTTGTGATTTTGCCAAATACCAAACTAAGTTTCCTTTGTAGCAATTTGGATTGTTAAGAATTTCAAGCTCAGTTCATAAACAGTTACATGAAAGAGGCTTTTAACCATACAGTATTACAGAGTTTAGATTAACTCCTGAAGCTTTCAGATTGTTTCATTAAGAGGAAGGGATCTATTAAGTGTAATTATGTATAAAATACCCTACAGACTTAGAAATAGTTCAGAGTTTTAGGGCTTGACCTTGTTTGGTATGGACCTTGCTTTGTGAAATGCGTACAGGCTACATTGGCCTCTGAAAAGGCAAATATTTTGCCCAGTTTATTCCAAGCATTGAGAAGGTTAATGATGCATGTTTCTCTGAGCGGGGAGAGGGCGTGAGAGGGGCGGCTGTAGCAGCTTTAACTCAGCCCACATTCCCCTTCTCTGAATAGGGAACATGGCCTGATTGCCGTGGTGTGATTTCACTCGTCAGTTCCAGCCTTCCCACGGGAGAGGCCCCCCCGAGTGGCTCCTGTGCTTCTCCCAAGCTCCCACGCAGCCTCTGCACAGCCAGGACAAATGCAGAGGACCCGGTCTGTGTGGTCTCAGCGGATTAGGGAAAACACATGGACACTTCAGTGCCAGCAAGAATATGTATCTGCAATTTAGAGCTCTGTCCTTGCTGCTGGCCCTCACACCCGGGATTGGGTACACGCGCTCAATAACAGTGCTTGTCCTCTAGGAAAAGGGCTCTGCTGAGTGCTAGGTTAGTACTAGAGACACATGCAGTGCCATCACTGCGTTAGCAGTTCTATCCTACTGGGGAAATGTGCTAAAAACAGCTGTGTAAAACTATTAAAATATAAAATTCTTACAACTATTAACTATTTTGGTTTCATCCTGTGTCATGCACACATTTTGTTGTACATGAACCATTGTGAATAATTCTTAGCATATCCTCAGAGTTAGTTTTGAGGAAAACAGGAGAATAAAAATTAATTGCTGCCTTCTTAAAGTTCTGATTCTTTTAAACTAAAAAAAAAAAAATACTGTGAATATTTTTAGGAGCAGAGTGAGCACTAACAGGAATATATATAGCTTTTACTCCATGCAATCTTTTTCTTTTCTCTTTTTTGGTTAAGAAGAAAACCTTTCAAAATTATGAATAAATTTATCAGTAGTATTCTTTTGATGGGAAAAGAGTAACAAGACAGCAGCACAAGAGAGCATTATTTCACGTTAGCAGAGACAAGATGTTGAGGATTTAGAGGTGCTCTTTTGTCTCTGCTCAAAGACAAATGGTATAAAATTTATATGCATGCTTCTGTCCCGGCAGCAAAGGACTTCAACATGACTCTCACTGAGAGCTAATGGCTCTTTGGGATTCTGCTCTCTAAAGTACCTTGGCATGAAATGGTCTCTTGCGATTCATCTCCTGTTAACAGTAGCTCCAGGACTACGGGCTCCCTCTCTCTCACTTTTTGTTTTTTAAGTTCTTTTATCCCCAGCTGAGGCAGCCTGTGTTTTTATTGGGCCGCAGCCCGTGTTGTGTGGATGTCTTCTCCGCTCGCCTCTATTCTCTCGCGGCCCTCAGCAGACACTCGGGCGGACGGAGGGCCCTATTGAATGCGGGGCCTCATGTCATCCCACCCAGCGAGGGGCCAATGAGCGCAACCCCACGGACTGCCGCAGCCAGAAACATCCGTATCAACTGCATTTTAATGGCCTCGGGGGGCATTTTACATCTCTGTCAGGGGGTGGTAAACAGCAGTGGTAACATGGCGCCTTGTTGGAGTGACTTCTGCACTTACCTTAGCCAAGAACTTCAGAGTTCTATAGTCATGTAGGAAAACAGCATCAGGAAACAAATAAAAAATATGCTGTTTTAGGAAGTTATTTGAGAAACAGGGCTGGTGAGGCTTGTGCTTCTCCCTGCAACATGAGGCCGTCCAGAGACCTGTGGCAGCCACTTGCCAAGGCTGAAATGGCTGCTGGGCCTTGGGGGGGTGCCCTGTCACAGACAAAATGGCTGCTGAGTATCATGGGGCCCCCCACAGCAGCTGAAATGACTGCTGGGCATCACAGGGCTGTCTGTGGCGGCCAAGATGACTGTCAGGCTTTGCAGGGACACCTGCTGCAGTGAAAATGGTCTCTGGGCGTTGTGGTTGTGCTGTTACCTGCAGTGTGCCGGTTTTTGGGAGTCGTCCCCTCACAATTGGTAGGGCCACAGCCAGTGCGTTCAGTGCAGGGTGGGATGCCCCAGTGGAGGCTGCACCCTCAAGAGTGCAAGGCCTCACAGGCTTGTAAGATGCCCAGACTTGAAGGAGAGTCAAGCTCGCTCTTATCTTCCTTGCTCGGGCTCTCCTGTGCCTCCCTGACGTGATCTGCGAGTCTGAATGAATGCAGGAGTAACAACAGCCCCAAGCAAGAGCTTCCACAAAACAATTTGTTTTCTGGGTAGTTTCTTTCAAACATTGTAGCACTCATTGCTGGGAGCTTGAAGCTATCTCTTACGCAAAGTTAAATGAAAGTAGACTCATTACACATCACTGACAGCAAAAAGAAATCAGGATAGCAAGAAGGCACAACCTAGTTTTACATCAGGATCAGGCTCTGCTCTGCACTCTGGATGTCCCTTTCGTCGTGCACTTGTTCAGCTGGTTATGTGGCACACGGGTATCAAGGCTGGAGAACATTGCTTACGCCACAAATCCACCATCAATGTCACTCAGCAGAAGCTGGCCTTGCTGCTCAAAGAGGTAGCCTTGTCCTTCTGTCTTTTCCTCCATTCTCCATTTTTTATGTCAGTACTGGTGTTAATGTAGCCACATTCTGAGCAAGAACAGGAAAACCATCCAGATCTAAGTCTACCAGGGAAGAAGATTTCAGCTGGGTCAGTTCTCCCAAATGCTGTGGCAGTATTAGGAAGAGGGCACACGGAAGTTGAAGACAGTCAAGCATGGCTCTTTCAAAGACATGGTGAGCAAAATCTTGTTAAAGTTGGCTGCAAGTCAATATACTCAACTTTTGAGTCACGTCTTGCAACTGAATACCATTCACTTACTGAAAGATTCATTTATGTTTTTCTAAACCTGCTCTGAATAAAGGTTGAATTCAAAATAGCCAACAACATACTCCTTAGAGTCAGGAAATTTTTGCAGCTGAGTTAGGAAGATCCAATGTAAGCACCAAACTCTCCAGACACATTCACTGAGGGCCCTCAGCTGGGTTCACAAGCACCAGGGAAAGAGTCTGGAAGACCCAAAAAAAAAAAATTGTAACAGCAGAGGTCTGCTGCAGGTAAGTTGTACTTGGGGGTCTCCAGAGAGACCACTGTTACTATTGCTTATCATTTGTGAAGGTGACAGAGCCCCGGCACAGGCTGCCCAGAGAGGCTGTGGAGTCTCCTTCTCTGGAGATCTTCCAAACCCGCCTGGATGCCACTCTGTGCCACGAGCTCTAGGTATCCCTGCTGGAGCAGGGAGGTTGGACTGGATGATCTCTAGAGGTCCCATCCAACCTCAACCATTCTGTGATTCTGTATTATAGTAGTACCTGAAGGGCCTGGACAAGATTAATTAGATATGCAGAGGTAGAGACAGTTCTTTTTTTTTTTTCCTCACCTTTCAGAAGTTCTGACATGTCAGGGAATGCAGCAAATTCTGGAGCCTTCTAATACTTTTCTGTTGCAGCAAGGTAGCACAAAATTGTCAAATTTTAACCTCTTGCTCAGAAGATCAACAAAAACTTGAAATCTGTGCAGCTGCAGAGAATTATTTGCACTTCTGTTTGCTTTCTATCTATAAAAGTCGCCAGTTGTGTTTTCTGGACTTGGGCTGGCTGCTCTCTGCCTTTTCCAGCTCCATAGGCAGGGAGCCAGCTGAAATAAACCTTCCAGTTTCCTACCACAGTGGGTCACACTTAAAACACATACCTGTATCTGGAGAACAAAACTAGAGGGCAGAAAAATAAAGGAGTTGATCACTCAATTTAGATGTTTAACGAGTTTGGCTAAAGTAAAAATAGGGTTTCTTTTGTCTGTGATGACAAAATCTCGACCTCATTAACATGAGCCTCTAGCTTCCCACAGAGCATCTTGATCCAGAACACAAATTAAATATGATGTGCATCCTTTCATCCTTTCATTTAGCTGAGCTGCAAAGTCCTTTTGTTTCCTTTTACACTCTCGCTACCCACCTCACCCCTGCTCCCATCTCAAGGCTCAGGGTAATCCCAAGGAAGGGACAGGGGCCACTCCTGTGCCCCAGGCCACGTGCCTGTCCGGGTGCCCCCACAGGCCCCTTCCCCAGCCTCACTCCAGCCTGCTGAGGTGCAGTGTGGCCAGGGCACGGGTGACCCCTTCCTTCCTTCTGTGACCTTCAGGAATTTTAATTACCTTTTTATTCATTAAATGAAGCTTTCCAAGAATCTTAATAATTGCCTAAAGTCTTAGTAAGCTATAGCAAGATAGTTTAGATCAGATTTTTTTTTTTTTAACTGTGTCAACTTGTATGTGCTCTTATCAGTCATTCAAATTCATATGAGCTCATCCCCAGCAAAGACCATCTTCCCCACATGAAGACAGCGTTTACTGCAACTGCTACTACTCGCAATTGCATTAACTCAAAATGGTCAGACCCCAACGTACAATTTCTGCTAGAGTTTGCTGGAGGTCTGTTAAAGCAGACATTTCTGCTGCTGCCACTAGTAGGTAAAAAAATGTTTGGATGAAAAGGGAGAAAGTCCCCCACAAAAATCTACTAAGATGAGCCTTGAACACAAGACTAGTGTGGTAAGTCAGGGCAATATGCAAATGGCTGCTTATCCCAGAAACTCTAATCCTATCAAGAATGCAGAAGATGTTAATTTGACTATCTTTCACAGCTCATAAATTTATCTGTAGTAAAGCCAGGCTGCCAGATGCCTTCAAGTAGTGTTTCTTTCAGGTTGGCAGTTTCAGCATAGATGTCTGATCATGCCTCAGTAAAGACCAATAAAGCACATTGTATGTGTGGCCTTGAGAGCAGCTTCTCACAACTTTTTACAATAGAGCAAAACAGTGGGAAATGTGAATGACTGACTGTCAGAACTGGTGGTCTCCCTTGCGCTGCTTTGGGCAGCGCATTACATTAATTCACATTAATTTAAAACTGTTAGTATACAGAGTATGCAGATTGGTTTATTGTGTTCTTAGCAATTAGTGGTATGGGCTTCTCTACTTAATTTATTTAATCCTAAACAGTAAACAGAACCTAAACATAGTCTCTCTTCTTCTGATTCTCCTTATTTCTTTGAAACTTCTTAAAATGCTAAACTGCTATTATTATAGCATAATCTTATTACTATACTTTAGCATTTAGAATAGAAATAGACTATTTCAAAGCACACAAAGTTCTCTAAAACAAGGAGCTCTAAAAATATGTATACCTTGTTACCCCTCTTTATCCCTCTCAAATAGAAGGCTTAAAATTACTAGCTGGAATTCTTTTCAATACAAAACATGGGAATTTCTAGCAGTAAAAATTTTGGATTGTTTATCTATAGATCCTCATGGAAACTGCTCCTTTTTAAGGACATGCATATTTTTGTCATATGCCATCTAAAACAATGCAAATATTTCAGATTATGATACCTCAACCAGGGGAAACGAACAAAACAGACTTACAGCACTTTTCTCCTTCAGGTGCAGATTCGACAACTGGACAGAAGTAGCCAAACAGTGAGGCATTTGTTACAGACTGCAGGATCTTCCTGGTCTGAGGGGCCCAAAACGCCACTGATAAAAGCATATGTCCTTAAGGTGGATGCAGACTAGTTTGGCACTTTTGTTTGACATAGGGAGTTACCTCCAGTGTCAACAGTGCAGAGGCCGGGCTCTGCTGTTCAGCAAAGGTCGCCTCAGGAACAGGTCACCTGGCCTTCCAAATCTTCCTGAACTAGCCAGAAGCCCTGCTGCAAACAAGCAAAATCTGTGCACACAATAAAATTTTAGAGTTAAAAAAAAAAAAAAAAAAGCACAGCCTTTTCCCTCTAGCAACCCATGCTAACTCCTATTTTGACCTCTGTACAAGGGAGAATTATTATGACAACAGTAATGCTATTTTTAGGTAAATCTAAGGTAAGTCAGAGGTAACTACGTAACAACTCTGCAACCCAGAGAGAGCAGGAAACAGTGTATAAAAAAAGAGTAAACTAAAATAAATTAAGTTTTAAACTTAAAGACAATACACCATGAATTTGCTTGGGAAAAAACTTGTTGCATTTTGCCTCCAGAATTAGATAGAAAAGGGCAGAATTAATTGTGTCAGAATTTGAGAGCCATCTGCTATTAACTTTAAAGTTTATGCTAAATTAAGGCATGTATAAGCTGAGCTTTGAACTATTTTTTTGAAAGCAACAGAATTCAGAAGAAAAAAAAATGTTTTACCACATTTACAGATACACAAACATTCATTTATACTAAAACTAACAATTAGTGAGTTCAAACCTCACTATCTTAATAGTATTTCAAGTAGGCTAAAGATGCTGAACTCCTCAAAAACTCTACTGAAAAATCAATGCAGCAAAGGAGACATATTGAGCATTCATTATTTTTGATAGGTCTTTTTTTAATGAAAAAAATGTTATTTATTGATACTGCATAAATTACTGATAAAATATCTGTAATACATAACAATCCATCCTGTTACACAATTTTAAACAATATTTAAGCTATTAGGCAAACATTGTATCATTTACTCTTTCCTCTTTTCAGAAGAAGAAACACAACCAAAACCTGAAGCCTGAATACTTAACTCATGTATTTTGCTGAACTCCTTTACAGAAAGCCGGCATTTCCTGGAGCAGCTGTGGCAGGGGGAGGTGCAGGGGGCTCAGAAGGCAGAGCGCAGGCCTAAGGCACAGCTATTTGTCTACCCACTGCTTTGCATTAGTTCTTGGATATTAGTAGTTGCCACGTGCACTCTCTTGCAAATTATTTTTTGTGATTACTCCTGGACTACTTGCCTATGGTAGGATATTTGTGCTTTTAAATATAGAACTATTCATAGGTGGTTGAAAAGTCTATCCCTGTATAAATCCTTCCTTTTACATAAATACAGAATCACACTTGCAATCAGTCCAGATCCGAAGCTACTATTATTTATTTCTGCATTTTATAAACAGCTATCCTTTTAACCAGGTGTTCCATATGTTATCATTGATCAAGTACTTCATTAATAGTAGGTAATATTTCAAAAGACATGTTGCTTTTGGAATATGGTCTATTATACAGTTACATAAAGAGAGTAGGTTTCCCTGTTTTTGTCCAATCCTTATCCATAATGGATTACTTCCAGAGTTCCATCCACCATTTTGCCATACCATTTCAATTCTGGTCTCACTACACGCACACTCAGAGGCTTTTAAAAACATTTAAGATACTTAGGTTGCAACTTGGGATAGGAGGTTCACTATGCTCAACTTCTGAACTGATACTGTAATCTGACTTACTCTTCATCACCTTTAAGAGCAGTACTTTCCTCGATTCCTAGAGCTCTAGCCTCCAAAAGAAACCTCTCCTCTTTTTTTTTTTTTAACTCTCTATTTTTGAACATTTAATGCATTTTTACATTCTTAATCTTTAGAAATAAGCTTCATTACTATTTCCGTACTTCAAGGTTAAATTTATTTCTATGGGTGATTACTGTTTTACAATCTTTGCATTATATAACATTTTCTATAACATGTGGTTAAGAGGCCTCTTCCCTTACTATTGACTGCAAGTTATTGTCCTTACTTTATTTTTAACTTTTGTCGTTTAACTTTGTAGTTTTTGTCGCTTTGTAAGGTACTGCAAAGCCTCCCAGCTCTTGTCCTTAACTTCTGAATTAGTGTTTGTTTTATGAAAAAGGTGCATTGTCATTGATATTTATTACCTAAAACAAAAGGATTTAATTCAGAAGGCCTCTTGATACCAAACCAAATGAAGTCTAATTTGTTCTAGTGCATGTCTGCATTGCTTCACCAAAATCCTTCTAATTAGGAAAGCTCTACCTATTATGCACTGATCATCACACAGTGTTATTTATTTAAAAGTGACACTTTTGGACCGGCCTGACAGTTCATCCTATCATTAACTATAATAACATTTAATATAACTGTCAATATAACCCCTTTGGTTAATTAAATAATTAAAAGCTATTTGATGCAATCTTCTTCAGCTGTGTGATAAATATTAGATATACTGATTCATTACCTTTGCAAATAGTTTTTGCTCTATTCACCTTTTTTCAGTTCCACTTCAATCCTATAGTGCTATTCACTTCGTTGGTATTTGAGAGTGCCTAACGAACTTCTGCAGCTTTCTTGCTTTGACCTAAGTTTCCTGAGCTCTTGCTGGTAAAGAGCTACGTTTTTGAGAAAGCTAGAAGAGAGAGAAAACAAAACAAAACAAAACAACAATAAAAAAACCCCACACTACGTATTAGCGTAGAGCTTAGGGAGCGCTGCTTTCAGGTCTGTTTCCTCAGACTAGTTCTATTAACTTCAACATTTCAATATTGATCCTATCTCACATGCCTCCCCTGGAACTTAACAGTATTTTCACCTGTCATGAAACATAATCCCCACCTATTAAGCATCAATCACATATTTTAAGCACTTCTGCATTTTCATTTGCTCCCTAAATGATGCACAACTATTAAATATTACTTTTGTTAGCAGCAGTTTTTAAACCTCTTAACTTAAACTTGGTATGTTGCACTCATTGCACTTGACCACACTTGGAAAGCATCCCTATCCCTTTCACCTTATTCCCACTAAGACCCCAGCTGAAAACACACCTGAACTGCACTCATTCCTGGCCTTGTTACTGCTGATTACACACAGCACTTCCAACATTACACACCACAAGAAGGAAACATGCACCTGCCCTCCACTTCCAGCTTCTGTCTGTATTAAAATTACAACACCCTCCCCACCACGCCCTACTGCTGGCACAACCCAGGCAAGTAATTTTATGAAATACTTTCATTTATTAGTATGCTAATCTAACTGTGGTATTTCAACAGTCATCTCACTTGTGCTGGATAACCAGTTCTTAAAAGAAAAAAAAACATCCAATGTTTTAAAGACCTATAGCATAGGACATTTACTTTCACTCTGAATCCTAGTTCTTTTTCTTGCACTCATTTCCCAGATCTTAGCTCATTAATGCTCTGAGTTGGCACATCTTTCCACTCCTAAACATGCATGTTCTTCTCAGGAGTAGCAATTTGGATAACCCTGTGATGTCTATGAATCAAGAGCTGTTGGCTTTTGGTTTTGACTGAAAATGTGACAGAGATTATTCCTACCACAGCTGGAAGCCAGTGTACTATCATTATCTTAGCCATTCCTAACAATCGTTAACATTTCTACTATAACTCTTGAGAATTTATAGCAATACACAAAGAAATCTAAGCTATTACTTCGTGTGTCGCCACTCCCATCTGTTGTCTTCCAGTTTTCAACCCTGCCCCCCTCCTGGGGCAGCACACTAACTCCAAGCCAGTCATCCACGTGCTTTCTCCCTCTGTCATTTGCCTTTGGTTCCATGTTCCTGCAGCTCCAGCACAGCTGTGCAGCTGAGGGGAGAGGTGTCCCTGCCTGCGCTCGCTGCAGAGGGGCCACAGGAGCCCGTGCTCCTGCAGCCCCAGCTCCCCCTGCTGCTGCAGCCTCGGCAGGTGCAGGGGGCACAGCACAAAGGGCTGCCGCAAGGTGATGTGCCAGATCACGGGAGGTGAGAAAGCTCTTGTCTCTGCTAATGCTGCACTAGAGCGTGCACATCAGGCTTTTATGCTTTTCCACTATGAGACAAAAGGCAAGCCACCCAGGGGACTCTGTTGTCACTTCCAGCAAGAGAGAAAAAGTGTTTTATTATCCTGTTAAGTTCAGGAGACAGCCAGATGAAGGGGAAATTGCTCATAAGGTGCAGAACCTTCCCTGGCAATACTAGGCTCTTGGATGAATCACCTCTTCCTCTTGTCCTCAGCTTCTTGGTAAATGACCGGAGAGAGAGAGAGAGGGAAAATGTGCATGTATGCACTGCATGACTTAAGGAGTAAGCTCAAGGTAGAAAAGAAACAAGCAACTCTCTATAAAAACTGTCTCAGTTGGAAACCACTCAAACATTTCTTGCATGCATGACACTAGAGTTTCAGTTATCTACTGGCTTGATAAAGCCTAATTTTTAGAAGTGCAAAAGTAATTTAAGTTTAAATAAAGTGAAGAAAAAAATATTTTCAATTTGCTTAGTTGCAATAACTTTTATACTTGTTAGTTTTTTTTAACAACTAATGCAGAATGGGTTTTTTTTCAGCCTATATCAGTGGAATTTTCAGAAGCAATTATTATAACTTATGCTCCCAAAATACCTTTTAGAATTTCATTGTCTTGTATTTTTAATTGCTTTCCTGCCCTCTAGTGCTCATATCTATTTAAACCTATATATGACCGCTTTTGGAAACCACTAAGTGGTCCTATTGAAATGAAACTCTATTTGCTTACTGCCACATTACAAGTGATCTAAGCAGGACTTTTATCATTGCTCAGTTAGGCAATGCACTCAAGGCAAGGTCAGAATTTTCATGTTATCACTCATTTTACAAAACGAACAAGGCAGTTTTCCTTCTCAGCTTTGGGATAGATAATGGAGTTTTAAATGCACAAATCTAGAAATAAGCTTCAAGCTGTTATTCAAACATTTGCAGTGATAGCTAAAACTGTTAAGCAGATTTTAGTTCCAAACTATATATTTCCACAGCATTTACAATGTCATCTGTCATAAAAGCTTGTCTAAACCGTGTTCCCCTCTAACTATGCGATTTTTGTTACTGTGCATGCTTACATTCAAATCAACATACTACACCTGTAATTACACCCATGCTACTAGAAAACCAGTGAATTAAATTTATTTAGTGTTAAATGGATATGGAATGTTATACAGTACATGTAAGACTTCAGGATGAGTAAAGCAGAACTAATTGCACAAAAGATTAAAGGTTCACCTCAATAGTCAACATTATCAAACCATTACAGCTTCCATCTTCAGAGTGCAAGGTATGTCATGCAAAAAAACACAACTCAAAAAAATCCCCAAACAGACAAACCCAACATTGTGGTACCACTTAAATGATATCATACCACAATATTTTACAAGACAAAGTGATCGTTCATAGAGAATGAAGCATTTTAGCTATAACTAAAGTGTCTGAACATACTTAAATTCTGCATGAACACCAATTCCAGCATTACTATACCTAAGGAAGAGGCAACATGCTGTGAGAAAGTACCTAAAAAAAAAAAAAAAAAAAAAAATCAAAGCCTCTTTTATTCAGACCCAATATTATAACTTGCAAAAGTTAAGTTATGCAATCTTATTATTCAGACTCCCCACATAACTGGGTAAGTTTCAATACATTTTTACATAGAGCATAATCACATAACCATCACATCAGCAAGACAACTTCATTATCTTGACCACTACATTTAAACCATGGTATGTTAACATGCCCTGCAAACAAATTGTCTTCTAGGACAGTAACCTATATGTAGAAATACCAAGCAACTAAAATATGCTAACTGCTTTAAGATTAAACCCAAATGAACCATAATTTGTATTTTATTTACATATTTTTGAAATATGTAGGTAAAAACTGCAGATGGGACAGAAGAACACCACAGAAGAGGGGTAAGATAGGGCTTACTGAACTGATCAGCGCAATGAGTACCTCTCGAGGGGATTTTACCACCCGTAGTCCTTCTCTAGCAAGGGCTCTTACTAGGGTTGCTGTATCCAGCCACTGCAGGGGGAGCTGCTCTTCCTGCTCCCACATCCTCGCCCAGCTGGCTGAGGGCAGGGGACCAGCACCTGCCCCGCAACTGGCTCCTCAGCCAGAAGCACTGCACAGAAACAGACTCCTGCACAGGTGTTTCAACTAGAGCTTCAACACACACACAGAAGGGAAACAGAAGATGGCAGAATGGTTTTAAAATGTCCACCTGATAATATTCATGTCCTGAGGGCACCACAAGTAAATTAATTTTCAAAAATAATCATTAAAAAAAAAAAAAAAAAAAAAAGATGAAGCTGTTTACTCCCCATATTAGGAATAAACTATTTGATTTCCTGGCTTAAATGTAAGCAAGTGGAACTTATCTAGAAAGACCTCCTTGAGGTTAACTTTCCAACTACATTCAAAGAAAATAATTTACTAAAACTATAACGTGTAAGGTCTACTAGCCTTGAAGTGAGGATACAAGTTACCTATAGCCATAGTTAAATAAAAACTTTAAAAGACACTGTAGAGAAATAAAATATGAAACTACAGGAAGTAGCTGAAAAAACACTTTAGTATTCATCTGGAACATTCTACTTTCAAAGCCCATCATTCTCAGGAATGTGTATTTCATAAATAAAAATACAGAACAAAAATATGTGTAATTATGCTAATGCTGGATACTTCTACCTCTCTTCAGATAAAATTTTTCTCCCTTCCCAACTAATGATAAACCCTGAAAAAAAATTGGCTTTTCCAATCTATTGTGCAAGAGGAAACATAGATGAACAAACCAACATTTGGAAAAAACACTTTGTACAAGGTTGCAGTTCTAAAACACTTATATTACAAAGCAATGTAAATAAATACCAGGCTAGTACAAAAGCTCTTATTTACAGTTTTACAAATGAAATTGTTTTCAGTGTAAATGCAGTGTTTTTAAAGAACACAGTATTAGTAAAATGAGTTCCTCTATAGAGCATTAAAATTTCTGCTAAATTTCATGTAGTATTGTATAAAACCATTGTTCAAGTTATTTTTTGTTTATAATTTAGTAAGCCAAAGCCCAGTTTATGCCTGGAATGGTATCTGTTAAAGTGCTGAAAAAGAGGACATTTCTGAAACTTTAGAAAAACATACTGTACATTATTAAAGCTTTATCAAGTCAAAAATGTTAGATTTCTTTCACATTTGTTACCACACCACCTGCAGATGAATTCGTAACAATGCAGGATAAATTAACAGGATGTTGGCCACTTATCTTCAAACCCCACGTCTGATGGCCTCTCATAAGTATTTTGTCTTAAGCTTCAGTGGCAGCTTCAGGTTTCATAATCTGATAAGTAATCAAGTATTCTGGATAAGCCTGGAAAATGACAAACACATTCTTTATTACAATTGTATTTTTCTGGATACATGCAGGGAGGATACATGCAAAAAAGACAAACTGGCAGAATGTCTAAAGTGTTCAGGAAATGCAGAGCCTTTTATACTCAGGCAAGGTTGGAGCTTCTTTGAAGACAAAAGCAAGTTCCAGCAACCCTCAAGTAAGGAAAAAGAAATTCTAACATGTGCTTTTAAAAATAATGTCATAATGTCTCAGGAATAAAATAAAATAATAAAAAAAACACAGAAATAAAAATCAAATTACCTGCTCCCCTCTATAAATGACATATTCTGCCAATGCCAGTCCATTTACACTGGGTCGCCCAGTAACAGAGTGATGTCCTGGGGGAGAATGAGCCATTTTCATAGCACTGAACTGCAGGAAAGACTTGCCCAGGGTTACACGACAAAATAGCAATTGCCTACGTTAAAAGGAAGAAAAAAGAACTATGAATTAAAATAATAATACTTGTGAAGCAACAGAAAGAAAGATCACTTCAGTAACTTGAAACTTACACTTGTGCCACTTTACCCAGTCCTTGTAATAAGCAAAACTATGAATTTTTGTTTGGAATAAAACTTACATTTCCTTAAGAAAAGATCTTTAATTTGGGGAAAGACCTGGTACTAATACTGAATAATATGAACAAGGGACAATTACTGGCAACAGAATGCCTAAGTGACAATCTGCACTTACTTTTCTGATGGAACACTATTTCCCCAAGTCAGTCATTGTAACATAATACACTTGTGTTCTCTGTAACAGCCATATCATCAATGCCAAATTACAAACCACAAGCTATAGATAAAATCCAAACATTAATACTGGCATTTGTCAATATGATATGTTAAAATGTTTTCATTAGAAAAAAAATCAAAACAAAGGCAGCTGTTTACCCGTTCCATATGCTTCAGGACAATGGCAACCACCTCAATATTTTCATAGATCAATGTTGTGTACCATTTTGTTATGCTCAGCCAAAATACTTTTGCTTTTAAATTCTTCACAAGACAAATTGGAAGAACTTACCAAAATTTGAGAAAATATGAATAGGAAACCACAAAGAGATACTGACAGCCTCTTTAACCTTAGAGGATTATTTAAGGATGCTGGAAAAGGGTATGCAATTTGAAAGAAAAAAGCAGAGGACACAGACTCAAGGAAGGAAACTGCCACAGCTGCCTCATCTCTGTGAAACTAGTGGAAACAGTACCCAAAACACTGTATTTTCCTGCTTGAAATGATGGCCCATTCATGAGAACTCCATGAAGTTCATGAGAACTCCATGATTAAAGAGCAACTTAGTCTAAACTGAAAGTGTCAATGGGACACACAGAATCACAAAATAGTTGAGGTTGCAAGGGACAGAAAAGGTGGTTCTGCAGAAAAGCAGACTTAAACTCAGAATTAGTGGTAGAGACTCCAAAAATCCATGCCTATGTTTTATTACTTCAAGCACAGGGAGGTGGAGGCTCTTATGGGCACACCCTCCAAGCACACAACATCTCAATATTGCTGAATTTCTCCTTCCTCTGTAACAGGTAATGAAGCAGACTAAAACCTTGCATTGCTGCATCTTTCACACAAGTGTGTAGCAGATCCTGTTCACGTGTAGAGAATCTAACCGGACTGTTACCATAAGCTAAGGGCAAGGCCTTAAATGCTCAGAAAATGCTTAAATGTTCTGAGATCTCAGTATCAAAAGTTTCTGAAAGGCTTGGCACATAGTGTGCGCTAGGAAGCTTTTGTTGCCACGCTCATCTTTCTTCAGACAATCTGCTAAATTGATGGCCAATTGCCAAGTGTGTAAATGCAACCTTGGATTCCCCCGTGTTAAAGATCATGACTTACCTGTGGCAAACATAACAAGATCTATCCTTGTGAATTGGACATCCAGTGCCACCTCCAATTCCATATACATACTGATTGCTTTTGGAAGAATTTTCTGCAAAATAAATCCCAGCTCCAAACATGCCACCTATGTAGGCATGTCTTTCATCAAAGCCTTTGTGAATAATCGCATTCACAAAGGGGGAGCCTAAAATAAATAAATAATGTAAATAAATACTTAGAAATGTACTTGTATTTATCTTAATTTTACCATCTATTCCCCAGTATTTTTAGCGTGAGTTTTCACATATAAAAATTAATCTCCAGAAATTCTCAGCAAGTCAGGTATATGTGACCCAATTGCTAGCAGTGTTATACACAGAACAGCAGGCGATACACATGCGTTCTTATATTTACAAAGCATAAGATTGGAGGCAACTTTTGCAGCAGGGAAAGCCACTGTTATTCAGCACTCCTTTTCCTTTCAGCATAGCTTTTTTCTCACCAAGATTTTTTTAATTTGCCACAAAAATCTTGTCTCCGCTATCACTGACTACATTTAAACACAATAGATGCACTCCAGTCAAAACTCTGAAGTAACTCTCTTAAAGAGAATAGATTATTCTTCTGTTTCTCCTCTAGTATGTATCTGCTCGTGCTGGGCATAATATAATAAAAAAAACCTTAAAGAACAATCTATTTAAACTGGACTCTGTATCTTCAGAGATCCCTGACATCCACTTGACATTTTTTACAAAATGTGTAACTTTTTAATAGGAATTTTAACCAAAGCTTCAGGAATGCTTTTCTTTTTAAGAGCAGCTTCCTCTAAGAAAATACAGCATTTCTGTTACAAGAAGAGTTTTAATAACCCAAAGTCTTATCATTCACGGTAAGAAAACCTTATATGAAGCAAAACAACATTCCTCACAGAAAAGAAAAGAAATTGGAAAGTTTTTTTCCTGTTATGTTCTGTGTTGCACAATGATTAAAGATACATATTGATGTAAATTTAACAGAAGAGCCATACGGCATAAATTCCCTGTTCCGAATATAATTGTATAGTAGTGTACAAAAACTAGTGCCAATTTCCGGTGAGAAAAAATTACTTTTAACCAGTAGAAATCCTCTACTAAAGAGTGCTAGTAGTGTGAAACTGGTAAATAAGTTTCCGTATCTCACCATGAAACAGCATCCTTTCATTAGCATGGTTATGATTCTCTTCAGAGACCTCTTTCCTCCTGTGAGTATATCTTTCCCAGAGTTTTTTGTTGCATACTTTCTGAATCTGAAATAGACAAAATGTAAATTTTCTACCTTGAAGTCAGACTTCTATTTGCTTTGACTGATGTTTTGTGTGTACTGCCCACACAATACACTACTCTAAAACACTAAACAAGAATTGATCCTTATTTAGAAGTCAATTTAACGAGTTTCGATTGATTGTAAAGTTGATTGTTACAGCAGCAAAACATTAACAAACCTTAATTACAAGCTTCATGACAGCCAATACATTTTAAAGATCTATTGAATTAATTTATATTTAGAAGAGTTCACCACAATTACTTTAGTGTCCCTCTAAACATTGCTTGATATAAAATGTTAATAAAAAAATCTAGTAAATTAAAAAAAAATCTTCTACAAAGACTTCTAGAATGTCAAAAAACAAACAAGACATCCCACCCTACGCAGAGATATGCTTAACATTCTCACTGTAATGTGTTCCACCGGGAAAAAAAATAACATCAGTTAGTACAAACTTGTACTTACTTTCAAATCAAATAGTTTCCACTCAAAAAAATCAAAGACTTCAGTGCTTTAATGAAAATGAGCCCTTGTTTAGGAAATCAAAAATGTGAGCGCAAACTGAAACTCCAGATTATTTAAAAGCAAGGTTGTCTGCTTCTGTTAAGAATATTTGTCTTTAAAAAAAGTCATATTTTGTAACAAGCCTCACCAGATTCCTTTACTTCCATGTTTCTACAAGTTTTTCTTTAGGTTTTTCATTCATATTTTTCCCTACCATTCTATCAACAGAATAAAATCTCTGGTTCCTATTAAACAACCTGTCTTTTTCTTCAAAAATCCTGCACTTTTCTGTGAAGTCCTATAGGTTTATTCTGTAGTCTATAGTCTAGTCAATCCCTATTAAAAGTCCTTACTCTCTATTGGCCTATAAACATCTTTTCCATATGATCTTACTCTTAGACTTTTCACTTGAGCATGACTGTTTTCTTGTGTATGTCTAAAAATGACACATCCTTTATGGAGCTCAGCCAAGGAACATGTAACATTTTACTGCTGACTCAAAGATACTTCCCAAACAAAACACTGAAGCTGTTACCAGCAACCATAAAAATGTGACTGCTACCTTTAAAATGTTGTATCTGTTGAAGACTCCCCCAGCATGTCCCCCGTCTCGGTGTTCTCTGACAGTACTCTGCATCTGAGAATTAAAGAGAGAAGAATAATATCCTTCATACATTCTAGTAATCAAATGTAGAATATCAGTCTTAAAAAACATTATAGAAGAAACTTTCAGGCAATAATTGTGCATAAGTAATGCTGGATTGCGAAGGCTCACAGATAGGTCTTATGACATTTTAAAACTATACTTTGAACAGTCTGTAGACTAGTTTCTAAATTTAAAAAAGCACAACTATTGGAGAACTGTTTTTATCACTATTTTGCCTTGTGTGGTTATTATACTTTGGAAAGGAAGCGACTTAAACCCATGCTTAAGAGACAGGCAATTGGTAGCACTGAATTTTTATGTTATATCAAAGAACTTTTCAGTAGAGATATTTACCACTATCAGTACTAACACAAATAAGAATAAAAAAATATGAGTATCATGAGTATGGACAGTAATACTGCAGTCAAGTACAGACAAGAAAAAAAAGGAAAAAAAACTCTAAAAACATCCTTCAGTTTCTTTTTTTTCTTATAATGTTTAAAGTGCATCTTACAGATAAACTGCCTAGCAAGACTTGTCTACTTCCTTGGTAACAGTGACAAGCAGCATACCTCCTCTTCCACTGACTGAAACTCCTTATCTTCACAGGAAAGATCTATGAGTATAGTTCCACTGCCAGAAGTATTCAGAGTCAGGTATGGGTTAAGTCCTGTGAAGGTAACAAAAGACAACAGTTTCAAGTACTGCCTAAGCAAGCAACAACAGGGATTTTGTTTACGTGCTGGGGGAGGGAGAGAAAAAAAAAAAAAAAAAAAAAAGACACAGGACACCCTGTGATTACTAGCTGTAGAAGTTGAAGATGGGTCATGGGGCTGGAACTGCTCCTTAAAAATAGTTTCCTCACAAAGTACTCAATGAATCAGTCAAAAAGCAACTGAAAGTTGAAAGTTAGAAAAAAGTTAAAAGATCCACAAAAAATTCATCATTACTGGCAAAAGATTATCTTATGGCTTGGTTTGTTTTAAAGAGCAGAAAAAATCATTTAGTGCTTTGGACACTGGGTCCATCTTATTCTGGAGTCCAGACTTTGAATGAGATTTCACAGATGACATCCTTACAAAAAAAAAAAACAAAAAAAAACAAAAAAAAACCAAACAACAAAAACAAACAACAACAACAAAACCCACACACTCAACTCTACAAATTCTAGCTAAATATTCCATTGCTTTGAAACACAGCACAACAATAGTAGTTGATGTTTCGATGAGATAGGGAATGAAAAAAAATAGTGTACTTTTGTCTCCCATGCAGCCATAGTTAAATGGAGCATGCTTTTCCCAGGATAGTGCTGGAATCAACAAAGCTGCTGCACAAATGAAGGGATTTAGCATAAAATTCAATAGAAGCTGAAGCTGTTAAAGAAACTATGTTCATTTTGGCTCACTGGAAACAAACGAACTGTGCTTTGGAAGAGGATATACAAGACATTCTGCTTGCTCTTGAGGCACACAATATGGCTTCCCTTGCAGAAGCCAAGGGAACAGTGCAGAACGGGTCCTGACGATGGACAGGTGATGGGCTCCACGCTCCAGTCTGCTCGGAGGAAAGCAATCACTCCCTCTGTGGCAGGACAGCCTGACCACCAGCTGGCCCTGAACCCCCGCTTCAGCTAACGAGCAAATGCAAACGCCGAGTGGGCATTGCGGTGGAAAAATAAGACAGCAAATTAAAAGAGTAAAGCATAGAGTGCACATAAAAGGACTCTAAAAGCCCTCATACTTTTGATCAAAAGACCTTTTTTCAATAAAATTCTTTTTAGAATAAACTAAGTTTTACTACAAATTGTTTTCAATGAGATATTTGGAACAATATGAAGAATTTGTAAAAATGTATTTTATAAAGACAACATTACATAGTATTTTGAAACAAGTATATACCTTGCTGCCCAGAAATCAGTCTTTCAACTCCTTTAATTATTTTATGCCGATGGCCATAGGCATTAATTCCAATTTCCTTCAATTCTTTGTGGCCCATTTCAACCAAAACATCCAGAGTTATCTAGAGTAAGAGCAAGGTCACTTTTTGGACAACAGCATAAACAGAACAGTTAACAATAATACTGTGAATATATTCTATAGTAGCTATGGCAAAAAGTGTGCAAGGAATATGCATACAGGACGTTATTATTCCTGTCCTTGGCTTTACTTACACTGCATTCTCCAGATTTTTGTCTTTAAAATTTCTATCAGCTACAATTGAGTGACTGGCATTCCTTGCAAATACCATGTTTCTGACTGACAATTTTCATCTTCTAAACACATTCAAGTCCCCATATAAAAACCACAGCAATTACTAATAAACACTGATTATTTATTGACTCCATTTATACCACTGAAAGTAAACATAGTACACAGTATGCAATACTATACACAGTAGTATAGAGCAAAGCTCTCAAACTGATATAGATAATGTTGCTTCACTTTAAAATAAGTATTTTCTTTCATTCCACACCCAAACTGAAACATTTACTCACTTTAAATTTGTCTAATTACACTATGCTAATAAGTATTTTGTTCCCTGGCATTCTAGGTGGGTATGTGAAAATACAACTACTCACCTGTTCTCTCTCAAATATGTCAATCAGATGTTCAAGGCCAAGGTTCCTCACAAACTGATTTATGCTAAAATCTATACCTGAAACTGAAGAAAAACAACTCATCAGGAATATTCATACACCTACTTAGAGCTGTACACATCACTTGCTGTAGCAGCAAAAGGAGATAGAGCAACTCAGACTTGTGCAGACTTGGGGGAGGGGGGAAAAATCAAAGCAAAACACCAAACAAAACACACCCACTACAAACATCCATGTCCCTCAAAACACACCCATTACAACCATCCATGTCCCTAACAAGTGTCAAGTGGGGCTACCAACCCCAAAAGAGTTGGATGTTCTACCCTCATTCCCCAAAACATCCAATCTTTGTGCATTTGCAATATAAGCAGCTAACTAGCTATTGGAAATGCACTTCTAAAGAACAACTATTTTGAGAACTAATATACTGTAGAAACAACTTTCTCAGGTTATCTGATCTAACAACATCTTAGAAATTAGATGTAGCCTGTAAGAAAATACTGGTTGGTGCAGAGCCAAAGTTCATGCGACTCCTTTTAAGACTTTCGTTCCACATTAATGACAACACAGGGAACACAGCTATTGCGTATGTCAAATGACAAATCTGTGCAGAGCCTCAAATTTAGGTATTCTTTTTGGTGCTATGTATGTTACACATTCTTATTCATTACTGAGAAGTCTCACCTTCTTTCTTCTCTAAAACTGCAGCTCCCTCTGCACCATTTGTACCAACGACAGAAGGAAGTTCAGAAAAACTACCAGACAAGTTGTCAAGGCTGCTTGCCGCAGACAGACTAGATGGACTGGATGGAACAGAAGACAGGGAATCAGCTGCAGATCCTGTAGTCTGTGACACATTTATAACCTGAGGTTTGTAGCATGATGGTAATGCAGAAGGAGGCATTGCTGCTGTCAGTAATGCGCTGACATCATCTGCCTAAACATTAAAAAGCAATTTATTACAAATGAAGGAACGCTTTCACACAACAGTTTTTACTCAAACGCATTACTGTTCTTCCAAACTACTTTCTACATTTAATGCAATATATATAACACACATATACATACGCAAAGAAGTCAGTTTACAAATGGCCTTTTGTGGCAACAACATATTGAAAATAAAGGCAGAAGAAAACTAAAATTTTGAAATTAAAAAAAAAAAAAAGAGAGAATATAACGAAATAAGCTAAGAGGTAATCCTTCAATATTTCTACAAAAGCTTTTGAGTCAGAACACAGTTACTCTGATTCTAACTTGGATTGTACTGTAATACTTTAGGGGGGAATAGGGGAAGCTTGAGACAGATAGTTTCTTGAATTTACATTGCTGCAAGTTTTGCTTACATTATATTGCCATAGTTTTTGTATTAGTCATACTGTAGGTACCAAATTAAAAGCATCCACTTAGTTCCCCCCTACGCCTTTTTTGTGCACTATTTTATAATAAGAAGCCTTAAACAGGAAAATTTTGAGAAAAAGAGTATAGAGAGGCTCTGCTGACTGAGCATTTATAAACACCAGAGTAAGCAACACATTGTTAATCTAGCAGAAGTCACCACATTATTTTTTTTTAAAACATAATTTTAGAGGAGCTGCCACAACAACAGAGAAATAGGTATTTCCCATAAAGATCCCCTCCTTCACTTACAGTGACCAGGTCTAAGGGTGTTTGTCCTTCCTGGTTTTTCAGAGTGGGATCAGCCCCATGCGCCAGTAACAAGGCACAAAGTTGTGTTCTTCCTTTCTGGGCTGCTTCATGTAAAGGTGTGAAAGCCCATTTGTCCGTAGCATTCACACATGCGTTATACTTTATGAGTAAAGCTGCCACATCCACATGCTGAAAAATAAAACACCATGTTAAAATCCAAGGTGTTACAATATATTAACTCAGAATTAGTACTGATTCGTCTTAGAAGGTGTTTTTTCCCTGACCTATAGTAACCTGACCAGTAAAAAGTTAAGACTTCTCTTGTGAAAGGAGGATCAGCTACAGAATACTGAATCCAAATGCCTTGGATTTCATTAGCAGATGAAGAAAATCTTAAACCCAAACTTCCAGTCTGGAGAGTACTCTAGCCATTTTATTAAAAGACTTGATCAGAACACAAAAATCCTGACTGAAAGTCCACACAAATAAGCAGCATCTCAGTTTTGGCCAAAGTAGTGTGAATAAGATCTTGATGATAAAGTGCCTGGCAGAGGTGAGCAAATGCATTTTATAGAGCACCTCTTAAGATTACTTGCTTGGTAAATATTTAAATTCAGAAAATTGATTCTCTGTCAGTTCAGAAGTCTTCACCTATACAGTTACTTGAATGAGTCAGTTACTTTTTAGCTTTTCAGGAATAAGTTACACTACAAGAAAATGGAAAAAACTTTCCAGAAAGATTATCAGATCAAGACATTGACTACAGAATGCAGTAATACAGTTTTTTTCAAGGTTAAAAAAGTTGGAGGTATTTACCCCATAAGATGCAGCATTATGCAGGGGAATCAAACCTCCTTTATCCTGCGCATTCACATCTGCGCCATGCTGTAAGAGGTACTCAGCAACCTCCAAATTGTTGTAACCAGCTGGAAGTTTGCAAAAGGAAAGTAAACAGAATATGTATTAAAATAAAGAAATGTTAGAAGTAACAAAATTGACAACCGAGTAGCCAGGTCAAAGAATTCCTATGAACATCAAGTAGCTTCAAGTTGCAGAGCAGAATAAAAACCCTTCCTACAGATTCATCCAAAACTTTCTCAACAAGCAGTAGAGAAATAATAATACACTGAAGCACCTGAAAGCTACAGTGCCAGTCCAAATTAAGATATTATATTATCTATTAGTGAAGACAGCTTCACATTATATAAGAGTGTCTGCTCTATATAAGTGTTACCTCTATCAGTAAACAAAATAAAAGATATCCTGAGGCTAGAGAGAATGGGATAATGAAGCCATTAGTAATAAACACTTCTGAAAAGTGGGGGAACAAAAGATACAAAAAGACCCTACAAACACAATATACACATAGCACAAAATAATGTATTTTTAACATAAATAGTAACAACATTTTATATGGAATCCTTTAGTTTGAAACTGTGCTATTAAACTCATTTAAAATAAGGAATTTTCAGCCACAGTAATTCTTAAATGTAATCCAAGCACTAACCTGCTAAGTGTAGCGGTGTTGAATGTCGTCCTTGTGTATCCCGACAATTGACGTTGTCAGGTGAACACAGCTTTTTCACTCGGGCCAAACAACCTTTCTTAGCAGCATCTAGTAGAGCTGCATCTCCTCTAAGTAGGTCTTGAATATCAGTATCGCCATCTTTAACGAGGTCTAAAGGAGTATTTCCATCTCTGTTTTTCTTTGTGGGGTCAGCTCCATGCTGTGGTAAACACATAGGTAGAGTAAACATCTCTAAATCTTGAGTGTTTCATTTCTTACTGAGCAGGTACTTCAATACACATTCAAATCTTCCAGAGCAATGAAAGCCTTAAAAAGAGCCTTTCACATGCTGCTTCAGAAAGGACAAGACATAAACAGAATACCTCTAGTGAAAACATATGTGGAACTACAGCCACTTAGAAACACAAACCACAAGTCAATTATTATTAGAAGTCCAATCACATTTCAGACCGAATAAGAAAAATATTTCTAAAAAGTAATCAATATATGGAATACCTGTAATAGGAGTTTGCATATCTCATATTTTCCTTTTGCTGCAGCTTCATGTAAGGGGGTGAATTTCCACAAATCAGCTACATTTACAACTGCTCCATGTTTAACAAGAAGTTCTGCAACTTCATAGTGACCATAAGAGCAAGCATTATGTAAAGGGACAAGTCCTCTGAAAAGAAAATAAAGAAGTGTTCATTACAAAAAGAGAGAGCCTCTTCGACAAACTGATATAAATCCAGAATGTAATGCACTTTTAACAAGCATAATACAACAAGCATCTCTTGTTTTCGGAATGTTTCGCAATATTCTATCTACTGCCCAAATGACACAAATGTATAAATGCCACCAGTAGTGGCCCTGGGCAAGGGGGAAGGAAAAAAAAAAAAATCAAAAAACCAAAACCGATAAACAAAACAACCACCAAAAAACACCCCCTCAAACTAGGAGCAGGGGAAAGGGCTCATGGTTACTTGGTTACTCAAGTCCTGCAAAATATTTACGTGGGTTTTCTGAACAGCTCCACACTAATTAAACTTTCTATGGAAACCGGAAAGTGAATGTCTCAGGAAAGGTGAGGTGCAAATCTGCCAGCAATATTTAAGGACTGACAAATATAATAAGGACTACATTTGCTAAGAAAACATATATTTCAATATTTACCCCTTATCTTTTGCGTGCACATCAGCTCCATGTTGAAGAAGATATTCAACAACTGATACTCTATTATAGCCAGCTGCAAAATGAAGCGGTGTGGACTGACGTCCTTCAATATCTCTACAGTTCACGCTTTGAACTGTGCATAGTTTCTGTAAAAACCAACAGCAAAAACGTTTATAAATACCTATAATCCTGCACATTAACTTGTATATATAACAACATTTTATAACCATCTAACTTGAATTTTTCATTAAAAATAAATTTTAAACCCTAGGCCTTTCCTTTGTTTTCCCGAATCCTTTTGCCAGATTGTTTACTCAAAGAAAAAAATAATTTGTATCCCCTCTCCCCAAATCCACACCCATTACTATTAAATTTTTCATTTAAAAGTTGAATGCAACTTTTACAATGCAATCAGAGTCAGATTTTGTCACTTGTAGCTCTGCTGCAATACAAAGCTCTTAGGACAAGGATTATAGTCCTAATACAGTCTGGTTTGAATATGAGTTATTTTATTTTATGAGAAATTCTACATTGTCATAACCATAGTTTAGTCTTACTTTGACAGTATCCACATCTCCAGCCTTTGCAGCCTCCAGCAACTGACGATCTGCATCTGAATTACCTAGTGGGATACCTTCTGCAAAAGAAATGGTATGGTATGATAGGTGACAGCAGGTAGTCAAAGAATTAAGACAGGAAATCATTTGAGTATTTCAAGTATTTGCCCTTAAAAAAAGGTTAATCAGCTATAGACAAAGTTTCATCTTCTGACTGTAGCTGCTACTTCAACAGTGCTTGTAAGGCTCTGAAGCCGTATCAAAGCTGCCCTAAGCAGCATGTTTTCTACCTATTTTGGAGTAGTGCAGAATAAATTAAATATTCTTATTCAGTTTTTGAATTAGGTTGTGTCAGGAAACTTTTCTGTAAATGCAAACTTTGTTCATGGAAATTCCTTTACCTTGTTGCCTTTGTTCACAAATGTACAGTAACCGTTTTTGTTTCTGAACGTCATTTTCTGCTCAGAAGATTCAGTTCTGCTCACATCAGGGCTTTTCCAAAACAGTTCCAAGTGGCTGCAAAATTAAACCTTCTGAGCAGCTCTGACAACCTGAGTAGCTGAGTGCTACAGTGTTAACACATACCCTTAACTACACCTATAGCAGACACTGAACATGTGCATATGGTAAAGCAACTGTGCAACTCAAAACAGTTTTTCATCTTTTGGAGAATTTTTGTTGCCTGTGCTCGACTTATTCCGTGATAGCGCTTGAAATGGCAGGTAAAATGAAACAGGTCAGTGCATTAGAAATGAATGCTAAATAAAGCAATTTTACCTTGCAATAGCTGTTGCACACTTTCTGTCCCCATTTGGGAGGCTGTAAAGCCCTGCAGGGACACAATGGAAGGATCACACCCAGAACTCAGCAGCAATCTGCATGTCTGAAGATGACCACAATGTGCAGCTCTATGAAGAGAGGTCTGACCAAGATTATCCAATGCATTAACCTAAAAATTATACAAAACCTTGAGAATACATCATTACCAGAAATAATACCATCACAACTTAACACTGAGGCAATTTTCTTTGGTGAGCAATGGGGTTTCACACTCTTCTCACTCTAAAGAAAAATATTCAGCGTATTTCCAAAGGCAGATAACTTTACAAAGTGCTTTGGCTTTATAAAATTGCACTCACTGAAAACATTTAGTAATCCGCAGTGCAAGTTAAACAAACAATTACAGTCTATTTACCACATACAGAATAGGTCTTAGTTTTGTTCATGACAGCACACATTCTTTCTCAAATAAACAGAACAGTTTTAACTGTTACAGCTTATTACAGTCTTGATTACTTTTTAAAGTCCTCATTCTGAAAGTTAACTAAGGTAAGCTGAACAATTTTAAGCTCTGCTGCCAAACATGCTCATCTTCCCTACTGTTCCACTGGTTTCGATCATTTCTCCCTAAGCATCACAGTAGTCCATTGTATTAAAAAAAATATCTGTAAGATACCTCTGACTCCTAGTTTTGAACTATTCAAACAATACAGAGAATATCTCCTATCTGTATTATTCTTAAAGAAACTGGCCTGAACTGCATGTTATATGATTTAACATTTTGCCTCTACTGTACTTTTACTACACACCATGGTCAACCTACTTAAAGTACAGTGCTGTACTAATGGATTTATAGCCTCTTATGCATATGAAGTGTATAAATTTCCAAAGCCCAGTTATTTTAACAAACTTTGTGACCCCAGTCTACTCAGTTGTTCTTTCTCATGCTTTGAAAACATATATAGTAGTTGAATCTAAACAAAAAAGCGTAAGTAGTGATTCATACCTTAGCTTCATGTTTCACAACTACTTCAACAACATCATTATGAGCTTTTTCTGATGCTACATGCAGAGGAGTCAAGAAGCTGTTATATATAAAAACAATACTCATTAAAAATGCATTCAGTAAAATATCCTAAACAAGCAGCTAGGCATATTTATTTGTAACCACTTACTCTTTTGTCTTTTCATTGATGTTGGCTCCTTTTCTCAGCAGCAATTCACACACTTGTTTTCTCTTTGGATATGGGGATGCAGCAGCACAGTGCTGAAACATTGCAGAATTGTAGCATTAGCAGCTAACTCACACTATACAATTTTTACTACTCGCTGATCAGCTGAAAGCTAAGAGCTAGTTCTATGCAAAGTCAACAGAAAAACAACAAACAAAAGCACATGTAGAAGCTTATTAATTCAAGAGATTCCACATGGGCTCATGGATTTACTCTGGTATATTCCAACACCTTCCCTCCAATAATTGATGGAAAACTTTAGGCCTTAAAAAACCCACCAAAGCTAACATGTAGCTTGCTGCTGCTTAGAAGTAGACTATTCTAGTAAAAAGAGAAAATCAATTTCAATACCCTAAGACGACCGGCAAAATTGACTGGTCTTAACACTAACTTTAAGCAACAAAACATAAATCTATACTACTTGATCTTTCTAATTAGATAAGGCATATTTCTATTTCATCTGAATTACACTGTTCTGTTGCACAGAAATCTTCAGGCTACTACTTTTAGATCAGCCACAATATATGCAAAATAAATAACAGATCCTGGAGCATTACCAATGCTGTCTCATGTGTTTGGGGATGCTTGAAGTTCACTGTCTCCAAAGAAAGATGTTTCTTTATGCGAGCTACATCTGATTCTCTTGCAGCCTGTAGCAGTGAATGACCTTTGAATTCATCTAAAAAAAAAGAAAAAAGAAAAAAAGAAAAAAGAAAAAAACAACACTCCTTAATTCTAGCAGAATCAAGAGAATTGCTAGTGTTAGAAAAAAATACTGATTTTCTTGGTTAGTAAGATAGGTAAGGGTTATCTTTCCCTTTACAGACATCTCAAAATCAGAGATCTAATCTTTTAAATAATTTGACAAAATTTATTAGCCAGTAAGTCAAAGCAATACAGAAACATATCTCATATCTTCACTGCCTCCAAGCCACTGCATCCAAGTTGTCTGAACAAGATCTATTTCACTCACCACTGTTCTCAGTTCTGCTCTTTGTATGACTCTGAATATCAATAAACCTTTACTTCTGACCTCCCTTTGGAAAACCTTGCCTAATTGTTAACCTGTGGCCTAACACAGTATGAAAAGGTCGTGCCTGTACATACTCCAGAAAGTTACTGCTTGTCCACTTAGACAGAAACTAAGGATATTCTGGTCAATCCTTCACATCTGCTAGACAAAATTAACAAATTCCCTCAATTTCTTTGATGTTTTAGTCATGGTAGTGCACTCCAAAACACACGTATTTAGCATTCTAAGCAATTAAAAGTTTTTCTTTTGTTCAAATAACATCGTGCAATAAAGAAATAATTCAACAGCCTTGATGCAGAGACAGGAATAAGTGAGGGAAATGAAAGAGTCCCAGCAAGGTTGTGAAAGGAAGAGCGTATTGAGGAAGAAAAATTAAGCTACAAAAGCCATTGTAAACAGATGACTGTAGAATTTAAAAGAAAACTATTTAAAATGCTTGTGTTCAGAAAAATCTAGTAATCAAAGCTGTCATCTAAACAGTGAAAGCTACTGTCAAACATTACATAAGATGCTTGAAAAGTGAAAGCATTTTCCAAAAATGATTCCTGCTAGTTCACTGTCTAGAAAACCTAGGTACATATTACAATCTATAACTGAAGAACTGAGCTCACTTTATACTCACATGCTAATCTTTCTTTTAATTGGGGCGTTGGAGCCAAGTCTATGGTGCTTTTGTTGTGACAATTCAAGAGTGTTGGGTCAGCACCATAACTTAACAAAAGAGAACACACTTCCACCCTGTTCTTAGAAGCTGCTTCATGCAGAGGAGTGAATTGCCACAGATCCATTGCATTCACACATGCTCCATGCTTGAAAGGCAAATGGTTAAAAAAAAAAAAAAAAAAAAAACACACATTATCAGAAACAGATTTTTAGGAAAAGATTTTTGTCATTATTTTCAACACAATAGACGGTTAAAATCAATGCATGTATGCAAATACTTTTTGAGATATTCCTGAGACATTCATATTTCATATAACATCTCCACTGACAAGAGTATTTCAGCACAGTGGCACACTGCAGCTTTCAGTCTTGCAGTGCCCCACAGCTCTATCTGCAGAAGCCAGAAGAAGGCTGGTCTCCTCAGCCTATCTCCAGCTTTGCTAAAAAGACAGCAGCTCTGCTACTGGAAAAATCTGTTGATGAGCCTAGTCTACCCCCCCCCCCAAATCACATTTGAATAAGATGCTGTTTTTTGTCACATAAAAAATCTGCAGGGAACAGTTTCACTAAGATAAAGATGTGCTCTGTGAACGCTGCTTGGGAGATGAAGGCTTAATACCTAAAAGGAGGTAGGCACCTAAAGTTTATTTTCTATGTCAAACTATTTTCTGTTTTTCTATTGCCAACCTCAATATTCCTCAGTTTTCATTTTGGGTTTTTTATTTTTTGCATGAGAAATGGGAGAGTTAAGAGATGGAATGTTTACATGATGGTAACAAAAACATTCAATTTGGGAGCCAAGAGAGGTTAAAAATTGAAAGCACATTCATAAGGAGAAAGCCCCCTTGCAAGCAGAAGGTACTGTTGAGATTTAGTTTCAACTGGATGATCACTAGCTAGCATGGACAGCAAAACAAATCAAACATTCTTTTTAAGCTTTGTAGATCTAAGTACAAAATAAAAGATATGCAAATAGTTCTCTAGTAAAACCATCTAATTTAACTCAATCTTAAGATAAAGATTAAGACCAACCTTTACTAGAAGCTCTGTTACTTCATAATGACCATAGGAACAGGCATTGTGAAGTGGAACCAAATCTCTGCATAGGACAGAAGGGAAGGAATGCGTTATTACACATTTTCAAGAACACTACAAATAACAGCATATTGCATCTTCAGAAATTTGAAAATACTAACAACTCAAATGATGCTGAGGGGACAAAGTGCTGGGGAAGAATGCAGAAAAACTCTATAATTCAAAATAATAACCATTCAAAATGACCAAAAATACAAGTGAATTACAATTTCTTATTGCATATGAAATTGTTCCTCTGACAGACCTGGAACCCAAAGCAGACAAACTACCTGCAGGAGGTTTTTAGGAGCGACAGTAATTATTTCCTTTTTCACAAGAACACTGCTGTAAAATTATCTTCTCGTCTAACTGACTAATGTTTAGGTAACAGTATAGTGTGCTCTAATCTGCAATGACAGCAGAAGTGCAGTGTTGTTAAAGCAGTCCTCATTCTCTCCCCCAAGCTGAGCTGTCTTAGGAGCAACTGAGACATTGCCCAAAGTAAATTCTTTCACTGTGGGCTATTAAGTGAGGGAGGACTGACAAAAACTGAATTTCAACCTCAAGGACACTTGAAGCTGTCTGGTCAGGTACCTACTTATGCATCTTTGAAGCAATCTGAAAAAAAATGTTGCATTCCACAACCTTTAATGTATATACATACACATTTTAAAAACAATTGATTGTACTTCATGGAATGGAAAAAAACTTACATGCCTGTATTTCACTGGATTTCCTGAGATACTTTAAAATGTAGCCTAAAAAGCCCTAGCATTATTGCATGGTAAGTTCAGTGGGGTGGTGCTGCTTGACAAGACTTAAGACTACTTACTTTGTTATTTTTGTTATGACAGAAAGGTAAAATATGGCCTCAAAATAGAAAATGTTCATGATTAAAATTATGTTAATATTCTTTAATACAGCTTAACTTTGAACAGTTTGCTTATTCTGAACTCAGGGAAAAAAAAAGAACCTACCCTTTATCCTTAGCATGCACATCAGCTCCATGCTGTAGTAACAGCTGCACTATTTTAACACGGTTATACCCAGCTGCTAAATGCAAAGGAGTTGACTGAAAAGCCAGAACACAAAAGTAATCAGCAACACAAAATAGTTGTTATACTTGTTAACAGTTCTAATATGGAGGGCCTTAAAATGCTTGTACCACCCTCCAAAGAGTTCTTGAACCAAACATTTATCAAGTACATTAATTCTTTACTGACTACAGTCTTTACTTCTAGCTACAGCACATACAAATCCTAAATTTATTTAATCACTGATATATTCTGGCAAAGAAAGCTCTCTTAACAGATTTTTGAGTCCTACAATCCATTTCTATGTTTTAGCTTAGCATGACTATAAACATACTTACCTGGTGGGACAGTTAAGAAGGCTGCCACAAGCACTGACTGATAAATTATAAATAGGTCTCCCTGACAATCAATAGATTAAGTTTAGAAATCAGGTTATCCACCTGTGAGTGCCTAAGTTAATGGGGAACATGGTAATTGCTACCTTCTCCCCCTCTCCTGAGTAGTCAGCTCTGCTCAGTTAGCTCCATACTCTTTCCAACACACCCACTCAGGAACACCAGGCAGCATCACCAACCGCACAGCTAAGAAGCAACAGAATTCACAAACTCTTCATTTACAAATTCATCAACTCAGGGCTCTGTACACTTCCCCATGCCCAAAAGGTGAGAAAACAGAGATGCTTAGGCATCTTGGAGATCCCAGAATCTTACAGCAAAGTCTAACATAATGAAACAGGTTCAAACAAAAATTAACCAACTATTAGGAGAGAGAGCACATACATAGTGAGAATAAAGATACCAAAATTAACTAACTCGGCCTCAGTAGGCTATAGACTTAGTTTGGGGTCTATCAGATTTTTTTTTTAAATCAAAGTTTTAAACATATGTGAAATTTATCTTTACTAATAGTGGCAGTTTTAATTAACCTGATTCTGAAACAGCAACAGTAACTTGCCTGTGGTTTTAGGTGAACAAGGGGCCTGCTTCTACTTCTTTATTACTTGGTAACTACACTAATCTATGAAAGGCTTCCCTTCTTTCCCACTACAGATGGGGAGCATAAAATTCAATTAAGAGGATGTTAATGCATTGTTCCTAGGTAGAAGTATTTAGTCCTTTTAAGCTTAAAAAGCATAATCAGCTAACACATTCTTGCCTCCACTGCCAACAAAACTATTTAATACATAGAATTCATTCTTAGTGTTCTTAAAAACCTGGTCAAACTAACAGTAATACAGTAATCCTGAAATCGCTAAGAACAAGCTAATATTAAAGCAGGTTTTAGACACAAAAAAAATACCTTTCTGCCATCGCTTGCATGGCAGTTTACATTTAATGGTGTAAGAAGAGACATCATCTTTTCTTCATTTCCACTCCTAAAAAGCAAGGCATGAAATAAGTAGAATTCTTTTTTTTACCTATTGTGATTAGGTTATTATCTTCTTGTGTTTTTGCTTGTTGTTACATTCTACAAATCTGCTTTAAAGTTATATACTTCCTTTTGTACTGTCTGTATTAAAGGACAAACAAAAATGTATGTCTTATTCACAAACAGCCCAGGCCTAGTATCTAGAGGAAAAGGCAGCTCAAAAGCTAATATATACATACTCATTACATGCAAAACAGCAGACAATTCTGAAAATGTAATTAAATTCCAGATGTCTTCCATAGAAATACATACCTGGCACTTTCTAAGAGTTCATCTTTCTTGTATTCACCTGAAAGCAGAAAGTAAATTTCTTTAGCTGTTAAATAGCTATATGTGTGAAGTTTATGAACAGAAACGTCATTATTAGCCTCCTCCTCCAAAATTTTAGGGAGCAACAATGCTAAAAATTTTACATTCTATTATTGAGATAGTATAATAAACTACTTATCCAGAACACATCCCATGACTGAATACACTCTGTGACGACAAAGGCCACAGAAGAATTTTCTATTTAGAATTATAAAGCTAATACCACAATAGGAAGAACACAGAATATTGTATAATGTTCAAGTGATATTAGCCACAATGTGTTCTGAATGAACTGGAGATATATCAGTTCATATATACTACTTACCAGTCAGCACTGCTTTTGCAGACGGGTCTGCTAAATCCAAAGCTGTTCTCCCATCCGTGTTACGGATGGTTGGTTCAGCACCATGCTGCAGCAATACTACAAAATAGCAAAGTTTCCATGAGAAAACAACTCTGTAAAGCAGGCATATCAATGAGGCTTACAAGATCTATCATTTATCTAAATAGCAAGCAATGAAAAGAAAAAAAAACAGTTATCAGTCCTAACTTCCTCTCTCAATCTCTGTATTTAAAAATTCCTAACAGTTCAAGTGACAGTTCAAGTAGCAAAACATGCCCAGACACATTTTATGAGATGAGGGTGGAAATGGCACATTCACAGCCTGACAGCAGGCAATTTCATCCGAAAGACTGTGACTAAAACACTCCCAATACAAAATATCCCAGTCCAGAGAATACTGCCATATGAGTTTAAGTTTCTGAACTATTCTTTTTAAAACAACAAAAAGAAATGAGTTGGTCACAGGAAGAACGGCAGAAAGTTACCAATGCAGACATCTGTCTTGCCCTTAATGGCAGCTTCATGAAGAGGAGTGTAATTCCAATTATCCCGAGCATTAGGATCTGCACCATGCCTCAAAAGAAGGTTGACAACTTCGGCATGACCAAAAGAGCAAGCGTTGTGAAGAGGAATAAGGCCTCCGTCGTCTCGAGCATGGACATTGGCACCATTCTGAAGTAAATATTCAACTACATCCTTCCGACCAAAACCTGGAATAGAGAGCTCTGTGTTATCTGCTAGGCAAGAAAGACAGGGGTTGTGGGGGAAAAAATCCTGTCTCACATATCCGGAGTAAAACCACTACCTTCCATAAAATCACAACTGACATTTCTTACTAAAGAAGCATTTATACACTAAGGTTAGTTATGAAACCCCTAGGAAATATACTACAATAAGGAGAAAAACAATTTTCAGGGTTACTAGAACAAAGATCAACAGCTTCTTGAAAACAGAAAGAGAACAGAACACTCTGGCAACAGCAGAGTCCTCTTATGGTTAGTAACAGTGAGCATCATTCAGAAATGCATCAGAAATGCAGCAGGAGACACTGTGAAAGACTCCAGGAAGGTTTTGCAAAGGATGGAACCAAGCAGCAATTGATGCAGCCTTTGTCTTGAACTTAAGAACTGCATTCAAGACAAAAACTTTACAGACAGGATCCAAGATTTTACTGCTTCCTGTAATTAATCACTGAATATTAGAAACTCATAGTTAAAATGCATTTGACATGACTGAATCCAATTGCTTCACTACAAATTTAGAAGGAATTTACAGCATTATCTTCAGATAAAAACTAAAAAATAAGTTTGATTATATTCTTGATCACATAGCTACTTTTTAGGAAGGCTCAAGTTGTTATTAACCACCTGTCAGCTCTGCAATTACATAGTGGCTGGAACACAGATTCTGATCATTCAGCAGGTGTTATGGTAGCTCACAGGGACACTTCCAATCATTAGAAGCAATGGCTGTGAGGTTTTAAACTTCTAAGGCACATGGGAGACTTGTGGTCCTTACAAGTCAGCACCAACAATACTCTGGCAACTGCACTCTGTTTGCAGAAGGACCAGTAGCTGAGCCCAGGGAGCAGCAGTGGTAAGATTGGCTAGAATTGTTCACTGCATGAACAATTCTTATTTCCCTTTTAAAATGTTAAGTAGCATGAAAAAAAAACTATTTTATAGAACCACACTACTTGTATTAAAAAGCAGCTGAGCTGTACTGCTCTAAGGCTGAAACTCTAAAAGCATGGCTGTCTGCTGTCTAAGGATAATTAATATAATACACACATAGTTTTCATCTTTGCAATTATCACTTAAGTAAACCCTAGTGCCAGAAAAAAATATCTAGGAGACCATTCTCTACAGAAGAAGTTTATAATAAGAATAAATACAACCATAATTTAAAGACACTCATAAATTGTAATTTCACCGATCCCTACTATGATTATAAATATTTGATTATGCCTAAAGCACAAACATGCTCTTACATTCCATGGCACAATTTTCCAAACTTGCTGTTTAAGCTAGTAGGTAGAAAAAAATAGGTGCACTTGCACATTAGGGACTAGAATCATATAGACAACTGTGTTTATAAGACCATATTATATTTACTAGAACTTAATATTAGCTATATCCTACACATCTATATAACAGCAAATAAACAAGTATCTCAAACATTTATCAGCTCTGTCTTTGTTTTCTCTAACATCTTCCTAAAAGACCAGTATGACCTAGGACTTTTACTTATAGTCATTATGCCCATGCAGTTATGCTCTAAAGGACATTGCCACCAAATTCCCTCAAAGGCTTCATGAAGATCTGAGTGAGTCTCAGGGATTATTAGGTAAGGAAAAGACATATATTTTTGATTTGCAAACCTTTTTCACCAAAGAGAACAAGAAGAGGGGATTAAGTCTCCTTACAGGAGACAGAAGCTTTTCCCGTAGACCATATCATCATGCAATTGCCAACAATTATACGTTCAGACTGTAACAAATTCAAACTTCGTTATAAGTTTTGTTATAGGTTATTCATGGAAAGTCACTGGGTAGAAAGAATTCAAGGGCACTATAACCCAGAAATTACGTTTATGCCTGATGATTACGTGTCAGGCAAAATTACAGACATGCTAGCATTTTAGTTATAACTGTGATGTTTTTCATTGTGTGGTCTATTTAAAAAATCCTTCTATCCAACTGACAATAACTGAAAGCATGGAGTATGAGAGGCTGTCACCTTTGCTGTTCAAACCTCAAAAAGCAGACGTTGCAGTTTTAAGTAATTTTTGGATCTTATTATTTTTCATGCCAAATCTATAAACGTGTTCAGTTAGCCATGCCGAGAGAAAATCCCATACTCAAGTTAAATGGACTAAAGACAAAGAAGCCAGAAAATGTCTTCAGAAAAGCTTTTTTTTAAAAAAAAAAAAAAATCTCCTTCCTTCTCCGCCTTCCATCATCTGGTAAGGAACCACATTCCTCATAGCAGCATCTTTATAATCCGTAGAAAGTTATGTGAGACCTTTTAATCCCCAAATGTACATCAAAATACTTACGGAGCAACGGTCATCACATGGGTAAGCATCAATTCTTCAAAATATATAATTTAAATATTACTTTTGGGGCACTTTTATTATCCTGTACATCAAATGTGCTTTTGTTTCTCAACAGCACATTGCCCCTATATTATAAGAGAACAGAAGGCACCTTGCCTCTTCTCTGAAAAGATGGTAAAACAAATTCATATTAGGTTTCCATATATACACCTCTAGGTCATACAGATAAAGATTTTTCCTTCTGATAGAAAGTAATGGTGCTGATGCTTTTTCATACTATTATACAGCACGGGTTTTCCCAGATAGATATTTTCTTCCCTAACACCCAGAGACAGCAACTTTAGCTGTTTACTACAAATACCTGATACAAATACCTTGTACAAATACAAGTCTAAATAAGCTGCCAGACACGAGGCACAAACCCCATACACTGGAAACGTAAATGGGATCAGACCTACCACACACGCCAGAACAATTTCTCTGCAAAGCGACAGTAAGTCATATTCACTGCACACGCATGTTTCTGCCACCTAAATAAATATTTCATATCTACGCAATACATATCCACATAGCCCCATCTTCTATATATTAAATTATATGCAGCATATTTCTCATTCTTAAATAAATGAATCTCAAATATTTTTATTATGTTTCTTCACAAATTTGTCATAGCTTCAAAATTTCCTAAAATGGTTCAGTTTGAATATATACTCAAAATTTGCTAACTTCTTACACAGGATGTATTCAGATACCACCTTTACAAGTGTTCACAGAGTCCAGCAAACATATATCGAGGTTGTTATCCACAACAAACTGCCTGGCACCTTCTTTAAGCACCAAAAACATTGTTTTACAAAAACTGGGCTACATATGCCAGAAAAATGTCATCCAATTTGCCATTGGATGGCACCATCCAATGGTTCCAATTTGCTGCCTAGAAGCTCTACCTCTAGTGGTTCAGAAGACGTGCCTGTCCCTCAAAGCTTTCACATATATCCAGAGTTTTGAACACAAAGTGCTAAACTTAGTGAGAATCAATATGAAATGGATAATTATCCAGCTCTTGTAAATCTCATTATAGGTGCAGAGAACTGAGAGGTGAATTAATTCTCTAATACAGCAACAGGCCCAAACTATGTACAGTCATTTTAATGTGGAGATAGCAGATTATCTGTACTATCGTACATTTTTTAATAACATTTTTTTTTTGGTAAAAAGATCATACCTTTTTTTGGAACTTCTCAACAGCAAGTAAACCGCAGGGATTCCTTACTTCCTCATAGAAGCATTTGTACAAGAAGGCACGATACACGCAAAGAGAAGCATTTTCTCAATATTTTACAAAGGACGTATGCGTACAGAGGAGGTAGCCAACCTCTGTAGAAAAGCCTCTCCCTCCTCCCGCGTTCTTGCTGGGAGTAGAAAGCGCCTTTGGCAGCACAGGGAAGGAAGGCAATAACTACTGTTACCATTCCTCTTTGCTATTAGTCCACCACTGCAATTTCGCTACTTTGTAAGAAAATATGATGCTATTTCAAGTATTTTTATATCGAGCTTGGGTATCGAGCTTGTACAAAAAGACCAACTAAATGGTATCACAGCCTACACTTGTACCAAATAATTGCTGTCTTCATTACGAAGACTTTATGCTGACTGCAGAGTAGGAGGACTAATTGAGGTCACCAGTTGCAGTCTTCAACTCATGGCCAAATAGTAGCTTCGCTCATCTGAAGAGTTATAAACTTTTTTCTATCAAATCCTAAAGATCCATTACAACAGCAAACTCTAACTGCATGTTACCAATAACCACTGTTGTGTCAACTGACATTAATCTAATTTAGAGTGGATGAAAGGAGATAAAATTTTTCTACTTGTTAGCTCTGGCTCTTCTCCTCTCCCCAAGTCCTTTGGTTTTCAGAGGAGTTTTACCTTGCAATAAAGGCATTTCGGTTCCCACCAAGTTCCTAAAATCTTGAGATGCTTTCAGGTTGACATACACTGCAATGAAAAGGACTGACTGCCTTTAAATATGCACATGTGGCTTATGGTGAAACAAGATGGAGCCTAATATGCTGCAAAGCCCAGTGAACTGTTGACTTCAATGCGACTACAACTTACTTGCCACACACAATTACATATTGCAAAAAAACAGAGCAGACTTTACCAAGACCTCAGTATGTTTTGTTTTTAACAGCAGCACGAAAGAACAAGTGGACAAAAAAAGTTTTCAGTTTCAATAGTTTTTAAAAAAATCCATGTTTGCAAAATTATATATATATATATTTTTTGCTTGTTTTGTTTCATCTCCTACAGATAGGTAAGATCTAGAGGGGAAAAACAAAACAAAATCTCCCCGAAATTAAAAATTGAAATCTGCGTTCTGATTACAATGCCATTGCAAATGAGAGCAAATAAACAAACAAATCCTATCTTCACATAGATAGGCCTCTTCCATAAAACAAATCTTGAAACTGATCAAAACTAACTGAAGAAATTTCACAGTCAATTTTCTAAGAACAAATAATCTTGTCTAAAAATGCAATCACACAAGACTTTTGCTTTTACTTCCTGAAATGTAGTTCCTCCAAGGACAGGAAACAGTTTGATTCAATCTATGAATAACAAGGAAAAAAAGCAGGGGAAAAAAAAAAAAAAAAGAAGTTACTTATGGCTACTTACTATCTTCTTATCCACTGTGGGCAAGCTGACAGTAGAAGCCTGCCATCTGAAACTGCAGAAAGCTGCTAAATCAAACACTAACGCACGTATTTTATGCCAGATCTTAATCATAAGGTTTTGATAGATCCTGTAATCTTCTGAGGGCAGCCATTAATAGTTTCTCTATTTCAAATCTGAAAGAGACATAGTATGGCCACCGACTCCCATTTACACACCACCCTGCTTAATACCAGAAGCCTAGTGAGCACATGAATTTTGTTTTGCCCTTCTTAAAGAAAAAGCTCTTATGGGTCAGAAATTCTGTTTTTCAACCCCAACCAAGATCACTCCCGTCCAGAGACGCTGACCGAATCTTGGCTCTATATAACCAGGCACTAACAAAACGTGCAACTGACAATTGCTTTTGTCAAAATGCAGTAAAAGATACTGATTTATTGAGAAGTTCAGAGTTGATGAGCGAACAAGGACGACTGCTGCACGTGAAAAATTGCTCTCCTATGGATATTTAAGGCTGCCTCCTGGGATCTCTTGTGATTGAGTCTGTGCAACGGGGCTGTCCTGAAAAGAGGCTTTCAGAAATTAACATCCACTATGTCTTCTGCACAAGAGAGAAGGGCATCTTGAAGAGACCCATTCAAAAGCAATCCAGCAAAGAAACAAACGTCTTTATTACAACCCATGCTGCTTAGCAGGTGAGAAGCTGCTGCCTTTTGTGGCCAACCTGTCCTGAGGTCCCACACATAATTGCTGCCATCAGGAAACACAACAGGAGAACAACGGCCACAATCAGGTCTTTGTGTGGAAAAGGTGGGATGCAGCCCCCGGGCTGGGTGCCAGAAAAAGCAGTTGCTCTGTGATGTCAGTTATTTACGGGCCCGGCCGCCGCATTCACAGAGCAACTGCTTGTTGGCGAGAAGGCCGCGCGGAGCTGCGGAGCTACAGAGCTACAGGAACTCTAAAAATAAGCGAGACTGCGGAAACCTATGGAAATGGTACCTGCGACACGCGCCCCCTTCCCGGGCGCCCGGGCCACCGCAGGGACTGCCAGACACTCGCCCGAGAGGCGCTGAGCGCCAGCCGAGAGGTTATTTTTAAAGAAAAGGGCAGGAACTGAATAAGAAGGAGCCACTGCGCATCCGGGGTCACCCCGCCCGGCGGCGCTGCTGCCGTCGCCACAAAATGGGCGCTGGGAGCGCGCGGGTGCCGGGCCGGGCCGAGGCGGGCGGCGCGGGGCGGCCCTACCTGCGGCGAAGTGCAGCGGGCTCGACTTCCTGCCCGCCGTGTCACGGCTGTTGACGTTCTCGGGCCGCACAAGCCGCTTCACGCGCTCCACGTCGCCGTTGCGGCAGGCCTCGAAGAGCTCGCGGGCCGGCTCCGCCGCCGCGCCGCAGCCCGGCGCCTCGGAAAGGGCGGCCGCCCCGCCTGCGCACCGCCGCCCCGCCATGCCGCGCTCGGCCGGGCCGGGCGCCGCAGG
>JAUBNY010000073.1:1884970-1905325 GCA_032275445.1 Crypturellus soui | reverse complement strand
CCCGGGGGCGCGCGGCGCGTGCGCAGTGCGCGCGGGCTGTGGCGGTGTCCGTGGCGGTGTCCGTTGGGCGCGTGCGGGAGTAACCGCGGGTTTGGGGCTTGTTGGCTGGAAAACGCGTGACATTGAGTTGTGCTGCTGGCAGCTTCATGGTGGGGGCAAAGCGGATCCTCGCGTAGCTGCGTGCGAAATACGCCTCTCAGAAGGATGTAATGCAGTGGTCTAATAACTACAAATTGGACATTATATGTACAATTAATAGCAATTTTCTTTCTTAATCTTGTAAACTGTTACTAGAAAATACTGTTGACTGGTGCTGCCTAGTCAAAATTTCGACAAAGGGGCACAGAGCATCTCCTCCCCTCCGCAAAGCAGGAATGAGGCCTGATGGGCTGAGCGGGCTCAGAGGGGGCCAGCTGGAGGGGCTGTTTTGGTAATTCCAAATAACTTTTTCCACGATTTTTTTTCATGGCATAGTATTTAAATAAAACCATTTTGGAAAGGTAGCTGAACAGGGTCAGTGGCTTTCTGTTCCAAAGGCAGGAAAGATAAATGCCCCCAAAGTCAACTGAACTTGCAGATGTCGTTGCACTAGTCACTAAATGTCCTCCAGGCCAAGCAACAGCCCCTGCTGCTAATTGGGGCAGCCCAGTCACTTCCAGGCTCGTTTTTAAGCTCCCCTGGCCTCTCACATGAGGTAGCTGCATCCAGGCTGCCTGGCCCTGCTCCGTGCTGGGGCCCTGCTCCCTGCCCAGGAACCACTGGTGACAACGCAAGCCGTCCCAATCCACATTACAGCATCAGCTCCAGATCCAGTGCCTCTGCCTATAGTCTGGCACTATTTACTGTGCTGATATACACGTAGCTACAGTTGTGAAGCAGACGGATGCAGACAGCTTGGCACAGAGACAGCAAATACGTGCTTTGGCAGACAGCCTGGAGCGTGCACATACATTGTCACCCTCTGGCACGTCGCCCTTCCACTGCTCACCGTAGCAGCCCTGCTGAGCAGGCAGCATTATTAGTAGGCAGCAGAAAGGCAGGGTATGGCCAGAGTCTCTATCAGCTTTTCACACATGCATAATTCCCCCACCGCTTTGCACGGGGCTGCACCATTCTGGTGTGAGCTGTGATCAAATGTGGCTCATGGGCCCAGAGCCACCTCAGGCCTTCCCAACATCTCGCTCTCCCAGGTATGCAGGGTGAAAGCTGCTCTCTGTGTGCGGTCTCCGCAGATGGAAATGAGGAGCTGCAGTGCTCCAGTTCACTGAATCCTCAAATGTCAGTGCGGCAAATGAGTCACGGGTGAAACCTCGACGGACACATAAGGAAAGCAAAGCATGTGTATGTTGGGAGTCAAGTTGTAGTTACTATCTCAGGAACTGCATCATCTTCCCTCTTAGTAACTGGGGCCTAGAGAGGTGATGTTGGTTGGACCTGCTCTGCTGCTAGGAGACCCTGAGCACCTCCTCATCCAGTACAGACTGGCGGCAAGGGGTTGTTACCATTCCAACCCCAGTCTGTCGTGGATACCCATCAGGTCACCTGAGGAAAATCTGAAGTATATATTAGTTACATGATCGTCCCATACATTTGCTAGCAAAAAGCAGAGAACTGATATGCAGAAAACACACTGCAAAAAAAAAACCCAAAACATTTGTGAGAAATGCTTTGCATTTTGCCTGTGATAGCAGTATTGTTATCTCTGCGATGGTCAAAACCAAGATTTGTGGAGAGACATTATCTTTTATTAGGCCAACTAGTGTGGCTGGAATAAAATAAGGGTTCATAAACCCTCTTTAGGTCTTACAACAAAAACAGCAAATGAATTTACTTGAAATTGATTGTTTCTGTTTTCAGTTTGAAGAAGGGAAGGTATACCCCAAAACTCTGGTAAGATGCATCATTATGGAATGCTAATGCTAAAAAGACTGAAGTGACATAGGAAAAGAACATGCTTATAAAACATATTGCTGTTGTGGATCTAAAATTGGGAAACTATTCTTTCCACATTTTTTAATATTAAAAAATGCTTTTTTTTTTAATTACCTATAGCATGGCTTCCTTTTTTCAGTATGGCTCCCTGACAGCTTGAGTACAAAACCATGCCAGGTCTCTACGAAAGGGAAATAGTTTTTAGATTGGTCATGCTCTAAAAGCAACATTTAATTCCCATTTAATTCAGTGAGTCAAGATTCTTAGCACCTTTCAGGACTGGTCTATTAATAACCCTCACAGTGATTTTAGAGAAATCGCCACACGCTAAAACAAACCTAGTTTTAATTTTATTTATATTTTTATTTATTTTAAAGAGAAAATAATCTGTAAATTTTAGTGGTTTCTTTTTGTACACAATTAAGGAAACTGTAGCTGAAACATATGCCCAAACTTCTGCTGGGGAGGAAGCTGGGCGCTATAACCCACCCATGACTGGCACCACCTCAGAAGCTCATGTGTTAGAAACATTTGACTGCCATTTCTAAGTGTAAATTGTGTTATAACAATAGCTGCTTCTCTCTAGCCCGTTTATATTAGTGGCAAGACTTGGCCGAATAAACACATGATTATTTTTAAAGAGGGTACCAAAGAAGGTTTTTTTTTTCTCTAAAAACTGCTTCATTGGTCACTAGAGGGCAGAAAAGGGGACTATGGAGTATGGACAAACTGAAAGAAATGTCCTTCAGTTTCTCCTTTAGAGACCAACAGTTGTTTAGGGGCAAAGTCACCTCCCCTGCCATCCTTCGAGACAGTCTATCAGATTTAGGATTTTCAGCTGTCCACCCTTGTTTCAGGAGCATTTATTAGTTCTAAGTGGGTCCTACAGTGCTTTGCCTTGTGCTTGGAAGCAAACTATCTACTAGTATCAAAAAGACACTGCAAGTGTGCAGAAATTTTGCTTATTTCAAAAGAAAAATGATGAAGCTGTACCCCTACAAAGTATTTCCAGGTCCAACTCAGAAAAAAAAATAATGCTGTGCATCAGGAACATGCCTAAAATGAAAAAAAGGAAATTTAGGAGAGAAACAGAAGTGGCCAATTGTTTAGTAACTATGTGTTTGTTTTTAAACTACAATTATAAACCTTCTAGTGCAATCTATTTTTTTCTAAGCGAAAAGAGATACTGAGTAATTTGAGAAATAGGACTATACAGCAAAATTAAAGCTGTGTAACAGTGAATGCATATGTAACCATACCTTTAAAATTACCTTCTTCTTCCTCTTTTTTTTTTTTTTTGGTCTTTATTTTTTCTGCCAAGTAGTTCAGCTGCTTGACTTAGGCAAGCAGGAAGCAGTCGCTGTTCTCTTCCAGTCCCTATGCTGCAGGTAGTGGGTTTGTATGTGCCGGCTTTGTTTGGCCAGCAGATGGGAGTAAAGGGGAACAAATAAAACGTTCTAACACAATAAAGGGACCCAATAACTTAAAAGGAAACTGGAGATAGTGGGACATTGAGAGACAGAGTGCTGCAAGGGGAGCAATTACATATCTGAGTGGTCCCTCTAGGGCATGGGGATGCCTCTGTGCTGTAGTGGTAGGAGATTTCATCATCAAAATACTACACCTGGGTGTGCAGCAACCACAGAACTGTCCAGCAGCTTGGGGACCAGCTGTGAATATGACAGTTCACATGATACCTTTAGAGAAAATCGTAGCTAGTAGTAGGGAAAAGTTTGTGATCCCCACGCCAGAAGCACAGAGAAATGCATAAGTGGTCAGGAAAACTAAATGTAGATGAGTCAGGGAAAAGCTTTTGCTCCAGAACCCCTTTTCCAGACCCACTGATTTCTTTAAAATGAATGTAGTTACAGAGGTATTAAATTAGATATGATTAAGAATCAGATTTGATAAGAATTAAAATCCTGAGACTTAGTGTGAAGAATATATTTAAGCAGATTATAACTGAGTGACAGAAACAGGAAACTGTTCCAAAAAGATTATTAGGATCAAACTCTAATGTCACATGCTGCCAGTAGAAAACAATAAAAATAATTATCATTAAAGAAAAAAAGAGAGCTATGAATATGTCTTGCTAAGTGTAAGTTATCACGGAGGGAAACCAACACATGCCAATTAGAAACAAAATTCCCTGGATGATTTTTCCAGCATCTTCTAACTTACTCTGGCCAGTATTAATGTTTCAGAGTGCATTTTGCCATGGATACCCATGGAGAAAGCAAGTGCTGTCAATTCTTATTTTCCTGCAAAAAAGATTTAAAATTTGTATCCAAAGATTTTTTTTTTTCTGGAATAAATACATCTCAAAAGCCTTAAATAGATAAAGATGATACTTGCATTTCCACTAGAATTCAGAGTAAGCAACTGCTCTTGTATTTTAAGGAACTAATTCTCACCTAGGGAAAATGTTCCTTTTCATTCATCTGTTGCATGAATAAATAGAAGAGAGAATATATTTATTAAGCCTCTTGAGATCAAAGTAAAGAGATACTTCAAATTCAGTGTAGAACTGGGCTTAAAGAAACCTAGAAAGCCCTGTTTCTCAGAGCTTTAAAATAATTCTATCTTTAAATTGCATTAAGAGCAAACTATATTGTAAAATTGAAATAATAATTAAGAATTAGGCTTTCTATTGAGACTGTGTCATTTAGGTCTCTATTTTTGCCTACATAACCTGGCTAACGGTAGTGCATGCAACAAATAACTTATCCGTTGGTTTCACTGATGTTAAGATGATGTTATAAGAGTATTTGCTAGATGGCACACTGAAGTATATTCAGCAAATATTTATCTCAAGGAGGGACATTGAAATATGTTTGCAAACTGCTCATCTGTAGCATTTTTTTTTTGTATTAAATCTGTATATGCTGCTAGAAAATTTTTTTTTGTTTTCCACTCATTCATTGGCAGATTATTGATGTTACCTTGGACTCCTCTGTCAGACAGAAATGATGATACATTACCAAAGTTCAACCTATTTAACTGTTTTAATATTTATCTTTTCATTTGAATTACATTTTACATGAAGGTTCACTAAATTATTAAGCAGTCAAATGGTTACTCCCCTCTCAACTTCCAAGTAATAAACAGCTATAAAAAACATTTTGGAATTATAATGTCTTGGATATTACTGCTCTACCCCTCTCCACATCCCCCCTGCCCTAATAAAAAATGTGTGTCTTCTTTTCTTTGACTGGACATATAGAACCTTACTTGCTGGAATGTTGCCTGATGGTCCCTCTTGTGATCATGACTCTACAGTGATATAACCCAGCTGCCTAAAAATAGTAAATAGTAGTGCTTATATATCACCGGAGACTGTGATTATTTTGCATGCTATGTACCCTCTGTGCACTTAGCCAGTACACCCAGTGCTTAACACCCCATAAAATCCTCTTTAGATAGCAACATTTCCAAGTGTATAAATGTAGGATTTTTTTTTTAGGCAAGCTAGAGCTATGCAGAGCTATACGTTTCAAAATTATTCTTTTTGCATTTTAGAGATGGCTAAGTAAATTTGTTTGAAAACAGAAAAGTGCCCTTTTATATTAAAATGATGCATGTATGTGAATCTGTGTTAAGATGAAATGCACAGGATGTAATTTCAACCGCAAGGCTACTTGAGGGTAAAAGTAAATATAACTCAGGTTCTCTCCGGAGCGCCTCCAGGAAAGCGCTGCTAATACTCCTCCCTTCCCTTTGCATTGCTTTGTCTCAGCTGGCCAAGCTCCCTGGGTCTTCATCATGTGATCTCAGAGCAGGAGCTGAGGGAGTCTCCTACCTCACTCCTCCAGTACTTGCCCCTGGGGAGCCCATTCCTCTTTCCAGAAGGACTTTGTAACCCACAGCGTTTCAGAACTGGAGGCAGAACAGCTAAGTAGAACATTGGCCTGGTGACGGAGCTAGTGTCATGATCAAGATCTTAAAACAGTAAGACGTCTTAAATGCTGTCATTGCACACAATAGACATGCAACCAAATTGCTCCATTGGTTTGTAAGACAGAAATGGCCTTCTCCCAGTAGGTTAGTAGCAGCTATTCTTCAGAAATAATTTCACTAACAATCTTTTCTTTGTTGTCTGGACACGTCCTGCCGCAGAGCTACTGGAGTCGTTGGACACTGTCCACGTGCGGAAACTCTTTAATGTGTATGAAAATAGTCCCCGAGTGCATATGGGGACATAGCGCCTTCCAAGATTAATCACACTCCTGGGGAAAAAAAAAAACAAACTACGGAGGCCATGCTTTTTACTAGGGATCTTTGACTGTATGCCAACAAAACACTTATATCATTTGAGTTGCTGGTTTGACACCCTTAGCAAAGTCCCTAGGCCCAGAGCGGTACAAAGCACTGCAGAAATTACAGCAGTGTACACAGAAGAGTACTAATATACCTCAGTGACTTTCTTTTCTGTTCAGGTACTATGGACTATAGTAATACCTGATCTTTTTACTAGGAATATTAGTTTCTCATTTTATATCTAGATTGAGTGATTGCAGAGCAGCCTGCTGCTGGCTTTAGTGAAGATTTGACTGACCAAAGTGCAGACTTTGCTTATTAGAACAACTGATGTCTGCCTCCCTCGTGAAACTGTCATTTTCCCTGAGATAGAATGATCACTGTAAGGAAACGTCAGAAGGAATCCTCACATTTGGCCAAAATGGCTTTTAGCAGAGCAAACTTGGACATTAATAAAATTGATCTATTCTTATTTGGTGGCTACTTCAGGAAAATCTGAGAGGGCAGCAGGTCTCAGAATTAGATTCACTGTAGAGAGTAGGAAGTAGGAATTGTACCATTTGTAAATTCAAATAGTACAATTTAAATTTGTACAATAATTGCAATATTAACTTCCAGGGGAGGATTGCTCTATTTTCTGTAGCAACCCCACTGAGTGCTTTGGTGTAGGCTACCTTGGCCAAGTGCTGAATCAGTGACTCTTCTGTGCAGCTGGCCTAGCTCTGGCTAACAAAGAATTAGGGTATTTTCAGTAGTCACATTCACCTACATAGACACACCTGTGTACTAGAATTTCAGAAATATACCAAAATATTTTGCTAAATAAATTGGCCAACTACTACTCCTTTTAGGATAGGAAAGGAAGCTGAAATGTTCGTTCTTGTGCTTCTGGTCCAGGCAGTCCTGCTGGGGGATGCCTGTAGTTTTGCACTGACAGAAGGGACAGAAAAATGAACAAACGTCATGACAGATTCCTGTAGGTAACACTTCTCAGTATTGTTTTATTTATCTATGGATGGATTTGCAGGGGGCTGGAATAGACGACCTATAGAGGTCCCTTCTAACCTCAACCATTCTGGGATCCTGTGATTTAAAATGTACTTTGATGCTGAGCTCATAACATTCATAAGCCTCTGGAGAGGAAAATGATTTCTTATGTGAAATCAGAAACATTACCCTTCAGGACGGTGAGATATTAAACCAACATTGATGCTGCTTACATTGCTGAGAGAGGCTATGGGAAACCATAGTGGCTAAATGTAAGCTATTATGTATTAATTATGTATTACCTGTATTAATACATACACGTACAGATGGATGCGTGGATGCATTTAGGGCAGCCCTGTCCAGTTTCCTCGTCAGTCAGATGGCAGCTTGTGAGCAGGGCTGAAGCGGTGGCCTGAGCTGGCCCCTCCGAGCACACAGGCCCCAGCGCCTGAGGCCAGCGAGGTGCAGCCTCCAGCAACCTGAGGCAGCTTTGTGGGTGGGAGAAGGACTGGGAGTACAGCACAGAATAGCCAGCATACACTTATTGTGCCTTTGTTGTAGAGGTAAATCACCTGTAGAGTTGTCTATTCTGTAGAGAGGGTAGAAGGGCTCCTCAAGAATGGCAGAGACGTTAGCACGAGCACAGGCAATCATGCGGCAAAGCGATGGCAGAATCACACAAGCAGTTTTATCAGCAGAAGGGAATAGTCCTAACCTCACTATTATTATTGGTTTGAGCGCCAGGGGCACATGAACTCCAAGCTATGCTCCCAAACAGCCCAAACTTATCATGTTACTTGAGCTAGAGAGCTGTATGTGCGGAGAGAAGTCAGCTTGGGACAACACTGAAACTCAAACTCATCCCCAAGGAAAGGGAAGCCCCAAGAGCCAAATGTATATTTTACTTACCAAACTATTTCAGAAATAAATTTCTTCACAAAATAAAACAATCCAAGACTGTCTTTGTTTGTATTTTGAAATTGCCTGGTTACTGATTATTTAAAATTCTAAGTTACACTTTTTTTCCACATACTTTAGAGAAAGGATTTATTGCCAGTTATTTTTTCATAGGCAATGTGCCAGTGTCCATTTTTAAACTCATGCTTCTGGCTCCAGCAGATCCCAGCACAAATGCAGAAGCTTAGGTGACTTCATACTCCCCAGACAGAGCTTACAGACCTACATTGTGTGAAAGCCTGATATAGCACCTCTGTACCTATACTGGGAGCGGTTATGTAAAGCATGTAGACATGTGGTTTTGTGAGTACTGCCAAATTGTTTCTTTTTTTTTTTTTGCTTCTAGTGCCAGGTACTGTTTATATCCCAGAGCACAGCCTGTGCCATTTGGACACCCTTCCTTCTGCCCACTTGTCAGAGAAAAAGAAATTGAGTGAAGATAAAGTGACACAAATATGATGTGCATTATGTGCTACCAAGTTTCAAACCAGAAATTTGAAATCAGTGGAAGACCTTGATTTTTCAGGTCAAATTGGTAATGGGTGCCTTAGAAAGAAGAAATTATCCTGTACTACTGCATTCCAGCAATTTGGTGCCTTGACCTTTTGCAGAACACTAAAACACCTAAAAACTTTGGTCAAAAATGTTAGTGTGAATGTTAATGAAAACCTCAAATGCCAGAAAGCAATAAATATTCAAAAAATATTCCATTGAATATCAGTGGGGAATATTTTCACAAGTGTGCGACAATTAGCTGCCTTTTCTGGCTGCTTGTTAAGAAAAAATATTTCTGTTATAGGGAGAAGTACGTTTGTAAAAAGACAAAACAAATTCACCTTTTCCTGGTCTGGATAACAAGAAAGAAGATCTTCCATACTTGCTTGATATCTTGAGTGCTGTTCAATTAAAATCGTGCCTTTCAACCAGAGACTTCTAAAAGGCTTACTAACTAATGATTTTTTCATAATTTATTGGAAGTCTTTAGATTGCCAAGTAATTAACTAGGAAAAATAAAACAGATAGGGGGGAACTGTTTTTCATGTTTGCAGGTTAGGCTGGGTAGATTGTGCTGCAATGTGTTTGGCAACCTACAAAAGAAACCTGAAATGAATATTGGTATTCCAGGCTAAATTCAGAATTAATTCAAAGCAAGAGGTATTATCTTGTCCTTTGCCATGTGTGCTTTACCACCTTATGCCAGTCCCAAACATTTACCTATATGAAATTTGCACTATGTTTAAATTGCTTCTGAATTTGATGTAGGCCCTTTCCTTTTAACAGTGTGTCTGCTCATGACTAAGCATTTAAGCTGCTGAGTTGGAGCTTGTTCACAAATCTTATTTCTGCATCTGACACGTTTGCATATGCAAGTCTAATAGTACAATCACAGACAGGCTCTGCTTCAGAGCTCACAGGCTGCTAACTTTTTCAGCTGCCTCTCAGCTCTAACAGAGAACAGAACTGCTCCTAGTTGTTTGCAGGGCAAAAAAAAAAATCACTTGAACTCTAGCTGCAGTTGCAAGCCAACCTTTTTCACAGTCACGGCTCTCTGACCTGCCCTAAAATGATTCAGGAACACTGGACGAATTCTTGGCTCTCCCCTGTTCCCTACAATGCCCCAGCTCAGAGGAAGGAAGGATCTTGTGTCTTACCCGCATGTCCACAGGGCAAGAGAGGCAAACTGAGTCTTGCTCAGCCTCAGGCCAGAGCAGAGTTTCCTGCTGCATGTGGGCAAGCTCCGAGCTGAGGGACACAGTGGTTGGATATCCTTGGTCGGGCCTGGCACAGCTCCCCTCTCTGCAGGGACAAAAAAAGGGTGGTAGGAGGAGGAAGGCAACAGAAGGAAAATGTTCCCCTTAAAGTGTCATGTGTCGTTTTAGCTCTCACCTTTTCTTGACATTTGTGTTACATCCCTGTAAGAACAAAATGTAAAAAATGGAGTAGGGAGGAGGGAGTGGTGAGCATCACCACTAAGTCAGGCCCCTTGTGCTTAGTATTGCTCAAGGACACTGACAACTTGAAAAAAAAAACCTGCCGCCTTCTGGCAGAAGAGGATTTTGGATAAAATCAGATCTGTCTACAAAATACTTAATGCATGAAAAATACAGAACAAATGAAAATTTAGAATTTTCCTCTATATTTATACAGGGTATCTAAGTAAAAAGGTTTTTGTTCATGCTTTCTTGGCACATGTTACCTTTGGATTTCCAGCTACGTGACGAGAGAAATGCACAGCTCTGAACTAGCAATGCTCCCCTCCCAACTCCCCCGAGGGGTGAGTGGAGGACCCCACAACGCAGGGCTGCAGCAGTGTTTGTTCTGGGACAGTGTTCACGGATACAGCATGGCATCCACACACGGGTTCTGTGCTTTGTCTTATTTTCTAGCTTGGCATCCACATTTTCTATTACCATGTCCTCCAACTATCCGACTTCTACTCAAAGTTAGACTCAATAGATATAACAGGCATTTCTAGTCAAAAATATGCCCTTGCAGGAAATGCTTTTTTTTTTCTCAGATTAAAAATGAATAAAACTGAGGATTTCCTATGAATGTATACTCATGTCTCTGTTGCTTTTTACATCAGCTTTTTACATCAGCATCATGAGATAGGTTAAGATAAACCTGAGGTGGACGAATAGGTAATTATCTGTGAGACTGAAGTTTCAGTGAGTAGTTGAACTCACTGTCTCGTAAGATTAAAAAAGGAAGGAAACTTTGATGTTGTGTATCAGCAATGCAGTCATAATGTGTTTTGGTAATCTTACAATACTAAAAGTATGCTGACTCTACAGTTTAAATATTGTATAACATAACAGCAGCTCAAACAACTATTCAGTAGCTTGGTTATATGTTGCTGGAATGATGCAATGTGATATAGCTGCAGTCTCCTTTCCCTTCTTCCTGCTAGAAAGACTTGCTGTAGTTCTGTGTTTCTGCATTTTGACTATTGTGACTTTTCTGTTAAGGCATAAAACATCAGAATGAACCTTGTATCACAACTACAAATGCCCTAATTCTAGTGTGAAACCTATTAGCCATATTAACCTTGCTCGGTTGTTCTATGAAGCATGTTTTCTTTCACAAGCAACACAGACAGAATAACAAATACTAGATAACACTTGAAGCTATCATTTACATTAGGCTTTTACCTTGTTTTTTCTTAGCATTGCAAAAGATTGATGTCGCTTATTACCGTTCAAGACGGTATTGCATGATACTGGCACAAAACAAGTGCGTGCAAGCACAAACCCCTGCGTGCTGTTAGGGAGCTTGCGCTCCCTATGTTTGTGCACCGCGTGCAGCTGCGGGGATGATGCACAATGAAGGCAGGATTGCTCCAAACTCAAAGTACAGCCCCCTGGAACAGCTATGCTCATCACCTCCTTCGCTCCGTCACAGAAACCTGGTAGTAGGAGTTTGATGTGCAAGTTAACCACTCTTACGGCTTTTATTGTAAAGGTTACACGTTGAGTGTAGTAACACTGACTTTCAGGGAAAAGATCCTTAAGGAGTGTAGTAATTTCTGTCTCTCTCCAATTCCCAGGGATAAAAAGAAGAAATGACCCTGAGAAGGGAGGAGGCTGCAGAGCCTGTGCAGCAGCCCCGCGGGGAGGGCAGAATCGCTGCTCTGCCACGGCAGCGCGCAGCAGGGACCCGCTCCGTTTACCTGCCAGGTGTTACCTGCACGTGAGCTCCACGTGCTTCCTCTCGTGTTTTGTTGGGAAGTCTGTAATTTCATTTGGAATGGTTATTTTTAATCAATTCTGATTTAGAATAAGATCTGTGAGAGAAAACATAAGCATGATCCTCTGTACATCATTTTTAATAAAAATTTGTCAATAGTCAAGAATATGTTTAGACTTGAGAAGCTTTGGGATATGAACAAACATATGAACATATGAATCAGCAATCTTGGTTTTGGATGAACAGAGAATGAATCATCACTTCTCTTCCTCTACCAGTACCTACGTGTTATATAAAAGGCGCCAAGTACATACATCACATTACTTTCTGGTATTATACCTGCAGGGCATTCATAATCTGATTTTGAAGCTAAGAGCCTTGAAGATAAGGTCATTTCTAAAGCAGTGACATTCCTTTGACCAACACCCCATCCTGCTCTCACAATTGCTGTACTACAACTGGTGAGAAGTTTCTCTCATCGGATATACAAACAGGATATGAATTATGAATATGGTTATTATTTGGAGAAGCCAAATGTGTAGGGCCTAATGCTAGTAATAAAATGGATACATCATTCATATGCTACCATTTTTATACAGAGCTAGAATTTATTTTTTCTGCTATGCTCACTGTCTTTATGACTAGCCTGAAATAAAAGCAAGGAGCAACTTTCTTTTCCTATTGGGTAGGGAAAGTTTCAAAATTTAGTGCTATGGATCAGATGAAAACAGATTCTTAAGCTTATTGTTTTTAAAGATTTTACTTCCCCTCTTGTCTCCAATGGACAGAATCACAACTACATCCCCAAGAACTACCAATTCACGTGGCTAGAACTGCCTGGATCAGGCGATGTCCTGTTCCTGTTCTATCAGTAAGGCCTCTCCCCACTCTCGTGTTAAGAGCTGCACCACTTTGCATGCATAGATATGTCACAGAGGAATATACAGATGCAGGATAGCGTGGAAAGGAACAGGGGCCTTGGTCTGGGTTTTCTGCATCCCAGGAGAATGCCATGAATGCCAAGCCACCATGCCATGTTACTCCTACTGTTTGGGAAAGCTACCTGGTAGAGGTCCATGATAAAGAAAGATTTTTAAACTGTTTTGTTTCAAAGAAGTGCTCTGATAAAAATTCCAATTTTGTAACATAAAAAGTTCTTACTACCTCTGGTTAAGGAAGCTTTTTTTTTCTTTTTTACTAGGCTGAGGATAAAATCAGAATTCTATTCCATCTCCATTACACTCAGTGCTTTCTCCTGTAGGGGAAAATCCTCAAATAATTCCTCATATCCTTAAACAGTACATTATGACTATAAATACATATGTCAGTATCACTGAAGTCAGATCTATGGCACAAGATAGACCACCCTGGTGTATGAACTGTGCTCTCCTTACGCTCAGTGTGCAAAGTCTTTCCAGTTGTCTGGTTAATGCTGTGTGGCTAACAAGAAATTGCCAGGAAGAATGTGAATGGGTTAGGTTGGCATTTGAGCAACCTTAAGTGGTTTGAAGCAAATTTTGGTGTGGTATAGGAGCAGCACACTGAAACAGCAGCTGTTATTTTTGGTATTAGACACCTTTTAATGGCATTAGAAAAACAGAGAGGTTTGACACACACATTGCCAGCCTGACTTCTTAAATAAGATGAGGCAAAGCCTTAATGAAAATCTTAGTCACTTCAGCTAAGTTAACAGTATAATAAGCTTGGGTAGCAGTTTAAGGGAGAGAAGGTGGAAGTGTGGTCAACCAGTCTGGGGAAACTTTCAGCCAGAAGGTGAAATGTAAATCAAAACCGTGAGAAGTCACACAGCTGAAGTGGATCACAAGCAGCAGAAAGATGGAAACATCAATGGGTAGACATAAAGCTGTGTAAGGTCTTAAAATGTAGTGTGAAATCAGAGACCTCAAAAAGCTTTTTAAATTTGCCTATCCAAAATTGGTTCAGCAAAGTAAATGATTCCTGTATCAGCATTTGGGAGGACTGGAAAAGTTTTACATGTTTATGAACAAGTGTCATTTGGACATGGAGAGAAAAGTTGAATCAAAATCTCTGAATGAAAGAGATTGCAATTGTCTTCTTCCAAAAGTGCCACATCTCTTCCACAGGTACTAAAACCACATGTGAAAGCAAGAGAATGACTTCCAAACCTCCCAGATTTGTAATCAAAAGGAAAACAAATCACAAATGAAATACAACCTGTATTATATACCCTGAAGTACAAGTGAGAGAGGAGCTGTTTCCTAAATAAACCAAAGAGCCACTGAGAAATTGCACAAATTTCTATATACCAACCCGTACAAAAAGTCTTGCCACAACAAACAAATCAGAAATTCTGTTGATATTTTGCAGCGAGAACACCGTGAGGTTTGTTTGAAATCCTGAAATAGCTCCAGTGTGCTCTCCTGATCAACCTCAGCGAGGGAACCGCATGCAGGGCTGCGTGGGCAGAGCACAGTCGCCAGGTCAAGGGAAGGGCCCGTCCCCCTAGCCGGGCGCCTGCAAGGTCGTGTTTGGAGCATGCTGCCCAGTTTGAGGGCCCTCAGTAAAACAGGCACACGGACTAGCTGGGGCGAGACCTCCAGGACAGGACAGGACTGGAAAATGATCCATCAGGAGAGGCCAAGAGGGCTGGGTTTGAACAGTTGGAAAGGTGAAGTAATGCAGGAAATGTCATGCAGCCTTCTACTGTCGCTAAGGAGATGATAGAGGAGACGGAGACAAGACCTTCCTCTGAGATGTGCAGCAAAGGGACAAGAGACTAATACCTATATTGCAGCAAAGAAATTCCAAGTTAGGTAAATGGAAAAAACAAGGGGGTTGAAGGTTGCCCAGAAAGCTTTGTCTTTGGGAGTACCAAAATCCCTGAGGAAAGGCCCTGAGGAATCTGACTTGCCCACTTCAGAGTGAGCCCTAGTGTGAGCAGGAGACTAGGATTAGATCACCTCACGAGGTGCCATCCAAGCTCAGTCATTCTATTAGTGCAATTCTCTAGAGAAACTCTTTTTTTTTTAAGGATTCATGATTCAAAATTGCAGAAACTGCTCTCTGAATTACTGCACACATGAAGCATACACATTTTAACAGTGAACTCTTTGTGTTCTGAGAGCAGCATCCAAGAATAACCCAAAGAAACCAACTTATTACAAATATGTTATTTTATTTAGGCAACAGTCCTTTCAACACTCAGAGGCCCTAACTACTTCCTCTCCTTTTACAGGATGAAACAAGATTGATGCTGTTATAGCACCTGGATTTAAGAGGTCTCATTCTTACCAGCAAATCTAAAAACTAAATTACTTTCTGCATGAAGTTTGATCTTTGTGAGACTGGAGAAATATATAGTTATATATTGCACACCCAAAAAGGATGCTAGAATAAGTAGGTCAGATGCTAAGAAACTCCTATTTTAAGGCTGAGGTGATTATAAACCAGAATAACCCTAAAGGAGAAAAGGTTCATTCATTCCTTAGACCTATGCCATAGGGGAACTTCCCCACTCAATATGGCAAATCCAATTAAAAATTGACACAGAATTTCACTGAACTAATTTACAAGCACTGATTTTCCCCTGCGATACACAAGACAAAATAATCTTGTAAGAGGATTTTAAAGGCAGAAATGGCTCATGTGTCCATAGTGGGAAACTAAGGAAAGGAGGACTCTGCCACTATGGGGAAAACCTGTGAAAGGCCCAATTTCTACAAATAAGTTGGAACTGGGTAGGAAACAAGCCTATTCTCTTGTGAAAGTCTAAGATTTCAGAAGTTGTCTCACAATGAAATATCTAGAAAAATGAAACATTTTTGAAAACTTACTATTCCTCCCCCAAATATATTTGGGCATTGTTGGACACTAAGAAATGTTTCATTTTAATTTTTACCTTTGTTCTTTCAGAATTAAAAGCCATTTTAGAAGTAAAGGAATGAAAAGTAATAATTAACTATTCCGGAATTTTTAGCCTTTCTTCTTCCTAGAGCATGCATGCTTGTGAATGCTGACCTGCAGTGCTCTAGAAAAAAAACAACATATTCAAAGGAAAACATATTTTATCGGCAATTTCATTCTGAATAATATCAATAAAAATGCCTTTGAATTCTCCAAAAGTATCAGAGCATCGTCATGATAAAGAGGAATTTTGTGGTTACTGTAGATTACTGGAATATTTTTTCTAGCTATTCTGAAAATTGTATTTTAAGTAATCCAGAGTTACTGATGTCTCTTGATTACTTCTAGCAGAGGGATTCCAAAACTCTATTTGCATGAGCTGAGCCATGAGGAATGGGGTAATAAAAATTCTAGAAAGATGAAAAACTTATTTATTCTACATATACTGTGCCACTGCCAAAAAAAAAAAAAAACCCTAAAACAACAGTGGAGTCTCCCAGTGAAAGTTACCTTGGTAGGCAGCTGTGACCACTGGGAATGCTGAAGGCTCTTCAGTTGCAACACATCTTCCTTCTTCCCTCCTGAAGCTCTGGGGGACGACAACACAGCAGCACAGCAACAGCAACCTAAAAGTAACAAAGCCAAACACGAAACCATAAAACCTTCTTTAATTGCTCTGTTTTGGAGCAGAAGTTAAAGAAAGCAGCTCTTTCATCCTACTCTGCCACAAAATGACCACAGCCAACAAGCAAATGAACAAACAGCTCCTTAGCTCGCTGATTTATCCTCTGCTTTAAAAGTTGTTGATTGAGAAAAGGGTCAGTTCGACAGGTGAAGAACAGCGAGACCATGTCAGGCTGTCCACATATGAAAGCACTCACTGTCGAGCTACTGCTATATACTTGTCTTTGAGAGAACAGCTTGGACTTGATTGCAGGGTTGACACAGGGCAATTTCTGTGAACTCACTGAAAAGTCAGCCCCCATGTGTTAAATTGCTCGGAGATAATTTCAAGTGAAAACTATTTTTAAAAACATACATTTAAAGTTTATTGAAGCTATGGTTGCAATTCACACTGATTAGTTTGTTACAATTAGCATTTTACATTGGAAATAATGTTTTCAGGAAAAGAGAGAGAACGAGTATATCAGTGTCAATTTTGTTTTACTTGCTACAGAATCAGTTTGAAGGACACCCCATATGATGTGGTTTGATTTTATAATCACCCCTGCCTCTTCCAGGAATATATTTCTCTGCTTGTTTCTGTGTGAAATGCACTTGTAAATGTCAGAAAGCTGATATGGCACAAATTGCTGTCAAATGCACAAGAAAACAACGGTATTTTTTTTCTCTGGCATTGCCATTTTAGCAACCCTATTGAAGATAAGACAGAGAGACAGATCTGCAATTTTAAGCTACTGATGACAGGGAGGTAGCTGTACCAAAATAACTAGAAACCTGAGTCCCCTCTAAAAAGAGCAGGTAGAGAACCATCACTGACAGTACAAACTGTTGCGCTACCTCAAATAACCTCATTAATTTGTCTCAGCACAATTCTGAGACCCTTTTCGGGTGAGGAAAGCGAAGTTCTGGCTGTGCACAGCCCTCTGCTTGTATTGGCACCCAGGTGCTGCAACACCAGCCCATGACCATGAACGCGCTTCAGGTTACCAAGCATCCACAAAGCTGCTGTTTCCAAGCCATATTTACTAACTTGGGCAATGATCAGTCCGTGAAAACAATGCATATCTCACTGCTCGTTTTTTGCTAGACATATCACCTTAAATAATCTTTCAAAATGTTTTTCAAGTCAGGCAAAACATGTGTTGTAATATCACGGAATGGTTAAGGTTGCAAGAGACCTCTAGAGATCATCTAGTCCAACCCTCCTGCTCAAGCAGGGACACCCAGAGCACGTGGCACAGGGTGGCATCCAGGCAGGTTTGGAAGATCTCCAGAGAAGGAGACTCCACAGCCTCTCTGGGCAGCCTGTTCAGGGCTCTGTCACACTCACAGGAAAGAAGTTCTTTCTCACATGGAGATGGAGCTTCCTGTGTTTTAAATTGTACCTATTACTCCTTGTTCTAGCCCTGGCCACCACGGAAAAGTTTGGCCCTATCCTCCCTACAGTCACCCCTCAGGTAGTTGTATATGTTGATCAGATCTCCTCTCAATCCTCTCTTCTCCAGACTAAACAGGCCCAGCTCACTTAGTCTTCTGTCATACGATAGATGCTCCAGTCCCTTAATCATCTTTGTCACTCTGCGCTGGACCCTCTCTAGAAGCTCCATGTCCCTCTTGTACTGGGGAGCCCAGAACTGCACCTAATACTCCAGGTGCGGCCTCACCAGAGCTGAGTAGAGGGGGAAGGTCACGTAGTTGGCAACGCTCCTTCTGATGCAGGTCAGGATTCCATTGGCCTTCTTGGCCACGAGGGCACATCGCTGCCTCATGGTTAACCTGCTGTCAACCAGGACTCCCAAATCCCTCTCTATGGAGCTGCTTTCCAACAGGTCAACCCCTAATCTGTACTGGTGTCTGAGGCTTTGTCTCCCCGGGTGCAGGACCCTACACTGACATGGCACAATATGACAGAAGCAAAGTGTTTTACAGTGGCAATCAATGTGACGAGCTGCATCACATAAATGTTTATACCAAAGCTTCAAGACAATTTCCTTTTTTTTTCCAAACATGGATGAATCAGTGCGGAATAAAACAATTTTCCAAGATCTTCCTTAATGCCGATCTCTCCCACAGCTGCCATGGGTGCCCACGGATGCTGCAGCAGCTGCTGAGCACGTTACCTGGATGGCTCCAAGGACAGACCCAGACAGTAGAGGCTCCTAACATCTGCTCAAAGTTCACTATGCTTTTTTGCTTTCTAAAACAGGTAAATACAGCATATTTAATAAGCATTGGCCAAATGCTAGATCCTCCTTTAGCCTATGGGGGATCTTGGGCCATGTTTAGTGCTGTTACATGGGTGGCGAGGGCTGAAATTCTTTTTTATTGTTTTTCAGCTCTTATAGAAATCAAAAACTCCAAGCTAACAAGACTCCCAGTGCAGAAGTACTATTTTCTAGGACTTTTCCAGAGCAAATCGTGAGAAAACATCACCTGTATTCAATTGGGAGCTGGCAGTCACAAGGAAGACAGGGAAAATGATAAGAGGATGCGTTTGGAGGAATGTGACTTCAGAAGTGGACAACTGGGGAAGGTCATTGCGAACAACTGAGCAGATGCCTGCGCTTCCAAAGAGCCTTGTCTACGTTGCCAGCTACATGACAGCCATCGGCACGAACTGGCGCGGAGGGCAGGAGCTTCAGTCACCAAGGGCCCGCGCTCGGAACGGGAAGTCCTGCCATCGTGTGAACGCTCTAGTTTCACGTGCTGAAAGAGCATGTTGAGCGGCACCGCGGGTCACTCAGCAGCACGGCGGCCTCGTTCCGCCCGCCGCCTCTGGCTTCTTTACACATCCTCTCCTAACAAACGCTCACGCTGCTCAGGAGAGCTTTTCACTCCTTTAGCTCACAAGGCAAGAGCAGAAAAGAGCTCGGAAGGCCTCCATCGATCACCCTGCAAGCCCCCTTGGCCTCACACAGGCCACAGGACTTCCTTCCCGCTGCTTGTGCACACACTCACTGAGCTTCAATGTGCAAGAGCACTTTTTCACCGAGGACAAAGACAGTTATATTCTAAGATGAAAGACTTCTGGCCCTGACAGCCTATCTTACAACATGGGGCTCCAGTTCCTTTCAACAAAGCTTATGTTTCTTAGTTTCAACTGGACGGGGTTTTTGTTCCACCAGGCAGTATCTTTCAGCAGTGACTTGAAGCCCTGCTTTGCTGTGATAAGCAATACCTGCCTCCGCTGGAAATACTACACAGCAAATCCTGTTGCTTTCCCCAAAAGGCAGATGTTTCAACAAGCCCCTTCCAACCCTCCTGCCCACTTCCCCTCAGCCCGGGGGCTGTGGTGGTGCTGTGCTCTGCTGCCCGGCCTCTCCCCAGGACAAGGCAGCAGTGAGCTGGGAGCAGGGCCCCGGCAGGCCTCACACCATGGTGCAGCCCTGTTCCTGCCTGCAGGTCTCTGCCCGGCTCCCCCCTCAGCAGCAGTGTCAGGGACTTCAGAGCCTGCACAGCGCCAGGAGGTGCCCTTGGCCGCCAACAGGCAATGCAGCAGCAGGTTTGAAAACTACTTCGGGGGCCTTTGGGAGTAGGCAGGACGTTTATCCTCCTTGCTTAAGCACAGGCTGGGTAAGCAGAGAGTAGGATGGGGCTCCCCTGGGCTGCCCTAACCATGCCATGGGGGACTGGGGCAGTGAACAGCCCTCCTGCTGAGGAAGGAACCCTCTTCACTTGCTTCTTCAGTGCAAACCACGCCGCCCCGTCCCCTGGGCCCCGCCGCGCTGCGAGGCAGGAGGGCCGGGGAGCAGGAGCTGCAAAGAGCAGAGGGTGTCGCGGCCGCCCCTGCTCCGGGCCGGCAGCCAGCCTGCCGCCGCCGGCCGCCTAGTCACGGCCCCCGCCTCGTGCCGCGCCGCCAAAGGGAGAAGCGGGAGAAAATTAAAAAATAAAAAAGGAGCGTTCCTGCCGGGGGAGGAGGGGCCGCCGCTGCGCCCCCCGCCGCCCCACGCGACGGCCACGTGAAGC